>JANRMT010027041.1:77848779-77876957 GCA_026402145.1 Polypterus bichir lapradei
CCAACTATTACACGCCTTGCTCTTGGAGTGATCTTTGTTGGTCGACCACTCCTGGGGAGGGTAACAATGGTCTTGAATTTCCTCCATTTGTACACAATCTGTCTGACTGTGGATTGGTGGAGTCCAAACTCTTTAGAGATGGTTTTGTAACCTTTTCCAGCCTGATGAGCATCAACAACTCTTTTTCTGAGGTCCTCAGAAATCTCCTTTGTTCGTGCCATGATACACTTCCACAAACATGTCTTGTGAAGAGCAGACTTTGATAGATCCCTGTTCTTTAAATAACACAGGGTGCCCACTCACACCTGATTGTCATCCCATTGATTGAAAACACCTGACTCTGATTTCACCTTCAAACTAACTGCTAATCCTAGAGGTTCACATACTTTAGCCACTCACAAATATGTAATATTCGATCATTTTCCTTAATAAATAAATGACCAAGTATAATTGTCTCATTTTAACTGGTTTCTACTTCTAGGACTTGAGTTAAAATCTGATGATGTTTTAGGTCATATTTATGCAGAAATATAGAAAATTCTAAAGGGTTCACAAACTTTCAAGCACAACTGTATACGCACTAGGAGGCTTTGCCTCCTACTCGCTTCACTCACCCACCCCCGGGTTTGGTTAACCAGATATACCATTTAAAGAGATTGTTATTTTTATGGGAATTGTTACATATGCATTATTTTCACTTTTACTTTTAAAAATTTAGTAAAAGCAATATTTGGGATTAACTTTTCTTCAAGATTTCATTGAATTTTGATTCCATGTTTGGAGTTACATCGTGACAACGCAACGTATAACTGCCTGTCAGTGAATATTGTTTATTTCTCCCTAATAATTAAAACAACTTTCTCGAATGTTTGTCCATGTTCTTTCTTCTTCGCTTAGTCGTTGAAGTGTCATCTAGAATGTATAAAATTATTGTCCTGATAAAGTTTATAAGAGCTGAGAGCACAGGAAATGTATCTGCCAAAAGCATTCACACAACTGAGGTTAGATGGCCGTGGTCTTGTTTGAAAATAGTTGTAAGTAGGGCGTGACTTGAAAGAATCTCATGTTAAAAGTCTCCGTCTCACAGGACTAAATACCGTGCCAACGTTTTTGTAATCTTTTAATCCTCACTGGCAACACGAATTAGACAATCTACAAGTCTCCGACATAAATTTTAAATCCAAACAATCTATTTGATCTCTTTTCGCTGTTACGTTATTTCACCGCGTAATAATTTCCATTTGTTTGTGCTAATGCGATCTTTCCTAGCCTTTTTTGGACACTTTCGATTCTTCATACTTCCAATATCTCTAACTTGCTCTGCATGGGTACCGCACCAATGTTTTTGGAATCTTTACGACATTCTACTTTGTCATCTACTCTTTTTCCTTTATTTCCGGCCCCAGGCGAGGTTAAATCTCTTGGCACAAAGACTGGTCACTTGGGATGTCTAAGTGTCTCTCCAAGAAAATCACGTCTTGTCTTCTTCCAAGATTTTTTTTATAATAGAGAGACAATGTCCTGGATATAGTGCTGTATATGGAGAAGAATAGCCAGGGATTTAAAAGCAAAAGACATTGATGAAAAAGAACAGTCCTGTCAGGTCCCATGTTCCACAAAATTTATATTGTTTAAATAAACAGGCTTCTGAGCCAGAAAGTAATAAATTGATTCAAACACATATACTTGGAGAGTATAGTAGACAGTAAAGCAATACCCTCATTCATCTCTGTAAAAGGCTCTTTCTGCAACTAGAGACAACAGGACCTCTGGAGGCCCTGACAGTGCATGGGTATATACTAGACGTACAATATTAAGTTAAAAAATTAAAAAAAGGTTTGATGATGTCTGCTTTTAATAAGCCCAGTTTGGCTGTGTGATACTATAAAACTGAGGATTTCTCTGTTCTTTTAACTAATGCATAATCCAGGATCTTGACATTATTGATCAACAGGAAGACGGATCTGTAAGTTGAACACTCTAAAAGATTTTTATTTTATTCTTCTTTGGAAAAACAGTAATTGACAGTATTGGCATAATCTTTTCGGTTACAAGTTGCCTTCTGTAGCTTATTTAATAATAGCTAACCTTGAACGAGCTAATCTAACTCTTAGCCAGCTCTTTATAAAACATTCTGTTGATGACTATCTGGTCTGCAGCCTCCCCAGTGTGTAGTGTCATATTGGGTCTCGGCGTGCCTCAGTGGTTTGTTTAGCTCCATTTCTATTTTATCAGGAAATCATTGATGTAAACCTCATCTTCATTTTTAAGTATGTTAGGAATTTCTCTGTGCTCTCTAAATTTAGTTCCAACTGCATGTGTTCATCCTTGCAATTGCTTTCCAAACTTTACTTTTTTGTGTATTTGTTGACTTAAAATTGTATTAGCCTTTTCTCCAGGTCCACACTTCAAAATGTCTTGCTTTACTTCTTTCCTTGTGGTCAAAAGAATCAACGGTTTGTAAAGGCAACCTTTATCACTGGGTGATCTTACAAACTCTTGATCCATCTTAAAAAAGGCCAATTGGTTAGTTCTGTTGCCATTCTAGTTTATAATTTACTTAACATGTAGTGCTTGAAATCATAATCTGTTCTCATATATGCTTTAAGTGTCCCCTGGAACATATTCACAAATGTCTTTGGAAATCTATTCATTTCAATGTGTCAGTTTGGGTAGCAATGATTTTGATTAAACTGGTAGACATAAGTGGCTTCAGAAATCAATTCTAAGATGCATTTATGGTGGTCGATGGATTTTGTTCCAAAATAAGAGATGGCAAAATATTATTATCAATCAAGCAGTAATTTATTCACGAGTAACTAGTATGCACTAGCGTAAAAAGGAATATTGTCTTGAATGTGGGTAAAGAAACCTTCAGGAGTCCTGCACATTGTAATGAAATGACATGTGGAATTGCCAAGGCAGTTTTAGATATTGTAGTAGAAATTATTTACCAGTCTAAAGCCAAGTTTAAGACACAATTAAAAATGTCCTGTTACAATAAGCATGTGAAGAACTCATAACAGCAACGACTGCAACAACATTTGACAAAACCATTTTACCATTCACATTCAGTACATATACAGTACATTAGTCAGGATTCATTTAGTTTTGTTTAGTTCCCCACCACTATAATATAGCATCTTTCAGGAAGTTGGAATTCGTTTAACAGGAAAAACAAAATTTGAAAAATACTAAAATAAGAAGGTGGACTGTCATTACTAGTAGGACGTAATTACACCAGGAGAGACCCCAATTATAAACACTGAAATTCTTAACATTTTCAATAATAATTAAGCGATACCAGAAAACAAGAAAAACCAGGGGAAATAAAGGGACCAGGGAGCAGAAACAGTTATAATTATTATTATTATGTTGTATTTATAAATAATGCAACTATTTGTTTGGTTGCTCTGGCAACACACAAAAATACAGTAGATGTACACACTTTTGTTCAAATTGTAGGAGCAGTCTTATTAATTTCTTCTCTGCCTCCTCCGGTGAGTTGTGTGTGGAACCTTCATGATGCTCAGCTTAGGCTGGCAGGAAAGACTGCCTAATGGTTTTGTTGGCCATCTTAAACAAATCTGGAAAGAAGTAGGGTCCGATTGTTCTCAGATAGAATCACTTTCTTTTGTCAGGCACAAAGTGTTTTCTATTTCTCAATTTTTTTTCAAATTTGACAATGAGGAAATCCAGCAAAATAACACCTTTTATTGGCTAACTGAACAGATTACGATATGCAAGCTTTTGAGGCAACTCACACCCCTTTTTCAGGCAAGAAAAGCAACTGGCGTGTGCTTACCAGGTAAGTGATCACCCTGGATTTTTGTGAAAAACTACAGCATGAATTCAGTAGAATTTCCACATTCTAACATTCTGGAATTTCACATTTTCTTTTTCTGGCTTTATCTTTGGAATCTGTCCATTTATTCATAATATTTTTAAATTTCCTATGGTATTCACCTCTTCATCTGTTCACTGTCATTGATTTATTCAACAATCACATCTATTTTTTTTTTTGATCATAATGTTTAGCTAAATGTTTTGCTTCTCTTGTCATTTTCACTGTTATGTCATTTGCACGCTCCTTCACTTCTCTCATATCCGTCCTCGGCCTGATTATCAGTTTCTTCAGTTCTGGATGGTCTGTGTAATCTTTTGTGCAGTGGTTTGCCAGTGTCTCATAACTGGCTGGACTTGTACACCAGGAAGATAAATGAGGTTCTGTTTTTGGTGTATGTGGTGGATACAAGAAAACTTTGCTGCTGACCTCACTGTCTGCTTCACTTATTGGGTGGAATAAAACTTCAACCTTCATAGAGTCCACTGGCCAGGTCCCGTCTACAACTGTGGTACCTTGACCTGCATCAGGACCTCCACCGCTCTTCTCCTCATCCACTTCTTCTTTTAACAGATGTGAAGAAATAAACAGAGAAAACACAAAAATAAAGACTTGGGAGAATTCCCTGTAAAATGTCAGTGAACTAATTCAATGGTCAAAAATGCAAAAACATACATTTGACAACAAGTGCTTTCTTTGGGGTTCTTTTATGGAAGGATGGCAGGAAATGAGATGCTGCAAGGAAGCGGAAATGATCTTGAATGAAGTTATGTCAGTAAGGGGAGAACGGAAATGATGTCTTCATCAGGAGCCGGAAGTGGTGCTACTGCGTGGGACTCCGGTGAGAATATTTGGTTAATCCTTTGTTGCTCTGTTGAGGTAAGAGACAAGGTGTTAGCACTCTGTTCCAATCCTCTATCTCTTGCTCTTTGGCTGCCCCCTAACCACATGTGCGTGACACACACCATATTGCATCACTCGGGCTCTTGTGAAAGCTCTCTCCTTTTAGAGTCGTATTCTATTCTATGTTCTTATGGTAACATTCAGCTATGACATTTCTGTTCTTGTTTATCTAAATGGCGCAACCAACAATGTCAGGTGTCCTCTTCAGTTGAACTAATGCCTTAAATTATTTTAAAAATTAATAAAAAAAAATAAGAGTGATATAAATGACTTGTTTGTATATTCATTTGAATTAATGCCTTAAATTATTTCTTAAAAATGTACTAAACGGACGGCAGTGAAACCTCCCCCACGGAGCCCAACACTAGAATGAGTTGGGGGAAACCTTATGCAACCTCCCCCATTCCAATTTCTGTACATTTCTCTCTATTTTTTTTTATCCCAATAAATATGTTATGAATTTGTCAAAACACTTCTGTTTTCCTTTGTTATGCTGTCCATTTAGTACACAAATACCAAAATAATAAAAAATAGGAGTAACATGAATGAGTTTTTGCTATGTTCAATTGAAATAGTGCCTTAAGAAAATAAACAAAATTAGTGTGAATGATTTGAATAATTTGTTGGTATATTTAGTTGAATTAATGCCTTGAATAATAATAAATAAGAGCAATATGAATAACTTGTTGATATATTCAATTACATTAATGACTTAAATCTTTAAAAAAAAATAAGAGCAAAACAAATAACTTGCTGCTATAGTCAATTGAATGATTGCCTTATTTCAGCTAAACTGTGTGTGAATGGATTTTATGCACTTCTTCTTCTTCCAGCTGCTCCTGTTAGGGGGTCACTACAGCAGATCATCTTCTTCCATATCTTCCTGTCCTCTGTATCTTGTTCTGTCACATCCATCACCTGCATGTCCTCTCTCACCACATCCATAAACCTTCTCTTAGGCCTTCCTCGTTTCCTCTTCCCTAATTCGCTCAATTATTTTCTAGGTCAAAAATGGCTTTTCGTTAATTCAGAATTACATTTGTGTGTGTGTTTTATATCACTATGTGTTGTATACTGACTGTGATGCGTTTATATAGCCATATATGGGGTTATGTACAGTGGTTTATTACTAAAGGTGTACCACATAAAAATATGTAAACTGAATAACGAAATCCTTTAGCACAATCAACAGCACATATGCTGATTTGGTGAGGCTAAATTGGCCCGTGTGTGTTGAGTGAGCGAAAGAGTGAGTGAATGAATGAATGTTCGTCCTCCGATGTTCTTGCGCCCTAAACTAACTGAAACAGTCCCCAGCCTCCAGACCATGCTCGTTGTTGGAATAAGCGGGTTATAAAATGGCATTACGCTACTTTATCACAACACTCCGTAGATCCAATAAACGAACTACATTGTAAATTCAGCAGAGACCCACCGACTTTAATACAAACACCGCACACTGACTGTTGATTCCGCTTTTCGCACCAGTGGGCGCTCTAACACTGGTAGACTAACAGAGGCAATGGAGGTTCCGTCGCGCTGGATGTTTTCGTTGACTGATGAAGTTTCGGATGACTGCGGCAGCTCGAGGTTCCATGCTTATTATGACGAGTGCAGATGAAAGTGCTCTCAGTTTTGGACTTGAAAGCATGAAGGCATTCCCCTTCCCTATCTTTTAGTGTAGGTGAATATTCTTTTCCCCCTTGTTAGTCGCTGTTATAACGATTTTGTATCGTTCAGAACGAAATCCTGGTTAACAGTTGTGTAATGTGTACTAGTGCTGGTTCCGTCACTGAGCTCCATGACTTGAAAACAAACTTTAGCTACACATCCTGGATAATAAGGAAACAAAAACTGGTTGCACTACAATCCCCAAACTGCATAGCGATCGTTCGTGGCGTTGGGGGCGCTCAAAGCTGTGCCGTTATAGTGAAGATTTTTCTCTGTCACACACATACACAGTGTCTACTGCCTCATCATCCTTTTAAACTTTTCCCATATACTGTATATAATTTAAATATTTTATCAACGTATGCATGTATTCTGCTCCTGTTTTCCCGTTACTGACTACATTTCCCAGGTGTTAAACTTCCGTCTTTGCCTCACGTGACACGTATTCAATTTTTATGCTGCTGGTGCAGAAAATCTGAAGTGGGGAACTGATTTACTGAACTAGAAGGGCTACCTGTCACGCGGAAGTAGAAGCAGACGCATAACTTGGAGAACGTTATAACAACTAAAGGAGAAGTTTTCCATTGTTTGGCCACAGACAGAAAGCCACTCATCTACGGATCGTTTTTTTAAAAGCAGCTAAGCACAGGTAGCGTATCCCGAGGACAACTTCTGTCAGTTTGAGCGGGTGGGTGGGCGTCCGAACGGGCGTTTTGATCTCTTTATTATTTTTCGAATCTGTCTTGTTTGATTGTCTGTGTGAAGAGTCAGAAAATAGTCTGTATCAGTTATCCAAACAAAAGCGGGTGAAGCTGAAAGGAAAATTTTCACTGGAAGTTAACGTACCAATGTCTTCGGCATATATGACTATTAAGTATCCTTAATCCTGAAATCTCCCAGGCTAGCCGTGAAGGGTCCCAGAGCCGCGTGCCTTTTATCACTGCAGGTGACATGGAAACTCGCATTAGACTGGTGGCATAATGTGAAAGTCCTACCAAGAGGGTGCCTTAGTATTTCACAAAAAATGCGACCAATGTGCGGACTGGAGGCAGGGCACTGGGGGCATTTAGCGGGGCACCGAGCTGATGCTCTGAGAATACCACCTAAGTGTACGAAAGCCAGGGGGCTTTTTAATCTGCTCTTTAAGCTGTGTTACGAGGTCAAACAGCCTTCACTGCCTTTCCAGTGAAAAACTGAGCATTTAGAATGTCTGAATACCTCCGACTGTGTCCCCTCGAGGTAACCACCGGTGGTCTTAGTGTGACAGAAGAGTGCGGCTGGTGATTTCATATCATATCTGAGTTCATTTGTCAGAGCAGAATTTCTACATTCTTCATCGGTGTTCACCACCATCCGGCACCACGTTGTTCATTTTCTTTACCATTTTGAAAACGAGTCCGCATTTTTCATGTCTGCTTTCAGGGTTCACTTGCAGTTAGAGTGCACTTTTTTTTTCCAAAGTCGTGTTTTAATATACATGGATGGGCACCTTTACTCCTCTGTCCACTCCAATGGCCTGAACTCACCAGTGATTGTGTTTCCATTATCACATATTGGCACTACTGTGAAACAATTGTGGAGAATGAAAGCCATCACTTCAGTCAAGCAGACCGTGTAGTAAGTTGGTGCCGCACTAATTGTGCTTCTCTATACATCAAAAAGACTAAAGAAATTCTTTTTGACTTTAGGTGGCCTGAAATTTCTGTATTCGCCCTTTATTGCTCTAAGATAAGAGGGCGGCATAGTGACTGAATATGATATGTAGGAACATGGAATGTTAATATGAAAATATTTAATTATAATGCAATTAGTGCCCAATTTGTACTGCATAAACTTAGATCATTCAAATGAAATAAAGAACTTATGCTGTCCTTTTATCCAGTCCAACCTCCTGTTCAGATCCGCTCCCTACTTTAATGGTTTAACACATCGAAAATTAAAATGAATTCAACAGCTCACCTGGCAGGCAGCCAGCCGTGGTAAGTGAGCATCAGAGTGCAGTCTCCTGGACTGCTGACACCCATCTGTATTTACAACGCTTACCGTCGGGGAGGACAGGCACTTTAAAGACCTACCCAATCTTCTGCTGAATTTTTTTTCTCTCCAGTTCTTTTTACAAAGGACATCAAAAGTAGTACATTTTAGAGCTGTCATTGCAGAAATTTGCGGTGAATATGTCTAATGGCCTTGGCACAAATTGTTTACTGCAATTTTCAGTTACAGATTTAATATACATAATCCATACATAATCTGCCAGGAGTTGCAATTATATAGTGAGACATACTCAGCGACTTAATACAACCAGTCTGTCACTCATCCCGACAATATGAAGCAGGAAACGGCACAGGGCCTAAGCATTAGGTAGGTAAGGAGTGCAAAACTGGCCGCCCAAATGAAGTAAGTATTAAGTTTCCCTTAATCTTATTTTCCTGTGTTTTCCAGTGTCTCAGAGCAGATCATCAGCCTGTTTCTGAATATTCAGAGGAGCTTCATGAACAAAGTGACAGTGACTTAGTCCCCACTGACAGACACATTTTAAAACTGAAATGGCTTTTTTGATTAAGGAAAACAAATCTTTTTGAAAACACTCCTTAAAGTGTATAAATGTGGTGATTCTCGCATGGCAGATTGGATGGGGAGCTTTTCAAAACAGCTGACATGTGAGAGTCACGTGCTGAGGCGCTGATTCCAGTTTCACTTTGTGAGCTCATTCTTAATGTGGGGAGAGTCCTTTCCTAAGTGCCTTGAACACTTGAATGTTTTGACGTATTTATTTTAAATCTCCATGGTCTTGGCTACCGTTGGTAAATTATGCAGTTGTACTTTGTCATCCACCTGGACTAGGAAGTCTAGTTTGGTGTTTTCTTGAGGTGCTGTTTGTTTTCCTTGTGCTTTTGGCATTTTGACCCAACTGTAATTCACAGCTCCTCTGTAAAGAAACATTACAATACCACACAAAGCCATCTAGCAGAAATGGCAAAATGTTTTTATTTGACAGGCTGTACATACTTAGAACGAATGTTTGACATTGCAGTGTGGATAATAAGTACTTCGAAAACACCACTGTGGATGAAAAACATTTAAAAATGTCAAAGTTAGCGTTAATATAGATTTGACAAGACTTTCAGACCATTGTGTCTTCAGAGGAGCCCTGTTGATTTTAATTTGAAGACGAGTGGATTCATTGAGTTCATGTGCTCCAAAATGAGGAAGGCTGGCAGTGCCATATGGTGGAGGCCATCTTTGTTAAGATACTTCTGTGATGCAAGTCCCCTAACGTTTTGTTAGAGTCTGTGCATTACCTTTGTTCCTGATTTCTTTAGACCTTCAGGTGTTTTATGGGCATTTATGGCTATGTTTTATCTCTAGTTATACATGCTGTCTTTATTTCTGCCCCTCTTATTAAAGGCTAAATGTTACATGTCTGAACCGTCCCCTTTAAGCTCTTTTTGTTTTATTATACAGGCTAAAATTCTTACGTATCTTCCTTTGCCATGGCCAACACCCGAGATGTGAGGCTGCGAGTTTTCTCTCTCAATTGCTGGTAAGTTGGCCCCCCCTCCCTTATATACTGCATTGAATGAGACTGGTGAAATATACATACACATGTTTATGAAAGCAGACTCGATGACGGTGAGCCCGATGTGTAGGTTGGTTCACCATTTAATCTCATCTTTATCTACTTCTGTCAGAGGTTAATCCTACTCTGCAGAATGACCACAGGAATACTGTGATTAAACAAAGGCCTGAATCACGAGCAAAGATTCACTTTCAATCCTTTTCATCCTATAAATTGCTTTTTCACTCAGTGCTGGTTCAGAGTGCTTCTACACACAATATGGCAGCAGAACAGCATGTGACAGTACAACATTTACATACACAAACTCGTAAATCAAGATGAATTAACATTAAAACAGACGCTGGCCTAATTCATGGACCATTTCTTAATTATATTTGCATATGATTGACAGTCCTAATAAAACCCCACACCGGATTCATAAAAGCTGAATTGAATTTGGGTTTTATCCTAGGTGGCCAGCAAGTTCACGTTATTGCTCAAATAGCATAAATCCATGGCCATCAACTCCTAGTTTATTTTCCATACATGGATGTGGTGATTAGGGATATAAATGTGGGAAAAATATCCCTACAGAAAATGAAAATGCTTTATGGACTTTTGAGTTAGTGGTTATTTTAGACGAAGGAAAAGAAAGAAAAGGCAGCAAATTAACCAAATTAAAAGTTTGGAAGGAGGTAACAGGTGGCATTAATTCAGCGTCATACAAATGGTGTAATTTGAAATCGAATGGAAAAAAAATACATAACTGCACATAAAATGATCCCCACAAGAAGCAACGTATGGCCATGTAGGATTTAAAACATTTTGTTATAGACCTGTGTATCTGTACTAATCAGATTGCTTTTAAACTTAAAACACTTCCCTGAAGTGACTCTGGCAGCCATCACCATAAGCTTATGCGATAGTGTAGATAATGTAGGGTAGATAATGGCCCTCATATATACAATATGTAAGAGAGAAGGGAAAAAAAAAAAAAAAAAAAAAAAGAGTACGGACGGGCACCCATGCACTGGCTTTATCACCTTTCCTTCCTTGTCAAAGTGTATGCGGTTTCTGCTTCACATCGTGACAGTTGTGAAATGTCTGCTCCTCACGTGTCTGTGGGCTGCAGCACAAGGCTCCTGGGTCTGGCGTAACTACCACTTTGCTGAGTCCACATTTCTCACCACTGTTCTTTTCTCAAGACAGATTGTGTGAATTGTTTGCTTCGACTTGAAGTAAATCTGTCACTTTCACTCGTCAAAGTTGAGAGGGTGGGCTCTAACACGTACTGTGTTTTGATTTTTGAATACTCCCATGACTTGTGTTGCATAATCCATATGTCAGGTCTAGAGAACCCTGGGGATTATTTAGCAACAGTCTGTAAAACTGCATGGGTGACTTCACCTGCTTGAAGCCCTTTGGTAATACCCAAGTTTGTGGTATATTCTCCTGATAATGTTTTTTGCTTGCTTTTCTTTAGCCTTTCATCTTTAGTTGTATACGTCTTTGTGCAGTTTGGTGTGTTGATATAAAATGAAGCACAATGTTAGCCAAATAATAAGCTAGTACTGGGCTCGATTCCTGACCAATGAATGAGAGGTTAGGCAGATCTTCAATTCATGTACTTAGTTGCATTTTTGCACATTCCACTTCTGTTCATAAAAGTGTTTTCTGGATGTGGTTTATTTAATTTATATATTTAATTTATTAAAAATATGTGTATTTTGGACCTTGTGAGTATATGACTGAATGACTTCACATGAGGATTATGCCACTCAAGCAATGTGAGATAGCCCACTGATCTTTAGGTTCAGTCCTGGGGGACCCCCAAGGCTACAAGCTTTGTTCCAACCAATTTCACAATCAGTGTGTCGTTCTTACTTTTACGCCATCTCATTGTTTAGTTATCTGGCCTAGAAATATTTTGAAGAAATTCGTAAATATTTGTAATCTTTACCATAACTTGAAATGCTTATTTCTTTGCCATTTCTTTTTAGTTTACTTCCTTCTTTGCATCCAGATGCTGATAATTTGAACTGAATAGTGCAGACATGGGTGCAAACAACATTGAGAGCTAAAGCAGAGCAGCTACTTCGCTGCCATTTTCACATGTGTTTATTAAGAAACAATTAATATAAAAGAGCCGACAAGTGAATGGGGGCATTGAAGTCATTGCTATCCTTTAACTTTCATCATTGTTTAGCATTTGAATACTGTTAAGGGAGCAAACTATGCAAAGAAGGGTGTTTCCAAAAAGAGAAGGAAACAGGAGTTTAAATAGCTTAAGTTTGAGCAAGAATACCAAAATATTTAAGAAAAATATTTAGAAAAAGAAAATAAAAACATGAACCCGCTAAACAATGAGATCAATTAAAGGTAAGAATAATGCACTGCATTGTGAAATTGATTGGAAGAAAAACCCACAGCTGCAGGATTCCCAGGACTTTACTTGAAACCCCTGCTGTCACATATTGCATGGCCTACATGTGCCGGCCACCCTTAGTACATGTTCTTGCACATTCATTTTAAGTAAGTCCCCTGCTTGCTTCGCTTGTCAACCCCTGCTCGGGCCCTACACGCTAGTCATTTCGTGGATCTGCGACAAATCGTGCTGTGCCTTTGGATAAACACGAATATCAACTCTGTCTTTGATATCTCTGTCTTTCGAAACTGTTATCGCTGACAATTCGTCACATGTTGGTTTATTATATATGCAAGAGTGATCTTTTCGCATTCATATAGAAATCCAAGAAAACGTCTTTGTCTGTGTTTTTCAGATAAATTTCGTGTAAAGTGCGATACTTTTGGACGTATGGTTTTGTATCCATTATTGGCTGTAGAATTTCTAATACGTCCGATCATTTAACTCTTTCGATTCAATGTTGCATTGCTTCTCCGTGATCATAAATATAAACCTGACCGAATTGTGGTTTCTTTGAAATAAAACTTGTAATAGCTTTAATTGTTGCGGGGCCACAGATTCTCATAGCATATGGTCCTGAATCGTGTACGTTTTGAGTATTGAATGATGCAAATGTGAACGGATTATTGTAGATTTGGATATTTTGCCTGTAGTGTTTGTGGATTTCACTTTCACCAAATAACAAATCTTTTATTTCTTGCGGATACGTCTCTTCCTTGGGAAGAAACACTACTTTCCCTGATGGCAACACAAATTAGACGAACTACAAGTCTCCGACTTAAACTTTAAAGCTGAAAAATATCTACATACTTCTGTCATAGCACCTATGTCTACATATTCAATCTCTTTTTCGCTGTTCCGTTATTTCACAGAGTAATAATTTCTATTTGTTTGCGCTAATGCGATCTTTACTATCAGTTTTTTGAGACTTTTGAATTTTAGTACTTTCATGATCTCTAATCTGCTCTGCATGTGTATGGCGGCAACATTTTTGAACCTCTTTATGACGTTCTACTTTGTCTTCTAATCTTTGTCTGTTCTTCTTCTACTGTTTGTCTTTTATTTCCGCCTCCGCTCGGACCTGTTAGGTTTTTAATTCATCTCTTGGCACAAAGTCTCGTCTTGACGGACTTAAAATTATCTCTCTGAAAATGTCTTGTCTCGTCTCTCTAAAAAAGTCTTGTCTTGTCCCAAGATTGTTTTATATAATAGAGAGAAATACTTTGTGGCAATAACTATTAGTAATAGTCCAGGCTTCCTGCCACCCCATTATTCTTTAAACTCCCTTTCACTCTGTCATTTACAGAGGTGGCAGGCAGTGTCCGAATCTTTAATTCTAAATATATATTTATCTCGGGTGAATTTCCTTCAGGTTTCAATGACCTCTCAGTTAGCAGTGGGGGCTCAGAAAATAGAAGGATGGTCCTGATTTCTTTCAGCCATTTAGCTAAGTCATTGTGTGTGTCTGCCCTTTTCGTTTTTGTTTGTTCCTGTCTGATTGGTGACTTTTTCATTTGCAGCAGTAATGTCATGTGCTCCCTTTTCTCTATTTTCCTACGTAATATATTATCATTGGTGGTTTGTGAGCTGACTTTTCATTTTCATAGGAAGGTGCTGTAAGTTTAATTTTTCATTATTTGTATAATTGAAATATGTAAACAATAAGTAGTCCATAACATTGAGACATTTTATACAAAAACACAAGTTCATTTGCAGACCGGATTTGTGTGTGCACCTTGATCATGACTCACTAGGTTGTAAAACAAGTTAGAGGAAGAGTGACAGGAAAAAAGTCATTAAGAGCTTTAACACACAAACTATCTGAAGCTGCAGTCAGTGGGCACTGCTGACATGTAGCTTCTGTGTCTTTTGATTATGTGACCTGAGCAGGGATGAATAGAAAATACATTTGACCCAGTGATGTGTACTGTACTCACTGTATCTGTTGAAGGTGTGTATAAAACTTTGTTTGAAATCCTTGGAGGTCTTAAACTGGCACACTTGGAGAAGTGGTGGAGTTCTGCAAATTTGTCAGAAGGGAGAATGAAACAGTCCTGACCCCCTAGGTGCAGCATTAGCAGCTCTCTGCTTGGCTGTTCATATCCACTAGATTCTGTCCTTATTCTGGCTTTACTGCTTCAGTGGTCCAGTTTGTGATTTGCTCCATTTACATCGATCTTTCTTATGTCACTTTAGTTTTTATTATGTTTTCCTTTTAGATGAAAAGTAAATAAAAGCTGTGTTAGTATGTGCATTTTTGCCACCATGTTTGTGATCCCAGCTCCCTGCTGGCAGATAGCAGAAGGCACTCAGCCATTTTTGGAAGTCTTTGTCACTTCTACCAAATCTAATGCTTTTTCTGTGGTTCCAGGGGTGTCCGCTATCTCAGCCAGCACTGTACGCCACGCTACCAAATGATCGCTGACTTGCTTAAAGAGGAAGATTTTGACCTCATTCTGCTGCAAGAGGTAATATAAACTGAATTATATCTTTAACAGGATAAAGACGCAACACCAGTTAGAGTTACACACCTCAAACCTGCATGACTACGCGTACAGTACACATGCAGTAAAATTACTGGGATAAAGCCGACAGTCTAGTGGTCTGAGAGGATGTGGCCTAGGCTGGCCCTTCAGTCCCAGCATTGACTGACATGAACATTTGAATTAATTATCTTGTAAACACAAAAGGGTGAGATGAAAATACTATACAAATTACAAACAATTGTTTGCAATATACTGAACATTTATATATTTTTCTGGACACTTGTGTGGACCAATACACAGAACAAAGATGAATCAATTTTTAATTTTAAACAACACACTTTACAGAGCACAAAGCAGGCAAAGATACAATTCACATTAACCAAAATCTTGGCACATTGAGCCCATTACAAATGACACCAGTAGATTCACTTTGGATCAGGACCTGCCTCAGTGGAGCCGTTCACATTGCCTGCTGGTGGTCCCTGCACACCCTGTGCCAGCTTTCACATTTCAGGAACTGTGTATGTGCTAGTAGTAGTAGTGTTTTCACACAAATGTAGGACCCCTACGATTGTCTACACTTTGACGAATGCCCTTACTTTTCTTTGTGGTGATCCTAATGCTCCTTTGCTGGGGAGAAGGCTCAGCTTTTCTCTTGCCACACCTTGCTATCCGAGGAAGTAATGCCTCCCTTTGAGTGAATATCCACTTTGCACAAAGAATGTTTTCCTCAGATATTTGCTTGCCCAGGATTGGGTTGATATCCCAACTGAGCCCGATCCTGGATGGCTACCCTTACTTGACCAGAGACACACTAAATATGGAGGGCACTGTTGGCAGCCCTACTGGTCTAAGGGTAGTTATTAGAGGTCACTCTTTGCTCTCTCCCACTCTCCTGTTCAAGGCCTTCTCCTCTGTGGACCTTCATTCAATTTCTATGTGAAATTATAGAATTTATAAATTCTCTCCCCTTCAGCCAATATAAACCGTGTTCTTTTCAAAGTAAGGCATATCATTTTATTCTCAATAAATGCATTTGCCATATTTCATTCTTTCTATAATGTAGCAAAGAAGGAAGCTCTGACATCTTGCTGGACATGCTGTGAAAAGATTTGTTGACACTGCCCTCTGAAATCCTGCTGCATCATAATTACCTGGGTCCCTACAACTTGTCCAGTGGGAATATTTAAGTTTGAATCAGAGCTGTTTGCAGTAAAATTGTGCCGGGGTCAATCCTGATCTGATTTTGTTTTGTTTCCCTTCCAGCTGAAGGGTTAGAGTTCTCAGCTACACTTGAAGAGAGAACTGCAGTAACCCAGGCTTGAGAAAGCACTGGGGTAGATAACACGCCTCATAATGCTATCTGTTTGGTTCAACTTTTGTGGTGGCTGTGCCATCTTAGCATATGGGAGTTTCCCCAATACCTGGAATAATGTCAAATAAAACACAAACATAAAAATTGATGTGTTTATTAATGAGCGTAATCTTACTTTCCCTCTGACTGTCCCCCATTTTTGCCTCCTGTCTCTCACAGCTCTGGCTTCTTCTTCTTTCTGCTAGTGAGCCTTTGTCCTACCTTTCCTAATTCTAAAATCAATAGGACCTCTAGTCTGAGCAGACTTTAAATTCCTTCCAAAGGTTACGTCTGGAGCAGATTAGCTCTTTTTGGCTAAATCGATGATGAACTAAATCTCTCTTTGGTATCCTGCTTTGTCCCTGTGCAACTAAGCCATTAGGAACATCTAAAGGCCCAGGGCTTTAGTCAACTTTTAGCTTTGCTTGTCTCAAAAAATGTATCCTGGTTTCTTTTCTCCCATTTGGGGACCATGTGCTTTAATCAAACAGGCTAATGGCTGGCCTGTTAGTAAGTGTTGGCTTAGCTGCACTAATCTGTGCCTCTGATTGTGTTTTCCTAGGTTTACAGTGAAAAGGACTATCTCTTCCTGAAAAGGGCCCTGTCACACTGCAATCCACATTCCCACTATTTCAAAAGGTAAGTGGGCAAGCAAAGTGTTGACATCATCATCATCTTAATTTGATCTGCTGGCTCCATGGATAGACCCCAATAGCATATTTTGGACTTAAACACGAATACGATAAGAATGAATACACTGCACTGTAAGGTGTCAGTGCTGGCTAGCCGCTGTTTGCAGGTTGTACTGTTCAGTCCACCTAAGGGGTTAAATGTTGCTTGAATTAAGATAATCAGGCTGTAATAGGATGTGGTACCATTGTGGTGTCTGTCCACACTCCAGATGATACAAAGGAGGACAAAAATATCAAAAATGGTTTGTTTATTGTAAATAAAGCACATAAAGGAGGAAAGAATAATGAGAGAAATCAAAATACAACTAATCACAAGGAGAAAAGAATTTTGCTGCTACTCTTTAAGGATTCTTCTGCTATAGTCAGTAGGACACCGTTCTGGTATGTTCTCAAGCAGTCAGATGGTCTTGCCATCCCTATGTATCTGATTTCTTGGCACTAACCTGGCAGCGTTGTTTCTCTCTTCATGAAGAGCAACCCCATTGCTGCCACTGAGCACTAGAAACCTTATGCCAGCCCTACTTCGCTACACTCTTCCTCCAAATGGAGCTCTTCGTCCCTCTTCCTCTCCATTCAGATATATCCCATGGTTTTCTTAATTTGTTTTATACACATGAAGTGATTTCTCATGACTGAAACAGTCAATATTGTTTATTAATGAAGGTGGAGGTTTGACATTTTTAAGTAATAATCATTTATTTGTATTTACTTTTAAAGACAGCATTTCATTGTACTTGGTTACATTTTACAAACTACTGTAGTATTCATTTAGGGGTCCTTCTGTATGAAGAAAGGTACAATATAATGGACATATCTTCCACCTGTGTGCGTCTGCTTATCCCGTGTGATCTTTGTGTAATGTATTTTTGTACAAGTTGGACCAATGAACACCTTGACAATTCTGACAGGATCTGTTGGGTTGCACTATAGGATTTATTGTTAGTTGTTTTTTTTTTTTTTGGATAAATTAGATTAGTTTACTCCATTTACTGTACTGTTCAATATTTAATGTCCAAAAAATACAAGTTTTGACTCAATCAAAGTAAAAATGTTCATGACAGACTTGGGCATTCGAACAACAAACAAAAAATTAAACCCAATAAAAAAAATTACAGTTTTGACATGTGCTTCAGTTTATGATTTTGATTCAGGTTTTATCCTAGTAGCAAGATGAAAGTTTAGAAACTACTTCTGTGTACCCCCAGAATCAGTGGATTTTGGCAAGAGGAGCATTTTCAGAATTAGGTGACATTACAACAGGTGACACTGCTATTTTTAATAGAAGTATGTAATCTAGATAGGAGTATAAATATTGAGACATCTAAGTTTGCAGACGATACTAAACTGGGAGGAAGGGCAGATAATGTCAAATCAGCCTAATCACTACTAAAGGATTTGGACAACATACAGACTTGGGCAGAATTGTGGCAGACGGAATTTAATTTAAGTAAATGTCAGGTATTACATGTAGGAAGTAGAAATGTTAGATTTGAATACACAATGGGAGGTGTAAAGCTTGAAAGCACACCACATGAAAAGGATCTAGGAGTCATAGTGGGCTCATCACTATCTACATCCAGATACTGCACAGAAACGATAAAGAACGCTAATAGGGTGTTAGGTGAGAGTACTCCAGATGTGTCCTCACTAGTGAGTTCTGGGTACAGTGTTTGGTCTCCATTTCTATGTATATAAAATCCAACATCTGTCTGTATGTCTGTCTACTTTTCACGAGAGAAGTATTTAACCGATTTAGATCGGGTTTTTTTCTATAATTTGCTTGAACATTCCGGTTGATTTTGTGACTTCTTTCATCGCACTAAGTATCATAGTTCATTTGCGGTACTGGTTTATTTGCACAAATCTGAGAGACACGCAGCGGGCCAAGGGGAGAGGGGGTGTGGAGCCCTCCTCAATCACGTGCCAGCCTCAGGGTGTTCATTACCTCCGCATAGCTAGCGAATGAGAGTACTACTTAACGGATTAGATCGGGTTTTTTTCTATAATTTGCTTGAACATTCTGGTTTATTTTGCGACTTCTGTCATCGCACTAAGAATCATAGTTCACTTGCAGGAGAGATATATTTGTGCTAGTCCGAGACAGAGGCTGCTGGCCGAGGGAAGGGGGGAAGCGTGACGTCAGGAGTGGGGAGCCGGGCGGGGCCCTCCTCGCTGTCCTTTTTCACTACTATGCAGACAGTGTGGTGGGGGATGGTTAGTATTACATAAAAGACGTAGCCATGCCAGAGAAAGACCAGAGAAGAGTCACTAGATTAATTCCAGGACAACGAGGTATAAGTTATGAGGAGAGATTGAAGGAGTTAAACCTTTTCAGTTTAAGTAAACAGAGATGAAGAGCTGACATAATTGAAGTTTTTAAAATTATTAAGGAAATGTCTACAGATGATTCCATTTGGATTCAGAAAGTATTCAGACCCCCTTCACTTTCTGCATACTTTATTCTGTTGTAGATTTAATTTTAAATTGACACATTTGACATTTTTGCCCACCACTCTATGCTCAGTAACCCATTGTGACAAAGTGTAAACCTGTTTTCAGTAAGGTTTGCAAATATACTAAAAACCAAAAGCTGACATCTCTTGTTTATGTAATTGTTCAGACCCTTTGCTGTAGCTCGCCAAATTGTGGTCATGTGCTGTGGTTGCTTTAATTATCCTGAATATTTGTATAGATCTTGGTTCCACCAAGGCAAACTAAATTGAATAGACATAGTTTATAAAAGCACGCACACACACACACACATGTGTAAGGTCCCACAATTCACATTGCATGTCAGGACAAAAAATATCCCATAGAATCTGAGGAACTCTCTGTAGGCCTCTTAGATCAGAGCAAGGGTATAAAATAATTTATAAAAAAAATCGACTGTTCCCAACAGCACAGTGGCCTCAATAAATTGTGAAATTTCAAAAAGTTTGGAACCACCAGGACTCTTCTTAGATTAGGCTGTCCAGCCAAACTGAGTAACCAGACAAGATGGGCCTTGGTAAGGGAGGTGACCAAGAACCCAGTAGTCACTGTAACAGAGCTTCAGAAGGCCTCTGCTGAGATGAGATTTTCTGTTAAGAAGGGCAACCATCTCAGCAGCAGTCCATCTATCAGACATTTATGGTAGAATGGTTAGACAGAAGTAAATGGTATATGACAGCCTCCTTGGAATTGACAGGCATTTAAAGGACTTTGGGAGCATCAGGAAGAAGATTTTCTGGTGTCAAAATGAGACAAAAATAGAACTCTTTGGGCAGAACTCTGTTGAGGTCCAGGCACTACTCAACACCTGCCAAATGTTGGTGGTTGCAGCATCTTGCTATGGCAGCGGTTTTTGGCGACAGGGAGACTGAACAGAATTGAGGACAGGATAAATGCAGTCAAATATAGAGAGGGCCTTGAAGCCACCCTGCTCCAGAGTGCACACAATCCAAGAGTGGAGCAACAGTTCACCTTTCAGCATGACAAAGAATCAAAGCATATAGCCAGGACAGCTCTGGAATGGTTTTTGGTCAAGTCTCTGACTCTCCTTGAAGAGACGCAGCCAAAGCCCAGACTTAAACCTCACAGAACATTTGTGGAGAGATCTGAAGATGGCACTTTAAATACGCTTCCCAACCAATCTAATAGAGCTGGAGGAGATCTGCCGAAAGAATGGGATAAACTGCCCAAAACCAGGTGTGCAAAGTTTGTAGAGACTTACACAGGAAGGCTGAAAGGTGTAATTGCTGCCTAAGGGACTTCTACAAATTAATTAGGAGTTTGAATGCTTATGTGATTTAGAGATTCAACTTTTTGATTTTTAATAAATTTGCAAACCCTTTTGAATAAAGTTTTCACTTTGTCATTATGGGCTATTGAATGTAGATTTGGGCAAAATGGCAAGTTTATCTGATTAAAATGAAACACGATAAAATATGCAGAAAGTGAAGTAGTCAAAGCTCAATTGCTTTACAAGAAGTTAAGAAATAATTCCAAGAACATAGCAACACATTTGAAAACTTGTTAAGGGAAGCATGGACACATGAAATAAATTGCCAAGTAGTGAGGTAGAGACATTTGTTCCCTGGAACATCCGGTTTGTCTTATTGAACGCCTTAAGTATGGAGTGTAAACCTCCTTTCAGAGCTATGAATCCTGAAAGATTTTTTTTTAAGATTATGTTTGTTCTTTTACCAGTGATGATGCCAATGGTTTTAAATTTCCTGTCATCAGCAGAGGGTCATATTGGGGGTTAGGCACTTTTTTTCAGCTAATTTTGGTCAGTGTGTGTGTGAGGTGAGATGTCTGTAGTTATGTGTGTGGACCACAGAACAATCTTGCTGGCAGATGGCAGCAGTCACCTGAACAGCTAGGTAAATAACCGTCATTTGATAAAGCCAGATATAACCTTACTGAAGCCTGAAGAGAAGTTAGCTTAGGAGACACCTTTGGAACTAGGCTATGATTGCAATTAAAACTTTTTTTTATTTATTTAAGTTTCTCTCAGTATATTTACAAAACAAAATTACATTTAATGCTCAAGTAATGAACTGCCTCTGAAAGCTGACCTTTGTCAATTATGGAAAAATGTGGTAACACAATTAGTAATAAAACTAAATCAACATTAGTTCACATTTGGCTTTTCTTGTTTGGTCCCCATTAGTAAATCATTTGCCTTTTACAAATCCCCCAAGTAGATGACATAATGTTGCAATGGTTAGTAGTGCTGCCTCTCATTTTCAGACGTGGATTGGATCCCTGGGACAGTTATGCATAAATCTGTATGTTTTGTTTTACTTTTATGTCCCATTGATAAGCATTTTAAATTAACTGGCTTTGTGGGAGTGTAAGAGTGATTGTGTGAGATGGACTGGCACCCCATTCAGGGTTTGAACCTTACTTTGGACTAACCTCTGGCTTGTCCCTCTGCATTGTGTGTCCACAGCCAATCAGTTTTTCTTTGTAAACACTTCTGATCAATGTGCAGCAGTATCCAAGTAAATGTCTTAAGTAAGATGATCGGCTGACTTCATTTTGTGCTTCTCTTCTGCCATCTATTAACTAGAAAGTCAGATATATCATTGGTACTTAATTTGTGCCAGATCTGACTGGATTACCTCTGCAAGACTACAAAATCTTCAAATTTGTTCTTTATTTTTTATAATGTTTTAATGCGCACTGTACAATGCACAATTATAAATAAATCATTGGGTCTATGTAGCTTAAAAAAGAAAGATTTGTGGCGCAGCAAATGTGGATTGAGGTTGACAGATGACAGGAACAGGAGCGAGGCAGTGGGGATGAAGATGCATCAGATAAGGTTGATTACGGACAACAGAACATTTTTTAAGACTGTAAGGTTAAATACTAATTTATGTGTGCGAGTTTACATACTGATTTCATGTATTAATAAGGTCGTTGAAGTAATTCAGTGTTATCAGTGCTGCGCTTTGGTGCCAAAATTGCCATTTCCAGCACACTCCCATTCCGACCCTGGACAGGCACTAGAAGCTTTGTTACTATTACGATTTATGAATTAAGTACCGCATGTCATACTTCAAGGGAGAGCAGTACTTGACACAGCCATTCTCCACCACCCTGGTCTACTTTTGCACCCCTCTACTTCTGCGGATAACCAATGACCTTGAGCCACTGAGAATGGGTTGCTCTCAGAGGAGCTCATTATAGTCTTGGGATTTTTGTTTTGCATTGTACATGTAATACAGAATCACTAGTGATGATCAGATACTCCTGGTTACCATATTTTATTTTGCATAATTTGCCTAAATTTAGGGCGGCCAGTAAAACATCTATGTTTTTTTACAGTATGTGCAGACGTCCTCTTAACCACACTTATCTTTGTCCCATCTGGTCCAGGATGAACAGAGAATGTGTTCCCTCTCCTGGTGTGTGACTCTAACCTCTTTTTAGTTTTCTTTCTTTACAGTGGTGTCATAGGAAGCGGATTAGCTCTTTTCTCCAAACATAAGCTACTCGATGTCTTTCTCTACCGCTACTCTGTCAATGGATTCCCCTACAAGGTGAGCAAAAATGTCTGCCACAGCATTTGTCTTAAAGAGTGGCCTTTAGATATTTGCTGCCATGTCTCTGTGTTTTCATAATTAATACGTAACTGTTTGATCAAATCCTAACCTGTGGCCTAACTTCCTCTCTGCCCCCTGGCCGTCAAGCCTCTGTCATCTAACATAGATGGTACAAGTCAAGGAAGTTGCCAGTGTTGTTTTTTGACTAATGATTAGAATGAAGGTGCTTCATCTTTTACCCTCCTACCTGATCTTCGAACATCTCCATCAAGTACCCCTAGGAGGCACCCAGTAGATGATGCCATCTTTTAATTATTATTACACCCTGACTAACAGCAGTCTTCGGTCAGCATTGACCATTTGGCTACATATCAACTTCAGTGGTATATTGACCACTTTTTCTGTATGTATCTGGAACTCACTTTACTTCTACATTGCAGGCTTTCCATGGGGACTGGTTTGCAGGCAAAGCAGTTGGAATGGTAGTTGTCAACATTGGTGGAATGGTAGCACATGTTTATATCACACACGTAAGTATCCAAAGTACTTTTAGAGATGTGAGGATGTCTGTAGAAGTACGTATTTCTAGCAAGTGGGGCGGCTTAGTGGCCGCAAGCTAATTTTCTGTGTCTGTGGCAGCTGCATGCAGAGTACAGTCGAGAGAATGATGCCTACCTTCCACACCGGGTGGCACAGACCTGGGAGTTGGTGCAGTTTCTACGGTAAGACTCAGCATGTTCATCTAGATTAGTGAGTAAGACAAGATCATTGCGTCAGTGGAGCTGACCAACTGCTGCCATCCTAATAACTTGGCCTTAGTTGTCATCAAGCAGAAGCTTCAGCAGCTCCAAAAAGATGACACATGATTTAGCAAACATGTTTTTTTTTTGCTGCAGGAAACCAATTGCCTGACTTCTGAGTCCAGATGGCAGGAATCAGCACATGACCTTTGATTGTTGTGCACCTTCACTCTAAAGTCAGATGGTGTTGTTAATGAGTTAGCATCTTTTCCCCCTCAGCATTCTGACCATTCCTGTGTCATGTCTCTCGTTTCAGCCTAACCTCTGCTGCTGCTGACCTTGTCATATTAGGAGGTGATCTGAACATGCATCCAAGTGACCTTGGAATCCGATTGCTCCGAGGCTACACGGGCCTTGTGGATTGCTATCATGCTACTCAGAATTTCCAGGTACCTTCAGTTCATTGAGCCATTAGTTTCATGGAGGGTGTTCTGGTAATGCAGGGAAGGGCTCTTCATTTCACATGACATGAACTATGTGTGCATTTTCCCTAGAAGGGAGCAAAATGATCTTCTTCTTGTGTGATATACTACTGTTACATCACTGTGCTGCTTCAGAAGATACCATGCAGTTACAGAGTACAGATTACCAACAATTCTGTGAAATCAGGTCTGCAACTACCAATTTTTTTTTTTTTTTTTATTTGCTATAATGGATCCTATGAAACATTACTGTATTTCGCCTTCCCCCACAGTAACGGGACACCACTCTTATAATCAGTTAAATGTCTCAATTATGTCAAAACCAAATACAAACTACACATGCATGCACATTTCACAAACATGAGACAGCATAAACAACACAAACTACAGTTAGCAGTTCAAAAACGATTCTAGCTGTATGAAAGTTTCATTCATGATTTAGTGAAGCCCAGTTATAAGCTTCTCAGATAGAAAACACTGTTTATCTCCTTCTGCCACTTCCAAAGCCTTCCTCTGTAATCCTAGCTGATCTCTCCACAGCAGAGCAGTCTTCCATCCTGTCAGGTAGTGTGACATTACTGACTTTTCTCTGGATTTGAAACAGATTGCCACTAGTCATGGCTAAATTCACATAACATGCATAACTGGCATGCAATCCTAAAATATGCAAACATTTCATAACAGAATCCAGTACTTTTATAAAATGTTCAAAACCCCAACCGCTATTTACTTCAACTGTATTTGTGTGTGTGTTTGTTTTTATTTAAAGTACAATAACATATTCATATAATGAACTACAGTGCAATATAATGAAAGCACGTGGTGCCATGTGGTGTGTCTGGAACGCTTTTTTCTTTTTTTATTCACCAGAGTTATTGAAAAAGTTACTGTACTTGGAAACCACAAACTCATTTAGCACCAGGTATAATAATATAACAAAACATATTTCAAAATATTTCACTATATTTCTCGTTTTAATACTAAACTCTAGCTTGTTTAAGTCAAAAGGGTTTTTTTCTACTGAGAGTCCACGTTAGTGATTCGCACACAATTCACTCTTTTTGAATAACTTTTTTCATTGTGTCATATGAATTGATTCAGTGAACCTCAACAGGAGTTCGGTAGTGAATGTGTGATATTGTCAGAGTTTTTCCTTTAAACACGTAGATATTTAAAATACAAGAACCACTTCTTTTATGATTCTTTCTCAAGTTTGAACCGAATCCTTACCAGCAAATGAGAACTCAGTCACTGGTAATTCTCTCATTCATCATACATCTGCAATACAGTAGCGATGCATTTAGGTGTATTAGAATGTACTATTTAATTTTATACAATTAATTACTGGAGTTATTTTAAAACGAATGTGTAAATATATTAAAATAATGTGTTTATGCCCTTTTGTTTTGTTTGTTGAACAAATTAGTCACAAAATTAAACCTTCTAAAAGTATTAACCTAATTTCTAACAATTACTTACTTTCAACTTTACTTTAATATGTTCTTTTTTTATGGCTTATTTGACTTGCACAGGGCATGTGTCACTCATTAATTTTTTCAGTTCAAACTTAATCGTGAACTAAGGACAAGGTGCATGATTCGCAAATGAATTCTTACCCACATTGTGTCTCATCTATGATGCTGTAACCTGTTCTCTAATTTTAATTAAAAATTTTGACTATGTTGTCATGCTTTGTGCTTTCAAACAGTACAGTGTTATGCAGTATGAATTATCAGAATGTTTAGTCAGAGGAGACCCCTGTTTGTTTTTGTTTTTTTTTTAACTGCTGTTGAATTAATTCACTTAAGTATTTCAAAACAATCGAATCGGTAAAGTTAATCATAATCGTCATCACTAGTCAGTGTCTGGTAGCTGCCACACTACACTCCTTCTCTTCAGGATATGATATCAGGCATCCAGACAATTCAAAATAAACCTTCTGCTAACTAGAGAAGTGTACACAGGCACATTTAAAATAAGTCTTGTCAGCCTGAATTATGGCAAATTTTGTTACTTAAGGAATGAATAATAAGCTAATGAATAATTTTCTTTTCGTTTTAGTAATCAACTCCAAGGTGGGTTTCTTACACATTAGGGTGCATAGCCGCCCTGAATGAAATATATTAAGATTTTGTCATCCAATGACTACACTTTTTCTTCTGTTCAAATGACAGTGGAGGAGTGTCACGTTTTTTTGTGACTAAAGCATTTATGTTTCTATGGCCCCCGTGTTAATACATGTCAAGTAAAAAGTCTGAAGCTACCCAATTATTTTTTAAAATGCCTAATACCAGGTTATCTCACCAGTACCATTTTACATTAGACCAGTGGCTGAAATCATGCTAATATGATACAGACATAAACAGACCATTTGATGCCTATTTTGAACAAGGCCCAGCTACAGACATTGTTTCCATTGAGTCTGAATACACTGAAGAACTTCCTCTTCAGATGGTCCATACTCTGGAAATGTCCTTAGAGGTGAAAAATTGAGTTACATCTGAGACTTAGGCTGCCACTCGCTCATTCAGGCTGGCTGCTTACCACTAGAAACCACTGTGCATTTTTAAAGTACTTTAACTGTCAATGCTGTGCTAACTGGTGCCTGAATTATTTTGTTCTCTCTAATGGCTGTCTTCATACTGGCCAAGGGCTGCTCACACATGCCATAGCGATACTCCAAATGGTGTAATGCAAAATGACATTGTTTGGATCCTTTGGACATTAAGCATCTTAACAATATTTGGATGAGTTTCTGTTTTATTTGGAGTGACTGTCCTTAATAGTTGAAGTATATTTTAAGGACACAACTATGCACTGTCTCTTTTTCTGTCTGACTGTCATCATCTGTACACTTTATGATTGAGGTGAGCCATCCAGTAGTGTTTTAGCACCACATTAACATGAGCTTTATGTGAGGCTTCCATCGCAGTGTGCATCTTAAGAGTTGTTATGCCTGGGAGGATACTGAAGTATAATCAGTTATTGAAGTGTTTGTTTAATGAAACAAGTAGCTTTTGCTGTTATACAGACAAAGAGATCAGTGCTATTTACGTATTATTTTATATCACAGATTGATTTGAATTTCAAATTGTGCATAGCTGCTTGAAAAGAAAATTATTAGCTGGGACTGTAGGGATTTTTAATTATGCAGCCAGTTAATTTTCATATTACAAATGGAATCCCATTGTAACGAAATTCATGGAACCATAAAAATATTTCATTATAATAGAAATTTCATTATAGCATATACAGTGGAACCTCGGTTCACGAACGTCTCAGTACACGTACAACTCGGTTTACGACCAAAAAGTTCGCCAAACTTTTGCCTCGGTTCACGACCACACACTCGGTATACGAACAAGCCAGTTTCCCTTTCGGTTTGTACATGTTCAGTCTCTCCCTGTGCATTTCCTGTGCAGCGAGCAAGAGAGAGAGAAAGCAAGAGAGAGAGCGAGAGAGCACACACAAACACACAGCCAGCGCGCACACACACACACACACACACAGGCAGTGGGCAGCGCGCGAGAGAGCGCCAGACACACACACACACACACAGAGGCAGCGCGCAGACACACAGGCAGTTAAAGGCAGTTAAAGAATGCACTGGGCTTGATTTTGTTTTCACTTCTGTTTCCAGCGATTGGTTCGTAGCGTGCATTGTTGGAATATTATTTTTCTTGGTGGTTTATTAAATTACGGATTTTTTCAAATGTTCATTTTTTCCTGTGCTTAAAACTCATTAAAAAAAGTGCTTTTAGCCAGCGGTTGTAGCGCTATAGCGCAAACTATTGTAGTGTTAGTTTTCTCTGTTGTTCAAGGTTTTCTCAGTGTTATTCATTTAGTTTACTATTACGCTGTGCATTCTATGGTTTGATTAACTATATTTGTGCTTAAAAGCTTAAAAAAATATATATTTACATACAGTTCGTATGGTCTGGAACGGATTAATTGTATTTACATACAATCCTATGGGGAAAATTGCTT
>JANRMT010027041.1:77877357-77975775 GCA_026402145.1 Polypterus bichir lapradei
GCCTGAAGTGGCTCCTTTACAAGGGCTGTAACGCTCTCCTTTGTTGTGCAGTAAAATTAAACTCATTGTTATCAGACAAGTCATCGTGTCATTGTTGGTGAGTAACCATAATTAATTTTCTTCTTACAGTGCTTAGTACATGTACGTGCGTTTAGTGTCACTGTACACACATTTACTGTATACTATTTTTCTTGCAATGTACGTATTTATTGCTGGTGACCTGTCTATCGTAATGGCTGTAACATATGTGATATCGGAGACACTCAATATCTTTAAAATAATATTTAGGTTTTACTGTATATAAACAGTGTGTGTTTATATACATAATTTCAATGAATCTTACCTAATATCTAAGAGAATACAAAGGGATTATGCTGTATAACTCTGCGGGGAATATTTATAAACAGTGCGGGAGAGTTTATAAGGGCTTAAAATATATAAAAATAACCATACAAACATATGGTTTCTACTTCGCGGATTTTCATCTATCGCGGGGGGGTCTGGAACGCAACCCCCGCGATGGAGGAGGGATTACTGTATATATATATATAAAAGCCAAATACCACTGACTCACTCATCACGAAAACTCCTGAACCATGTGGACTTAGGACTTAAAATTTGGAATGTAGGATACCCCTGGCCCATAGGTGCTTGCTAAGACGGTTTAAAAAATTTTTTTTTTTTTTTTAGAAATTTTGAAATATGTGTATTTTTGCTGAAACTTGAAATACAATTGTGGGCATGAAGTAACTGCTTACCTTAAGCATTTAATGTTATTTGCCCCCATGTCTGCCTTGCTTATTCCTAATCATCAGTATTTTGGTACCGTTTAGGCAGCAAATTATACAGAGAGAGAGTAAATTAATTTAAAGCTATGAACAAGAATACAACAGTTTATCAATTTCTAAGAAAAATTTCTACCACAGAAAACTAAACAATGAAATAATTTAAAAATAATGGCATGTTGATTGTGACATTGCTTGGAGTAAAACCTGAAGCCATCTGGGTCCCTGGACCTGAACCTGTAAACCACTGACCTGTAGCATGTTATCTGTAAACAGAGTCCTTTTTATCTCGGAGTAGCTCATCTGCATATGTATACAAAGCAAGTGGCGCTCAGACCCCACTGCTGGTGCCCACCTAATAACACACAGTCTTTTATTTTCACAAACTCCTTCTATCTGGAGGTTATTGTAGATATGACATGCTGGGGTTCCTCATGCACTTCTACTGTCTTAGAGGACTGGCGGAGTTGGGCACTTCTATTTCTGAGGCTTGAACTTTTAGACATTTTCTTCTAGTGCTCTCCACTTGCTTCTGGCAGTGACCTTGTCAGCTTCATCTCTTGTTCTCTTCAGTCCCCTCGCATGTCACTGTTGGTGTGCCCACGATTTCCCTGAACAGCCTGTAAATGGTTTTCGGGTTTGCAGTCTCCTTAAGTTCCCCAATATTGATCTTGAGGTGTATGAAAGGCCCACACTCCTAGTAGACACTACTGAGTGATAATTGTTAAAGTTGTATTTAAATGTGAAGTTACCAACCCCACTCTAGAATCACAACACCCTGAATAAGAAACCATGGTCCTTAAGTGGCCCCTAACTGCTTACAAGTGAATTGTGAAGAGTGAGTCTGCATGCATTGCTGTTGTAGAGCATTACATTCCTCTGATTTGTGGGTGCCCCTCTTTTCCTGTTGCAGGGTTGCCCTGATGGTGCCACATACATTCCTCAGAACCCTTTTACCAGCAAGAGCGAACTGGAGACTTTCCCAAATGGGATTCGCATCGACTACATTTTATTTAAGGTGAGCCGTTATTAACCTTAATATCGCCATTCAGACTGGAGATGTTCAGCCACACCTCAGAACAGAGGTCAGAGTTACATGGTAGAAGTTCATCCTGAAAAATATCGATCTGACTTCTGGAATACTGTTTCTGTGGTTCTTGGGGGTAGGCAGAGGGTTCAGAGCTGGAAATAATGTGCCAAGGATGTCCAATATCGTTAGAGACCAGCAGTAACAGGTACTGAAAGTACAGAAATGCACTGGCTTATGCCACGGCCTCATAGATCCAGCATCCTGGGTTTAAACTCCATACCCATACCCAGTCACTGTCTCTGTGGATTATCCTGTTTATGTTTGTCCTGTATCTGGGAATCTTATTTTTCCCCTGTACATCAATTTCTTCCCATATTCCAAAGTTTTTCTTGTTAAGTAAATCAGAATGTGGGTGACTTTTGGCCCCATCATGGACTTGGTCCTACAGTGCATCTGGAAAGTATTCACAGCGCATCACTTTTTCCACATTTTGTTATGTTACAGCCTTATTCCAAAATGGATTAAATTCATTTTTTTCCTCAGAATTCTACACACAACACCCCATAATAAAAATGTCCTGGTGCTTGTCATTGTGAGACTTGGACAGTTTCTTTGTGATGTCATGTCTGACAAATTTTAGTTTCTCATGCTGTCCATTCTGTTTTCTTGCAGGGTTCTGCCACGCTTGCAGCTAAGTGTGACTCTTTCTCAACAACTATGGGCTGTGTACCCGGACAGCCATTTCCTTATTCAGACCATGAGGCATTGTCAGCCATGCTGCTGGCACAGAGACAACAGAAGAAGCAAGAGGAGGAGGAGGAGGAGGCCATGGCAAGCTCAGGTGCTGGCCCATTTTGTTCTCCTGCTTGTATTCTTTTGCAAGTCAAAGCTTCTAAAGGTTCTTTTCTTTTCTTCTCTCAGAGCTGCTTGCCAACCTCATCGACACCGTGAATGAGGCCCGTACAGAGGTGAAGGTGGGCCTGCACCACGTGGAGGGAATGCGGCACACAGCCATGCGAATGGGAATCATGGGTCTGGCCCTCCTTCTGCTGGAGATGCTTATTGCCCTCGTGCCTTGGCTGGCTGTCAGTACAGAGCAGGGCTTTCCTCGGGCAACCTTTTACCTGCTAGGTTCACTCTCCCTTGTGACACTGGTGCTTACAGGCGTCCTCTACATATTCTACTCCACTCAGGTGAAGGCGTTGCACAGCACAGAGGAGCAGATGAGGCTGGCAGTCCTTAGACTTCAGGAACAAGTGACAAGTCGTCGTCCCCACTCAAGGTAGTATAGTGGCACCTTGAATTTGGTGACAGTGGCTCATGAGGGCTGCACAGTGCATTTGCAATCTCCTTCATTTTAATTTCCACATTTCTTGAAAAATGAAAGTGAACAGGCACTGTGACACAGGTTCAAGTCCCCATTTCTGCCATCACCTTGGCTCTCTTTGAAAGGTGATATGCAATGCCCTACATGCAGCACAGTTCTCCGTTTTTTTTTGTTTGTTTTTTTTTTTTACATATGAAGGCCAAGTAGGACTTTCCAGCATTTCTCAAAGAAGCTTGTGGGCTTGCAACATGCAACAGAACGAGTTCAAAAAGAAATGGCCTGCTGCTCTGCATTCTTTTAAAATGGCAGCCGTAGTGAATCTGCTGTGACTGGATACTAAAATCCATCTCTGAATCCCGATGATCAGACTGCCATCTTTAGACTTTCTTAGTCCATTTAAAAGAAGGAAAGTCAAATCAGCTGCCTGACTCTCATGCCTGAACTTTTTTCCAGCATGGCCCAATAATTCTGAGGGCAGACTCAGACGGATGGCAAGCATTGTGCTTTCAACACTGCAGTGCTTTGCTCTTCTACTAAACTCTTCGCTATACATTTTGCCCTCCATGTTGGCACAGGAATACCTGACCTCCATGGCCACTTTTAAATTTCTGCCTCTTTCAATCCGATGTACAGGTGGTCTGTATTGTAAAGTATATACTGCCTATCACCAGGAATGCCTCTGTTAATACCATTATAAATGAGAGGTGTGTGCGCTTTCACCCAGACATGCAGTTCAAGATTTTAAAGTCTCCGCTGCCATTATGTGAGGATTTTCCAGTGGAGTGACATCAGAACACTAGAGAACTCTACTCTGGGGACAGCCAGCCAGGAAATCCAGTAGGGTACCAGGCGCCAACTCTAGGGCACTGGGATGTGATGACCGGGCAGTGAATGGAGCCTATCGTTGAGAATGACCAACAAGTCAAGCCACATGCCTCGATGAAATGTTAGCACACTTTATTAGCTATTGGTTTGGTGAATTAATGGGACGGGAAAAAAAGATCAAAATTAAATGTGGAGATAACCAGTGCAGGAAAGAGAGGCAAGTGGATATGACGGCCACGGTATTCATGGGGAGGCGATCGACTTGTTGAACTCTACCCTGAATTGTAAACAGGCGGCCACAGCAGAAGAGGAGCGGTGTCAAAGAATGCCTCATTAAATCCCATCAGGCAGTTTCTACTGATCAGTGGAAATGCTGTCTGTTAAAAAAAAATGAAAAGAAAATACGGCAGTGGCTAAGCTTTACGTTGTGCCTCCATTGCCGCCCAGCTTTCTCTTCATGTCCTGTGCACATTTTCAGGGAGTCTGTCATTCATGTGATGCTCCTACAATCAACAGGATCTTCATGCGCCTGATGGCAGGGCTAGGAATTTGTGTGTCCTCCATGGATTCTTGTGGGCTTTTGCTCTTCCCAAGTTCAAGAGACAAGTCTTCCCCATAAGTGCTTTTGCTATGATACGGCTGATCATTTTTTTTCCTTGGTCATTATGATTCTTCATGATGCTCACACGTTTTACTGCTTTACCGTGGCAGCTTTGCTTTCCCCCACTAGATGGAGCAGTAAGCCAAGTGACATTTTGGCTTTCTTAACCTGTGGCAGGCCTCCTTACAAAAGCCCAGAGCAGTGGTGGGAACTGAAGAGCTGGGATTGTAAGTTCTGAATTCATGTTTAAGATAAATGAATGGAGTCACGAGCAGAGATCTTCATGCAACATGAAAGTTCTAAAAAGTTAACGGAAACATTTGAAGCAGCACACCGGATCGATATACTGTGTTAAAAAGGCTTTGGACAATCCTCATCATGCACCAGGCCTCCTGACCTCAGTTTACCAAGTATTGTTTTTTACATTTCAGACTTTTGCTGCTTGTTTATCTATAGCTAGCTTACTAATTCAGATGGACTTTTTAGTTTTTAACTGGCATTCATCCTCGCACACTTGTCAGATCTGCTCTGGGCCGGGCCACAGAATGACTTTTCGGAAAAGACGCAAGGTACAGTAACTCCCAGGCTTTGTCGTCGGGGACGCAAGTAGTAAGTCAGTAAATATGTGTCCACATTTCTAAATATTGTAATATGTTTTAAAGTATTAATGGGGCAGCATACAGTCCTGTGAAAAAGGAAGCCTTTTTCAACATATATGACCAGGCAAACAGTGCCTACATCTACAGGTGATATACTTGAATAAAACACCAGGAAAACCGGCCCTTTCAATCATTTATTCAACAACAGTGGATGTAATGGTATACTGGGGGGAAAAAGCAAGTCCACCCTTGGCCTCAGAAGCTGGTTCTGCCCCCTTTAGTGGAAATGACTTCTTGTAGACATTTTGTATAACTGCCCCCCAGTCTCTCTGACATTGACTCGGTGAAATCTTTCGACCATGCAGAATTCCTTCAGTTGCAAGATGTTTGTCGATTTTCTTGCATGTTCAAATCTCCCCACAATATTTCAAATCAGGATTTTGAATTGCCCGCTCCTTACAACCCTCCATGTCTTCTTTCTGAGTATTTCCTTGTTGGATTTTTCTAGTGTAATTGAAAACATTATTGTGTTGAAAGGTGCATTTCCAGTTTGACTTTAACTTTTGGGCAGATGGCAGAGTTCATAGTTGACTTAATGACTGCAAGTTGCCCAGACCATAACATTTCCACCACCACGTTTCACAATTGGTGTGAGGCTCTTCACCAGCAATGCTGTCCTCAGTCTGCACCAAACATGTCTACTGTCACTGTGGCCAGACAGCTCTATCTTTGATTCAGCTGGACAGAGCACATTGTTCCAGAATCATTGCAAACTCTTGTCTTCCTCTAATGTTCTTTTTGGACGTCAAAGGCTTTTTTCCTCCTCAATCTCACATGCAGGTCAAATTTGGCAATTTCTGATTGTATTTGCATGCAATTTAACACAAACTTTTAGCAGTAGATCCCCCAGTGAAATTCTGGTGTTCTTGGAGACTATCAAATGGTGAGCCCTTGGGGTGAATTTGCTGGGCCAGGCAGTCCTCGCTGAGCCAGATGTACAGGGTGGGCCATTTATATGGATACACCTTAATAAAATGGGAATGGTTGGTGATATTAACTTCCTGTTTGTGGCACATTAGTATATGTGAGGGGGGAAAACTTTTCAAGATGGGTGGTGACCATGGTGGCCATTTTGAAGTCGGCCATTTTGGATCCAACTTTTGTTTTTTCAATAGGAAGAGGGTCATGTGACACGTCAAACTTATTGGGAATTTCACAAGAAAAACAATGGTGTGCTTGGTTTTAACATAACTTTATTCTTTCATGAGTTATTTACAAGTATCTGACCACTTATAAAATGTGTTCAATGTGCTGCCCATTGTGTTTGTGTTAACAAACAAAACCACCGCTATTAGTCTGACACTAACCCACATTGGATAGATCCCTCCAAGACTGTTGGAACAAAAAAATTGATGGTATGGTGTGGTATATGGGGTACAAAGATAGTGGGGCCATTCTTCATCAATGGAAACCTCAAGGCCACTGGATATGCAAAATTGCTACATGATGATGTGTTTCCCTCTTTATGCACTGAAGCTGGCACGTTCCCTGAGTTTTTCCAGCAAGATGGTGCACCCACCACCACATTATGGGTGTCAGGTCCGAGCATTCCTAGATGAACAGTTTCCTGGAAAGTGGATTGGTCGTCGTGGGCCAGTTGAATGGCCCCCAAGGTCTCCCGATCTGACCCCCTTAGACTTTTATCTTTGGGGTCATCTGAAGGCAATTGTCTATGCTGTGAAAATACGAGATGTGCAGCACCTGAAACTACGGATACTGGAAGCCTGTGCTAGCATTTCTCCTGCGGTGTTGCTATCAGTGTGTGAAGAGTGGGAGAAGAGGGTTGCATTGACAATCCAACACAATGGGCAGCACATTGAACACATTTTATAAGTGGTCAGGAACTTGTAAATAACTCATGAAAGAATAAAGTTACGTTAAAACCATTGTTTTTCTTGTGAAATTCCCAATAAGTTTGATGTGTCACATGACCCTCTTCCTATTGAAAAAACAAAAGTTGGATCCAAAATGGCCGACTTCAAAATGGCCACCATGGTCACTACCCATCTTGAAAAGTTTCCCCCCTCACATATACTAATGTGCCACAAACAGGAAGTTAATATCACCAACTATTCCCATTTTATTAAGGTGTATCCATATAAATGGCCCACCCTGTATAATATATATGTGTGGAGACAAAGCGTGAGTGAGTTTGGTTTAAACTGGGAGGGATTGAGTAGATGGCTCATTGAGTGTCACCTTTCTAAACCAATCAAATGCCTCATTAAGAGTAGGGGGGTGGAGATTTTGAACTGCAGAGATGAGAGGTGCTCTTGTTGATCTGGTCTGACAGACAGCAAACTTCTGATTGCGATGAACTGGCCCCAGCCTCAAAGCCACCTAGTATGACCCTCATTAAAAGTAGAAGTGTGTGGAGAGCCCATTGCATGTGTTTAAAAATAAGCATAATCTATTGCAAGGGGAAAACTATTCTAAAACTATCACTGACATTCAAAGACCTCAGTGGCCTAGTGGTTGAAGTGAACAATACGCTGACAGGTACTGTGTGTACTCTCTTTTTCAGAGTCTATGTGAAGGGGAAAGAATTGGCAGCTACATTCATGAAAATTTGAACTGCAAAATATGCATTCAAAGTAAACAAATGCGTCACACCCTTCTTTAAAAGAGCTGATAATGAAGGGCCATGGGAGATGCAGATTTCAATACTCAAAACACCCCAAGCAACATATCTGCCTAACCATAACAGTAAAAGCATGGGCAATGCTACACAACGTCCACCTTTTGACTACACCTCTAAATGAATAACTGAAGGAAGTTGACGTCACTGTCGAATTGACGTCGAAATATAAGCATGCCATTCCAGAATATAGCGCCACACATTGTGTGTATATATATATTTATAGACCACAATGGTTATCTAAATTTTGTTTGCTGCTGTTATGCAATGTAGTAATGTAATATTCAAAATGACAGACAGCTATCGTAGCAGACAGAAGTAGGTCTCAAATGCGTGGAACCCAGTAGCTGTAGTGCTCTATGTGTGCTTATCTGCTTTCACTACAATGTACACCTTAATCATGAGGCTTCGTTAAGCTTCCCTTTTCTTGTGCTTCTGAGCTCCTGAATGGATAACAGCAGTTTAAGCTTTAAATTTTCTCTCAGCGTCAAGTCTTCTGTTTAGTTTCATTTGCTCTCTCCTTGAAGCCCCAGCGACTTGAGAGGTCAGAGACGGAGTCTTTGCAGTAGCAGATTTCTCTGCTCTTCACTACAGACTTTTTCATGAGTTGTCCCTGACGTATACTCTTGCTTGAGAATTATGTCTGGCCCTGCACGACCAGTGCTGTGCAAATTGTCGGTCGTTTGAGATCTACACCGCTTGCAGATGATTTCCTCACACTGGAATGACTGATTTCAAATGATCTGGCTCCCTTTTTTAAATCTCTTGCCAGACTCCAAGGCATCCACAGCCTTCAATGTGAGGCCGTTAGAGAGCACTTTTGAGCTTGGCATGATGACACCACACACATCAATAGGAAAGAGAACACCAGGACCTCCGGGTTCTACCTGCATACTCCTTTGGGAAGTTCTAATCACCAACAGTGAATCTGGAGGACCTGATAGGGATTTGAAGAGGTGATAAATGTAGGAGTTGACATATTGACATACATGTGGAAGGTCTGCATTGTTGTTAATGTAGATTATGAGAATGAGTATCCAGCATCAAGTTCTTGTGTTGTTTGTTCAAGTATCTCACCTTTATCTGTAGGTACTATTTGCCTGTTCAAATATGATGAAAAAGACAACAATTCACATGGGGTGCTCTTACTTTTTCACAAGACCAAGTGTTCAAAGTAGTAATCAATTAACAGAAGTTTGGGAGACTGTGCCGGAGTAATAGGACATTTTAGTTAAATAACTCTGCAAGTTTTTCACGCATACACCACATTTTTCATCCCAGCGGGTTTCTTGATACTCCTGCCCTCCACCTTCATTCAGTGTTCTGATCTTTAATGGCCCGCCAGGATGCTGTTCAGTTACTGATTTACACAGAGATGTCCTTCTCAAATAATTGTTAACAATGGCAGACCAGGCAGTCGCTGGTTAGAAATGACGTCCTGTCCTGCTAACGTTTGTAACCCAGTGCACTGAAACACATCCATTCATGGAAATTCAGCAAAAACATGTTGCTTATTTAAAAACAAAATAACTTTAAACGTCCTGATGTAACAGCATTGAATATTAAAAGTGGTGTGAAAATCCACCAGTAACCGGGGGCTGGCCTTGTGACACACCGTACTGTAACGTCTAAACGCGTTCACTTCATTTGTGAGGAGAATTACATTGAAATTCATTTAAAAAGAACGATGGCCGAGTTTTGTGTGCTCGTTCATGTCTGCGGATTGTGGCAGGTCGAGAACCCCGAAGTGCACTTTACTGGCCACCATATTGGCTATTTCATATCTAAAACCTCAACTCCTTGTGCCAGGGTGGAGCACTGAGCAGTAGCCGAGTCGACTGACCTGACCTGGCCATGCACTGCCATTGACATGTGCCCGCTGCTGTCTACCCGCATTCTGCTGACCCTGGCCTTTAGGCACTGCCATACTAGGCTGGCAACAATTGTATGGGCACCAGAGGGGCTTCTTCTGGTAGCTTCTCTTAGAGAAGCTTCTGCCCAGATTGTCAGCCAGGCCTTTCCTGAAATCCATAGTAGCCCCACAGATAGCAAGAATCGCAGACCCTGAGAACTGGATGACCACATGCGCCCTGCCCTTTGCATTGGTGTCCTGTCAGGCAGCCACATACAGTCCTGGAGTCCTGTAAAGAAAGCAGAGTTTGGATGAGCCTGGCCTCGCAGTTTGAGAGTCTGGTTGATAGGGCAGCACAGAGCAACAGAACTTCAGGCTTTTGGCATTCAAATTGTGCCTGTGCAGCATGTGCTGCCACCCAGATAGCCAGTTGGTGGCCTTGTGCCTTTAAAATAACTGGCGATCAGAAAGCGCTGCATGTTGCTGAGACTGGGCGACATTCCCAGGATGGTGCCATCGCCTGCGGTGAGGAGTGTTGAAACACTTAGCCGTGTGGGAATGCTGTCTGCTCGCAAGGAATCTGCTCGACCTCTGGGTGGTGGCCATGACTGTGTGACGCATTTATTAACACTTTACAAGAGGAGTAACAGGATGAGTGGGGTTGCTTTTAATAATAATTACTGCATTTCTGCATAATTCACGCATAAAGTGGCTTACGGGCTACATCTGTGAAAGAGCCCAACTCTGAGGGGTGGCCATCTGTGTGCAAAGCCTCCTTTGGGGTGGTTTTCAGTGTTAAATTAAAAGCAGCATATCGGGATACTGCGCTGTCCACAAGGTCACATCATGTAAAAATGATGACACTTTTTATAAATAGTCCCCCCACTTCAGGGCACCATAAAGTCTGTGACAGGGCAATGGTAGGTCCATTAAAGCTGTGTCTTTGTTTCATGTCCCTGACACGTGACAACTGCTTGAAGTCTGCGATTCAAAGACATCATCGGGGCTGAGGAGCTTCTCTGGTGATGGTCTGCCAAGCCTCTAATGCAGCCATCTTCAGCTCCTGCTTGATTTGGGGGGCTTGTCCCCTTATATTATCTCTTCAGCATATGGAAGGCAAGCTCAAATGGATTTAAATTGGGTGACTGTTTTGGCCGTTCAGGAATTTTTCATTTTTGAGCTTTGACTTAGCAGTAAGTTCTGGATTGTTATCTTGTTGCAGGATGAAGCGCCATCTAATAAGTTGGGAACCATTAACTGGTGCAGATGTTTCTGTACACCCCAGAAGTCATTGTGCAGCAGTTCCATCATCAATGAAGACAAGTGTGCCAGCACCTGTGGCAGCCATACATACCCAAGGCATAATAACCCCACCACCATGCTTAACAGATGAGGTGGTCTTCTTTGGAACTTGAGCAGTTGCTTTTCCACATTTTGCTCTTACCGTCACTCTGACACGGCTTCATCGTCGTGTCTGTCCACAAGTCCTGTTGCCACAATTCTACAGGCTCTTTTAAGTTCTTTTTCACAAACTGTAATCTGGTCATTCTGTTTTTGTGGCCAACTAGTGGATTGCATCTTGCAGTGTGGCTCTGTATTTGTGCTCATGAAGTCTTCTGCACATACACATCTGCCTCCTGTAGACTGTTTCTGATCTGTCAGACAGGCATTTGGAGTTTTTTTTCTTCACCATAGTGAGGATTCTTCTGTCATCTGCTTTGGAGGTCCATCTTGGCCTACCAGGCCCTCTGCGATTACTGAGCTCACTGTTGCCTTCCTTCTTCTTAATGATATTCTAGACAGTTGATTTAGGTAATCTTAAGGTTTCACCGATGTCTCTAAGGGTTTTATTCTTGTTTTCCAGCCTCATAATGGCTTCTTTGACTTTCATTGGCATAGCTTTTGTCCTCATGTTGAACAATGGCAGCTAAAGACTCCAAAGGGTAGAAGCAGGCCAAGGTAACTTATGACATCACTGAAACACATCTGAGGAATCACAAACATTATGGTGCCTTGAAATGGGAGACCAGGTATAAAAAGCATTGTCATTTCTACATGGTGGGACTGAAACGTATACACTTACCCTAATATTAAAGTCTGCAATGTGCACTTTAATAACATCTGAACTGTTGGATTTTAAACTGTGTAGCCAGAGGGGTAAATAAAAGAAAAAATGTGTCTGTCCCAACAGTATGGAAGGCCCTGTATGATCCTCTGGCCATGCTGGCAACTTCTTAACTGTAGCTACGTCCTGGCTGGGGAGCGGAGTGTGTCCGAGTTACAATAAGGTGGGACCCAAACCCACCCTGGGCGCCACATTTCACAATTCTAAAGGACTTCTAAAATGTGGGTTTAGAGCCTCACACGTGGGGGTCCAAGCTGCAGATCTTTGTTTCCGCCAGTTTTGCGATCACCAAGTTTTTTTATTTCCATTTGATCTCAGTGTTATAATTGATAATCTTGTTTTCCCTCATTCTACATTTAATAAAGACCAATAGTGTGAGATTTACATTTATAACAAATGAAAATGCGTTTTGTTTTTGCTACAGGTTGAAGTTCCCAGTTTTCTTTTAACGGTTTTCTTAATTCCTTTTTTTTGTAAGGCATTTGCACCCCACAGGGGGCCGTGTCACATGAGACAACTTCTCCAGTGATTTTCAGTTGCAGACTTCATTACCCAGTCTTGACAAATTGGAGGTAGTCGTGTAATGTGACGGCCTGGCGTCTCCCCCCGATAAAACCAAACAGCTTAGACACAAGGCAGAGTGGTAGGCTGACAACCAATGAGTGTTCGTCCAAATGTGCAATGCATAGAATATAGCAATGAGGAATTAAGACCGCGGGTGTTTTAGACCTTGAAAACGGAAGACACGCTCGTCTGTCTGATGTCTCATGTATCACAACAGAATGTGGGGTGCAATTCTTGGAAAATCAACATGGAGACGTGTCATCTGACATGCTCAAAGTGACACGATCAGCCACTGCGGTGGTCAAGTGTGACATCCCCTCAGACTAGAAGTTGTCAAGTGTGCCACCGCCTTTAGTGGCACCCTAAAAATGACAAATAATAAAAAGGCAGTACAGAGGCATTGGACCACCTGGGCAAACAATGCCAAAAGGTGAAAGGCGGGCACCATCCCACTGTCGGACCCACTAGTGGGCTCTGTAGAACATAAAGCATTGAATAAGCAGAATGAAAGTCAAGAACATGATGAAAATTTCAAAAGAATAATAAGCAAAATCTATGTAATGTACAGAAATGCTCGCTACGTTCCAACACATTTTTTTAATTTCTGGATTCCTGTTGAAACACACAAACTGGGAAACAAAAATCTGCTTAATTAAGGTGGGTATTGGTCTCGATGATGGCCTGCTGCTTCAGTGGGCCCTAGGAGTGCATGCAGGAGCCATCATGGCAGTAGCTGGACTCGAGTGTTAGGAAGGCTTCAGTGGGTTTGCTTTTTGTTTCCTTTCTTGCTATTAATGTTAGATGTGTTAAACACTCCAAGTTTAAAATCTATTTGACTGTTTCTATGCCAGCTTTTCTGGACTACCCAAAACAATGAGAATCCACCAAAGAAAAAAGTGGAAGAGAACTTCAATGGAACAGCCACTCCTTGGTCATGGCTGACCAATGGCTCCTCACAGTTCAGGTCCAGCGATTCACAACCTTCGGTCTCCTACAGAAACTGCAGTTAGATGATCCCAGATCTCAAAACAAATTTCAGTTTGCTTTAGTGAGATGTTTCACCAGTGGATTTGACGGTTCCAGAACACCAATTTCATTTGGCTCTACTAATCCCTAAGAGGTTGATCTCGTTTAACATGCATTAAACATTTACAAGCCTTATAAGTTGATCACTGAACAGATGGATCAATCATGGACTACAGGCCTGAGACGTAGAGGGCACAACCTTAATGGCAGCGGTGTGAAAAGAATATAGAGGAGCAACATGGCAGAGAGATGATGTGGAGGAATATCACAGAAAGAATGAACACATAAAAGGGCTAATCACTGAAATCCATGGAAACCTTATGTGGGAAATTGCTGCAAAATGTTTCCCTGGCGCTGTAACTCTACTGAAGTGTTTTATGTCTTCAAGTAAGCATTGTATTCTGGTTTTATAATTTTAATATCAAAAATTGTAAGACCCATGACATTAAGTGCTCAACATAGTTTAAATACTTGAGATCAACAGTACAGAGTAATAGAGAGTGTGGAAGAGAGGTGAAAAAGAGAGTGCAGGCAGGGTGGAATGGGTGGAGAAGAGAGTCAGGAGTGACTTGTGGTGACAGGCGGGTAGTAGGAAGAGTGAAAAGGAAGGTCTACAAGGTGTTAGTGAGACCAGCTATGTTATATAGGTTGGAGACGGTGGCCAAATTAAAGATGCTAAGATTTGCATTGGGTGTGACGAGGATGGATAGGATTAGAAACGTGTACATTTGAGGGTCAGTTCAGGTTGGATGGTTGGGAGACAAAGTCAGACAGGTGAGATTGCGTTGATGCTGAATAAATTGGGAGAAGGGTGCTAAGGATAGAGCTGCTAGGTAAGAGAAAAAGAGGAAGGCGTAAGAGAAGGTTTATGGATGTGGTGAGAGAGGACATGCAGGTGTTGGGTTTAACAGAACAAGATGTAGAGGACAGGAAGATATGGAAGAAGATGATCCTCTGTGTCAACCCCTAATGGGACCAGCCCGAAAGAAGAAGATACGTGGAGGAGTTGTAGTCATTACTGCCAGAAATGTCTAAGTTCATTCTGCCTGCACTGAACCCTGTATTGTCTGGTAATTCCGTGACAAAAGAACCCAAAGGTTAACGACCCTCATGAACAAATGTGCAACAGAAGACTCTGAGCCCACTCTTTGAAAGGTAACTTACCCCATTCACACCTGAGACCCCAGATACTTGGCCTTTACATTTATGCAGTGATTATGTGCGAGGCATCTTATATTATTTTAAGAAGTGGTCAGAGGACACATTGATGTTTGTACTAAGTACTCGATAGCCGTACATGTGCGTCATTCATAAAAACTGTCAGCTGACTGAACTATAATTCAAATTGGTGGTCAAATTGTTGTCTTACTCTACGACATGGCATTAGTGAGCAGACTGGGAGTCTGCAGAGGCATTTCTTTAAAATGGCGAGAAACTTCACAGAAGGCCTGAAAGTGGTCTGCTTGATCCACCAGTGAGTCCATCACCAGTTATTATTGATCAGAAATGTCACAGTTGTCTAAATTTGATTGTCCTAAAAGCAGCACCATGGATTTTCTCTTTGTCAGTGCTTATTAATTTCTGTCTCAGGAAGCCAGCCCCTGTGTGTGTGTGTGTGTGTGCAGATACCGCTTCATAGGTAAGCGCATTTTTTGTGGTCGCTTTGTCGATATGTGTGAAGAATGAAGAAAACTGTCCTTTACCAAAAAAAAAAAAATACAAAAACCACAGGAATGTCGGCGATGTCAGCAGAAAGGGTGACGCTGAGCAGGTCATGTTTTTATAAGGTCACTTAGATTATTAAAGCCTCAGATGTAAAATGGTTCATTCATGCAGACCCCCCTCCTGTTTGCTTTCATGCCAGAATATCTGATCGAGGTCTGATTACGTTTTTTCTGGGGCGGAATTTGGGGAAGGAGTTGTGCTTGTATGTTGAGTGTTCATTCAGGAGGGGCCGTGACATTTTCAACATTCCACCGTTTTCTCAGCTTCTTAAATATGGCAGCTGGGATCAGCATTTCTGACAGGACTTTTTCTGGATTGATGCTCTGCTCTTTAACTATTGCAACCTCAAAGTGCAATCCTGCATGTTAAACCTGCTATTTTGCAGGTTAGTTTCAGAGCATTGGTTGCCCCACTAACTGAGCCGGATTTCGTCAAATCATTCTTTCTGGTACAGGAAAATTCTGAGCCTGTTCCCAAAAGCAGGACTAGTGAGTCATCTGCACCTTTGGCCTCATGGATCACGTAATTCTGGTTTGATATACAGTATTCCAGAAACGTGGGTTAATCCAGGTTTTCTTTAACAGAATTAACCTGATTTCTGTGGATCTTTGATGGAAATGAGTTGCTTTGAGAGAAGCCCCCCATGAGGGACTGTTTAGACAGATTTCTGTTAAGCTCTGCAGCACACTCTGAAGTTCTTCTCCTGTATCTTGTGAAGTTTCCAGAAGTGCAGCTCTCCACTATCTGGCTGGTGTCGCTGTCTTTAGGGACCACCGTTCACTCCTTCATTGACTTTTTCTCCTGTTTTTTGCCCACCCTACAGTCGGAGTATGTTTTGTACCTAGTTGGTCATATTTTGCCTTCTGATCTGATGGCCTTCTCCATTCTGTAAAGATGGCTCAACTCCTGAATCGTTGTGTGCCTGCTGACTCTAAAACCAACTTAAGGTGACAAAGCCGAGAGGCACGTTAACCCAAAGTTATGGGGGCTGAATGAACATCCTGCATATCGACTCCTTCTATTATTGCAAATTTACAACATTGAATCCTGATCTTTTACCTAAAATATACAGTTAGATAAAAGGGCTCCCACTTTTTAATGTCATGTATTGAACGAGAAATGTCATCCGACATCCAACTGACCTGCGAAGACCACTGTGGATGTGTGGAAATGTAAAGGGCGCAGCAGGATGCTGGGGATTTGAGACTCTGAGCTGCAGCAGGACTCTAGCGATGGGCTCTCATGAACGAGATCCAGACGTTCTGTCGATCTTCATGCCTCAAACAGGACGGGAACTCTTAGCAGCACAGAAAGAATGTAAAACGCCTACATGAGGGCACTTCGCAGTATTAACATAATCCTTACAAAACTGTACAGAAAGGGGATGCTTAGGCCAGTGAGTGACTTTGTCCAGTTAGGCTGGCACACTGGGCACTCGATCACAATCAATACAAGGAGAACTGCCACTAACTGTCCACATCCTGCACAGAGAAGTGGCAGACATCTGAGCTCGGAAGAGGATTTCATCCATGTGAGGCAACATCCTGTGAGGAGTGCAGCGTGGCGCTGATCCACAAGGCTTTGTGGACCTCTGTAACTGGGCACATGCCAATCATAAATAAAATAAAAAAGCAAGATATCTGATTGTTTGGAGTACAATTGGCTTTTTAGGTCCATCCCTTTTGAAGTTGACTAAGCTGTGGTGGCCGGTGGTGCAGTGGCGTAGCGTGGGTGTCAACCGCCCAGGGCGGAGGAAAATTTCGCTGCCCCTTTATTTAGGTATTTCAATTTAAAAGACTAAAATATACAGTAATTCTTTGCTGCCCCCTAAAAGTGCCGCCCGGGGCAGGCCGCCCCCACTACGCTACGCCACTGCGGTGGTGTAATCAGGATACACAAGTTTGTGAGAAACTCAACACAAAGTGACATACTCTGCGAAAGTGAGTCTGCTGTGATTAAGGAACCAAAGTCAGTCTTCTCATGTGTGAAAATTTGTGTCAAACAGGTATATTTGTAATAACACATGAGGTCCACCTTTGTTAGCCATCAGGTAGCCAATAAAATGCAGGCAATTAAAAAATGCTATTTTACACCAGGAAACCTTGAAGGCCAAATCTCAAGGGAAGACAATAATATGGCACAGCTCCATGGTCAGCATTCCATTAGTGAATTCACTTTTTATTCTGAAACTGCTGACGTTTTCGCACACCTCCTGCTGACGTTCCTAACATCCTCTCCAGTGTGTTCCTGGTTTGCCCATTGCAGAGGTTCTCCAGTTCAGTGCTATGGGCCCCCTGTGACTGCATATTTTTTGTTCTGACCATTTTCATAATCTGTGAAGCTTTTCACTGCAAACAGATTTCTTTGTTTCATTAGCCAGTCATTTTTTGTTTTGGCTCATTATGCTTCTGTATTTAAGACATTTAGACATATTTGTATGTTTTCATAGATTTAAATGTTTAACCCTCTCTGCCATTTACCCATTGATTACTTTTTTCTGTGACCCCACTGTAACCTAACAATAACAATTCATGATAAGTAAAGCAGAAATGGGGGCAAAAAACTCTTAATGCTGCAGCTACTTCAGTGTTGGGTCTACTAAAGTGGAAAATAATGACTTGGATAGCCAGAACACCTGGAATGCAAAATGCAAATCATGACGATGACATAATAATGCAAAAAACACACACAATCTTCTCCATAGTCCACCTTAATACAAAGGACAAGAGTCTGTGTGTCTGGAAGGCTGCCCAGTCTCTGTTATCCAACAGAAGGCGCATCACAAACATTAGCACTGCTTTTGGGAACCCCATACCAAATGGCATACAACAAAGACGTATGCATTGCGTGTCATTCTAACAGACAGTGCACTTTATTAGTATACGTTTGTGATTTGCCACCTGTTGTTATAACAAAAGCAATGCATTTTATTACTACCTGCATTCCAACAGATGGTGCACTGCAAACGTCAAATGTCGATTACTTTGATTTCAGCCCGTCTCATATGTTAGATCAGCTCATACAGACATAAATGCTTGGCACGTCCCATGAAACGTTTAGCACACCCAGTGGTGTAGTTTGACTGGTAGCAAAACGCAAACTGGGAGGTGGCAGCTTACTTAATTGAGGTAGGGGGTCTGGATGAAAAGCTGCAGCCATAGTGGAGCCAGGGCCCCTGCATCAGCCTGCTCATTTGGATATTCAGTGCATTTCTGGTAGTTTTTTTTATTATGTATTTGGTTAAATAGGAAAAAACATATTGCTGCTTTGCTGTACTGCAGAGCAATGAAAGAGTCTAACCATATTTGTATGAAACGTGGCCGTTCTACTCTGTAAAAGGTGGCGTTTTTTTTCTTTCCCCACTATAAAAACTAGTGGTAGCAGACAAAGTGAACTAACACCTCAAATATTCTCAGGTTTTATAGACATTAGCGTTTTAGAGATTAGGAGCGTCCTCACTCAAACACAACAAAGACGGCAGCTGCTGCCTTCTGTCTTCAAGGACTCAAACAGAATGATGACCCAGTGAGTCCTTTCTATGTCAGTATGTGTGTGTGGCCACTTTATTAGGTACAGCAGCTCCTTAACGCACACCACCAAGCACTTGGCTGACATTTTCTTTAAATCACATGCAGACATGACCAGGAGGTTTAGTTGTTCACCTATTAGACATCAGAATGGCCTCCTTTGTGTGATGCAAGTGTCCGTGGGGCTACAAGTGGTGGCTCCCTCTTCTCTTAAACAGCTGTAGCCTCCAGAGTTTACTGTTAATGGTGCAAATAAATAAACTCACAGACTGGCAGTTCTTTTGTACTGAGATGTCAGAGAATGGCCAGATTTATTCAAGCTAACAAAATGCCGCAGATATTCAAATAAATATTCTTGACAAGAGACTGTCATGCAGAATGGTAACTCTGAAAGCACAGCACTCTGGACCTTGAAGTCGATAGGCTACAGCAGCATAAGACCACAAAGGGTTCCATAAAAATTTGATTAAAAAAGTGTCCTCCTGTTTGATAAAGAGATTTCTACTGAGACATGCAGATGGTGTTGTGTTGTAAACCGTGTGGTGGCTTTAGTGGTACAAACTGCCGGAGGTGGAGCACATTATGCCTCTTAATTCCGACTTCTACTCCACACCTCAACAACCATTGTTGTTGAGCTGCTGACCATATTCACTCCTTTATAGATGCTGTCCTACCATTTTCAAATGAATCCTTCCAGCAGGATAATGTGCCCTGTTACAAACCTCACAACACTTCAGTGACCCCAGTTGTGATGAGAAGGCTAATAGCATGAAGGTGTGGTCCAAGAATTTACAGGGTGTCTATTCTAGGGAGTCAAAACTTACCAAAATGTCTAAGCAATGTTTTGTGTACTCTGCTGAATGTTTGACAACTAACATTTGGTCTGTTCTGGTGGCAGAAGGGGGTCCACCTTAATACTAGATAAGTGGACAAATAAAAGAGGCAGTGGCATTCATATACTGTATGCGTGTATGAATAACTGTAACTGATTTAAGTTTTCTTGTGTTTCTGCTCCATGCCTGGTCTGATCACACTGGGACACCCGAGGGGACAGGCCCGTATTCATTCAGGAATATGCCCTTTGCATTAAGTGGGCCAAAGACCAACATACTGAAGTATGACTGCAGCTTCCATGGCTCCTACACGTCTTTTTTCTTGGGTTCTCCACTTTAAAGTTGTGCTGATCAACCCCACAAATCTATGCAGTATATACTGTAAGGTAGAGATGGCCACAAGATATGTAAATAAAAATAAAATGTAAATTTGCACATGACACAGAAAAATCCTGGACAAGATTTACAGTTTGTTTGTTTTTTTCTTCACCCAGTTCAATATGATAGACTCCCCCTTAGTCAGGCCACTGAGTTTGAAATGACTTTTTTTGTATAGCACAACCCGTCTGCCTGCTCTCCAGCACACAATCGTGTGAAACTGTGACATAAACCACTTTAATATGCATCACCTTCAACCGTCTCTCTTACTTGCAGAACCAGTTCCGTTTAACTGACTTTTATTGAGTACAATGAAATTCCGAAAGACAACAAAAGGACATTCACCCAACTGAGATACCATACTGTTCCCTGCACTACAGACAAACTGCTCAAGCTTCAAATCATAAATAGAACAACAGATACAACAGCTTCATTGCACATCCCATCGCCTTTCAATTTTTTACTGGGGTTTTCGGAGATATCCATATGCTTTCTATAAAGAAGGAAAAAAGAAAAAAAAATTACATTACTTCATATTCATATTGATAACTTTCCAAAAATTGTGAAATTCATTGAGGTCTTTTGCAGTAGTTTTACGTTTTTGTTTTGGAGGCTGTAGCCACCGCTGACCTAATCTTTACCGAGCAGTCTGTTCCTTTCTTCTTGGACTGCTGCAGACTCACCTTGCAATTTACATTCATCTCTCCTGAGTGCCTTAATTCGGAACTGTAAAAAAATTTTGAAGTCAAAGTGAAAACTTCATTCAAACTGAGGCCCTCACTGGCCGTGACAGCCAGTTCTCTGCAGGTGCTTTATTTTGACAGACTGGGTGTGTAGTGTGATCACATGAGAAAAGCAGCAGACAGACCTACGCCAAGTTTAAACACTTCCAATCAAGTCATTAGCTTCCTGAAGCCCCTTTGCCATTACAGAGTCACTAGCCCAATGCAGAACACAGCCTTGGACATGACCCCAGCAGTCATGCTCACATGCACACCCATAGCTTACCTAGGAAATGTTTTTGGGCCTACAATAAGAGCCACAAAGAAAGAATACCAACTCTGGACCAAGACACTAAACCAGACACAGAATCAAAATGCTAATACAATGACTTTGTTGGGAAAATGGTGAAAAATTGAAGTAATAAAAAAAATAACAGAACAAAACAAAATGACCAATACATTACTTATACATTGTGACAGCTATGATGGGTTCTTATAATCGGTTTGCCTCAAGGAACGCTAAGTGAAGAGAGCTCCTGGAGTCTTATTTCTGTGCCATATGAAGTACCCACACTAGTGGCATCACAGAGAGGTAAGTCTAGATGGGCCCTTTGAAGTTGAGCTCTAGTGAGTGCTGTGTTCTGATTGGTGGATTGTGGGTTGAGTGGACACTTGCAGTTGTAACTTTGAACAAACCTTTGAAGGTCAGCTCAGCTCAGCTCAGGACTGGACTGGCATCATTAGCAGAAATCTGCACCAAACACTGCTGTTATAAGACCAAAAGCAGGTCTCAAAAGCAGTTGAGCAGCTAATGCACTCCTCTTTGTCTGCCTTGTGTGTGTCAACATCACGTCTCCAATGTCACAACCGTTACATGGTGTGCTGAGCTGTCTGTGATGGCACTGCTTTCCGCTATCTTTTTCTACTCAACATACCTTTTAATGTCGCTTTATTTTTATTAGGCTTCTGTGTGGTTTGTTCTGGCCCCACATTGACTTTTAAATGGATTTGTGTTTATTTATTTTATCTTGTGTTTATTTATCTGCCATCTTGAAGTGCAAATCTATTGAAATGACTAAACTTGAAAATGAATCCAAGTGACTATTTGGCTTCCAAAACCCAAACATTCATTTTTTTACTTTGCACCATTTGCATCATTTTACATTTTATTTGCTGAGCAGACGCTTTTATCCAAAGCAAATTACAAAAAAAAAAAAAATAACATAATCGTGTAAACATCAGTCTGTGGGACTGCTTGGGAGCTAGTGTTACAGGACGAGTTACAGAATTGATCATTTCAAGTGAAGATCTCATAACGTAATTCAAGCTAGTTGCAATTTCTAAGTTATAAAACCTAACAAGTATCAGTTAGACAGAAATTTACCAAACAAGAGATTCTTCAGACATTTCTTACACATCTTCAGGTAGTCAGCAGCTTGAATGGTGGTGGGCTGCTTGTTCCACCAGTCAGGAGCTACACATGAAGACTCTGGACTGAGATTTGATACCACACAGAGGAAAGAACACACAACACCACACAACAGCAGACCTGAGTGGTCCAGAAGAAGCATAACGCCTCACAAGTGGCTCCATATGTATGTATGTATATATTTATATTATTTTGCAAATTTTCATACATAAGCACATAAATAAATTATATAACACAAATAAATAAAAACAATGTTATGTGAGCACAAGAGTTTAAATGTGCCATGAAATATACTTTTTGTTGCTTGATTCTTTAGATAATTAATTATTCATTTACTTATTTCATTTATTTATTTCAAAGACACCACATGCAACATGGAATGTGGAATGAAATGAAAACTGCCATTTTCATCCCTCAAAGTTGAGAGGATGAGCTCTAGTGAGCGCTGTGTTCTGATTGGTGGATCGCTGGTAGAGTGGACACTTGCAGTTGTAACTTTGCACAAATCTATGCACCACAGGATCTCCAAAGCAAGGAAAGCACGGCTAAAGGGTGTGACTGTGTGTTTGTATACGGCTGATATGACTGCAAGAAAAAGTTGGACACGATTACAGCACAAAGCAGTGACATTAATGCAAGAAACTCGGGTGTCTGCTTCTGATGTGTGATGACTGCCTATAAATGCAAAACATGGAGGTTTTTGCACTCTACTGCCAATTCACCAACAAAAACACAGCACTCACTACAGCCCATCCCCAAAACTTTGAGGGATGAAAATTAGTTTTTATTCCAAGCTGCATTTCATGTTTCATGCAGTGCCAACATTTTTTTTAAATAATACAAACATATTAAATAAAACACATATTTCATTACAAATTTAATTATTTATGATCACATATTGTGCTTTTATTTATTTATGATCACATTTTACAACATTTTTATTGTTTGTTCATTTAACTTTGTCCATAACAATAGTCCATAATCAATAGCAAGCTCACATGTGAAAACCATAACATGTTAATGTTTCACAAAAACAGGAATTCATCACAGAAAGACCCAGAACTTTGAATTTAATTGCAAGTAACATGGAAGACTTAGGGCTGGTTTATACTTCACATTCAGAAGCCGTACGCCCACGCATCATGGCTGCCACACGTTCTCAGCACTCATTTGAAGTGTCCTCTGAGCATGTCCTCAGAAATTAACGTGACAAGTACATGAGTTGCAGTATTGTCAAGAAATCAGGCATGGGATTGTTGGTGCAGTGTGTTCAAGATGGAACATGATGTTAAGAGTCCCTGTTTACTGTCAACATGTGACAGCCTACAGGATCAATGGACATGCTTCAATATTAATAAATGGTTTAATGCTGTGAAGCAAATCATCAAACTTAAATGCTGATATACAAATGTATTTGTGGTGCTTTTCTTTATCTATTTCTTGCATTGAATTCACACTAAAACTTGGCATATAGACAAAACTAGAAATGTGCGTACGCCCAAAAAAAAATCAGATGCATAAAACTGTGCGTAAGCAAAGTTGAACACACGCTCCCTTTATAAATTCCAATCAACGTGAATTTTAATGCACATTCACGAGTCTACAGCCCCACCCTGACTCCTCACAGAATTTTGCCTATTTGAATATGCAAATCAATATAAATAACCCTGTTCAGTGTTTTCTTAAAAGACAATAGAAAAAGCATATATAAAAGAGAAGAATTTCAGTGAATGAAAAATGGAGGTCCTGCTCAGTGAAGTGGAGGCAAAGTAAAACATACTATTTGGTGGCTTAAGCAGTGGCATAAGACAAACGGAAATTGATAGAGTGGCACAGCGTGGCAGAGTCACTCAAAAGTTCAAGTTCAGAAAGTTGCACAGAGCTTGAAATAAAAAAGTTGTTGTCAGAGATGAAAGTCAACATGAAAAAGTGAGTTTCAGCCCACCGTCTAAGTGTCAGCACCACTGGTGGGAGTAGCGGAATTCTGGGGCTCACACCGTTTTGAGCAGCAAGCTGTTGCAATTATTGGTGAGACACTTGTATATCTCAGCACAACATTATCGCATAGAACGTAATTTTCACATTAATAGACTGGAAATGCTTTCTATTTATATAAGCAAATTCATTCTCTGAGGGTCGCCTATAGCAATGTACGTGCAGTTGACCGCTCAGATTATATTTGGAAAACCGGACATGGCTGCGAATTGTGCTTTGATATTTGCCTGTTCAACCACAGTATAAGGAAATCTTATATATCTGGATAACAAACCAATAATACCATCCCATACAGTTGGCATGGTGTGACTCCATGATCACTGAGAAATACCTGATCGGTCAGCCAGTTCACATTGAAAATCTCCTGTGGCTAAAAACCTACAGGTGGACAGAACTTGCAAAGCACTAGGCAGAGAACGCTAAAGCAGTCATGGTAGTTGGAATAGCTTGGCCATTCAGTGCACCATTATATTCGTACAATCAAGTGCTTTAAATTTGTAATTAATATGCAATTATTTTTGGTTTATTTAATAAATCTTGCATATAAAAAAGGAAGAGAACCACACAGAAACAGTAACACCGATATGACACTGGGTACCACGTATTTACAAAATCACGTGCGTACGCATGGTCTCAGGCTGCCGTGAATATGTATGTGGCATTACGCAAAGTTTAGTTTTTATACATCTCAACGTGAGCATGGAAACGGGCATCCCATTTATACACAAGGCCCTAGGTGTGTACTGCCATCGTGTGCTCATGCCTCCTATCATCTTGTGCAGCCACTCCCATCCACTTGTGAAGGTACTGCTTACTCAGCCAGTCAGGCATGAACTGGGATGAATACAGATGAATGGGCTTTATAAATCACAATGTATGACAGAAGTTCAGAAATAGAACCACATCTGCATGTGAGCACCCTTTGAGATAAACATTCAATCACAAGAAATGAAGTCAAACAGCTTTTGAACATAACGCTGCTGAAACTGAATATTACTTTCACATGTGGACATGGCAATAATGATGCAGTGTGAAGCATGTCAAAGCACTATAGTATCTGTAAGTTTGTGTTTCACAGTACAACATATTTTAATAAGTCCATTATATTAGTAGATAGTTATTTTATTGTATTAGAACCTGGCACAGTTATTAATACCAGTTTGTCAGGAGATAGAAGACAGTCAGCTTGTCCTGTACAGGCCACATTGCACTGTATGTCTGCTACTTGCTCCAGCATTGCTTCTATTTTAGGGTTGACATCCTGCTAGCAGCTGGGAGGAAATAGAATTCTAAAAATACCACTGGTCACTTTGGTTCCATTGTTTAAGTTACAAGGGGAGCACTAATACCATTGCCTCCTAATAATCACAAGAGTGGACTCAAGTCATACATATCGAGTGAGCCGATAGAAACCTGAAACTTTTTTAAAATTATCTCCTTTAAATATTATAATTTATACTGAAAGATCAAATGTAAATAGAAATTGCAGTGCGGTGGTTAAGGTTACAAATGGCTGGTAACTACTGCTCCTGACTTACAGCTTAGCAGTCTCAGTTCCAGCTTGGCCAATGTCTAGCTGAAGTTTGCATTTTCTCCCCACATCGGTGTAGGTTTTTTTCTGGGTATTCCTGTTTTCTACATTATGTGCATTCCTCTGAATAGTGAGTCTAAAAAGGGAATATTTTGGATAGTGTGAAGGATTGGCAAACCTGAAATATGTAGGTTAGAAAATGAAGAGTTTAGTCAAATAAAAGATGTAAATTTAAATGCATCAATGCTCCACTCACAGATTACAAAGATTTCACTACAATACTATTTACTTCCTGAAATAAATTCAGTCTAGGGTGTAAACTTGTCCTATTCAGTTCATTAGATCAAAGCCAAACACTTTGAACATTTAAATGTAAATAATCATAAAATGTAAAAGTGTGTAAAATTACCTTAACTGACAGTGTTTACCCAATATTTTGATAAACGTTAGACTATTATTCTGATGATATTAAAATATGAGATGGCCATTTATATAATTAACAAGTAACTTTCACAACTGTGAATTGAGGAGGCTTTGCAGTGCTGAAGCTGGATCAAGATGGGGTAACATGATGCCTGATGTAATGTGAAGAGGCTACAAGAAGAAGAGTCCTCAAGAAGAGTCCTGCCCAACATTTAGCTGTACTGTTAACTACAATAGTACTGTCAACTACATGCAGAATGAATATTGAGGTCTACTGTAACTATTGTGGCTTAATGAGGTGATATAAAATTTGAGCTATTCCACACTGAACTCCAGAGGAGTATTCAGTGAAGACTATTTTTATTCTCTTCAACGTATGTGGAAATAATCACTTTGAATCAACCAGATTTTAAACAGACATGTTTAACTGTGGCTGCTACTTTTCATAACCACAGATGAACTTGTAACTTGCACCCTTGTACTCAAAACATAGATGTATCACAAAAATATTTGAAAAGAAAAAAGGCAGGGTCTGAGAAATACTGATCTGACCTGGTCCACAACACCAGTTAATAGTACAGCCGACAACAACCTTCCCCCATAATAATGAAGGACCTCTTTGGCTTTCAACAACTTTTTTGTAACTGCTCAACCATCTGGAATTGGCAGTCCTTCTGCATCCCAGGAATACAGTGATGATTCAGCGGTAGGATAGAAGTGGGTGGCTGAGTCAGCGTAATGCGATAAGACGATAGCAGGCAGTCTGTACTGAGTAGCAGCGGCTGAAGCCCATACATCAATTGAGCTATGAGAAGCTGTCACTCGAAAAGGCCAAGTAAGGGATCTGAGCACGAGCAGCATCTTATCGTGAACAAATAGGGCTTGTTTTTCAATGCTTTTCTTTTTAAGGGTTCAATTCTGCTTTCGCATATGGTTTGCAGAGTTAAGATCTAGCCTCCAAGCATATGTTAAAAAAATGTTATGACCTTTTATATACCTGCAAAATAAATGTATTTTTTCCAAAGTTTCCTTAAATATAGGCAGGTTTATACCAGAAGACAGTGGAGAAGAAATTTCCATTTAGACTCCACTTCATATATAGAAGCTTGCTTGATCTGAAATTTGTCTTGTGATGATAGGCCCTGTGAATAATACTATATAAAATAAAAAAAACAATTGGCAGGTAGAGGTACTTACCACAGGGCTGCACTGGCACTGACAAGAACAGCATGGTGGAGCATGCCATTATACTTATCTTTGTAGCAACACAACATCATTGTCATTTATAAAGGTAGGATGGCTTCTCTATACACTATAACTAGACCTGTGTGCTTTGCAGTTTCAAAATGGCCTTTACTACCACATCTAATAAAGATGAATGAGATTTGACTCTCAATTCTGTGTCTAAGAATATGGTTTTTACATTCATGACTATGTTATACAGCAGCTGCTTACCATCCACTATTGTGGTGTTCACAAAATCCGCACGAGATAAAAAACTGCGCACACTGTACCTTGCCTTTCTCAGATTTCTTATGAGGATGTTTTCTGTGTGTAATGGGTTTCACATTGAATATTCTAAATAAGGCTTTTTTGGTATAGTCCTAAAAGAGCACTAATAGTGCATTGTAGGTAACGTAACAATCCTATTATAACCAGTAGGATTTGATTTTTAATATTCTTAACACTTGGACACTCATTTATGTACTTTTGAAAACCACTAATCTCTAATCTAAAGTAGAGTATGACAAAAACTAAACGACTAGGAATCTGGGCTCAAAACAACACTAGGAGCCATCCGGTTGACATGTTTATCAGTAAAATCAGTCAGAATGAACATGTGTACAATCAACAATACATCAAGAGAGTGGTGCAGTGTTAAAAGGAAATGCAGACATAATTGGTGCTTGAGATTTTATCACATGCAGAGGATTAGTTTCTTTACTGACCTTATTAGACACAGATGGTATCTTATTTGCTTGGAGGTGGCTGGGTAGCTAGCAGATGGAGATGGAGTTTAGATGCAATTCATACGCAGATGGTCATAATACAAAATCCATGCAAAATGATCAGAACAAATGTATAACAGGAGACGATATTGCACTTCCATGAGTTATCAGACAGGATAGTTAATTATTAGTTTGAGGATTAATAAAGTTCTGGTTTCTATGCAACATGCCCATGCAAACTTAACAACACTGCAATCTTAATTAGAATTCTGCTAAAAATTATAAAGAAATATTTGTAAAAAAAGTTGCACACCATGCAAGAGTCTTAAGGCTACAGGGTCCTCTCTCTCACCCCTTTACCGACATGCTTGGGCAGAGATGGACTACACCAGGCTAAATGGCCTCCTCTAGTGTCATTAATTGCACCCCTCCTTATACCAGTACAAGGATTCTTATATTTTCTCTATTATGCTTTTTTATTTGCAAAGTGAGTTTGTTAATAACTGCTGCATCTTACTGTTTCTTTACTTAAACAATTTAGTTCCTTCAGTTAAATGATGTAAATATATACTACAGTTGAACAGTTCCAACATGATGGTTAGAAGAATCTGACCCTATATTGCTTAAAATGCATGATGGGGTACTCTTTTGGCAAATAACATGAAAAGAGTGTAAAATCTCTGTCTCCCCATCACTTGACCAATTAAACCCCATTAGTCTTTAAATTCATTATGCTGGAGATGCTAAAAGTATTGTACAGTACAAGGTTAAAAAGAGAGGCTTGCATATCCACTTAGCTTGCAGAAACAGTCTGGCAGGGGAAGAGTCTTTCTACACTCTTGGCCTTGCTATTTTAAGCAAGGTTAAATCCACCTCTTAACTCAATATGTCATGATCAAAAAGCCATTATACTGTGTGAATCTGTAAAGCACACTTGACAGCACATAAAGTCTCTTGAGGTAGTGTCATCCAGGATACAGACTAGATGAAGTATGTTTACAAATTCTCTGTACATTTTTACTTCAGAGCTTGAATTCATAAATACTGCTATTTTTAAAATGTTATCTAGTTATTTTTGATCTACAGCATAAGAAATGTAGAGAGGTTAAGGGGTTTTAATTGTTTTTGTTATAGACATTAACAGAACTGAAAACTGGGCTTCAATTGACTCACCTGGTTTATTCAAGTTTACATAAAGAAAAAAAATAGCTTTTGTTAATTTACTTCATTCATATTAATAATTTTGACTACAGACCACATATAGTGATTTTGTTATGATACTGCATTTAACACTTCCTGAAATATAACAGAGTTTTAATATCAGAGCAGTGCAACTGACAACTGTATAAAAATATGTCTCTGCAAAAAGTCACATAAACACAAGAAAACAATTGATATTGTAAATATACCATATGTTCCTTGAAATATAGCACATAACATATAAATCAAAGTGGCTTTGAACATATTAAGCTGCAGCTAAAAATAAATAAATGTACACTTCTGTAGTTACAGAAACTTGATGTTTTCCAAGTTCCTTTTCTAATTTGCCTTTTGCAATACCATATGCAATAACAAATAAGAATAAAAATGCAAAATAATTAAAATTAGCAATGATATATACACTTTATATTAAATAAAACTCTTCATTGAATAGAAAGACTTGAGTGTCTCTGTGTTATTTATTTAAGGCTTGACAGCATTCCTGTGACTCTCTATTACTTGCAGTGATGCACTACACTAAGGTTCAAGTGATATTCTCCCTTTAAATCTTCCCAAACCAAGAGCTTGATTGCAGGTTTCATTCCGGACAACTTCTTAATCAATGACAAATTCCTTAATAAAAGGATACACAATCTACTATTTATAATTTTTGCTTCTGCAATATATCATTTAAAAATGTACTGACTAGATGGTACAACAAACCTGTTGTATTTTTTACAGAGTTTGTTCCTTATCCACCAGTTCTTTATTATTTTGATGCTGCCACAATACACTCAGCCAGCTTCTCGCCCTCCCCACCATCTCAAACAGAATTAAGGGGTTTAAGAATATGATGCAAATGTTTGATTTACAATGCAAAAAACGGTTCAAGTAATGATAGACTATACAGATATTCTACATCTCCTGTAAATGTGTGAAAGTACAGCATACTGTCAACTGGATTCTCCTCAAAAATCAAAAGCAAAAGGAAGCTGCAAATACCGCAAGTATCTGAACTTTGTTTGTAGAATAAATAAAAAATGTGGAATTTGGCAGGAATATCATATATAAAAGCTTTAGGATAAATCTGGAACTAAGGAAGCATGTAACATCCAAACAGCTCAAGTAAAGGCAGGAATTTGCAAGATTAAAAGATAAACTGGAATAAAAATAAGAATTTATAGTATTGTGATTCTGCCTCCCCAGGGATGTAAACTATGTCTCTCATACCAGATCTTACTTAAACCTAGAAAGGAATAACAAATTTTGAGACAAAGGATATAAGTATCTATTTTAAGGCAGACTTCCCTGATTGACTGACTACTGTCAAAATTGTCTGTTGGTAATATATGACAGCTAGTGAGGAAGTGTTGTTGAGATCATTTGGTTTCAAGTCCTGCTTGAATCAGGATTGAGGAAGGCTACTTACCTTTCACATCCAGTTTGCAATTAACTGCTGCCTCCCCATGGACATTGATGGCTTTGCACGTATACACCCCTCCATCAAATGGGCATGGTTTCCGAATTTCTAGAGTGCACACACCCTGGCTGGAAATCTGCATAAATTTAGGATCGTCTCTAATTTCCATCTGATTTTTCATCCACACAATTCTGGGCTGGAAGCATAACAAACAAACAAGTCAATGAAAACATGCTGGATGAAAGTTGTTGTTAGAGGGAAAACAAGTTAACCTCTTTAAATTGCTTGACATGTTAATTACTTAGACCTACAGTAGGTGATATATCCAAAGAAAAAAAAAAAAATTAAAAATAAATTCCCTTAAAAATTTGCAATGGCTGTCAGACATTGTAAATTAAGAGTCTCTAGCCCAGGGGTTCCCCGCACTTTTTTGGCTTGTGAGCTAATTTTAAAATGACCAGGTCGTAATGATCTACCTACTTTAAAAATTATATATATATATATATATATATATATATATTATACATAAAATATATGTTGTCGTACCTTGCATAACTGAATAACCTTTATGGCACAATAACAATTCAATACATTTATGGTCACTACAGTATTTGGATTTAATAAACTTCCTGTGGGAAAAGGCTAATTCACATAAATAAGTAGAGCCGAATAATGTAGTCAAGGAGCTAGCACATTTCCTCATGTTTGGGTACTTTTCCTCTGTGAGTAAGTTCCAAAACTGTCCAAGAGCCCCAGACTTCAGCTGAATGTCATCCTGTAGTGTCAAAATCTCATCCTCCACTCTAGAGGAGTTTTAGGTGAAACAGTGTTGCAATTTTTGATGCGGGTGAATCACCCTCAACATCTTCCCTAAATGCATAGCACTTAAATGTAGCGACTGGCTCAAGTAAAGCTGAGTCTTGAAACTGTCTGTCAAAGTCTGACAGGCAATTTTCAATCTGCTCTGTGTAGCAGATGCTGTCAAGTTGCGCACACGCATACGCTACAGAGCAGATTGAAAATTGCGTCTCCAGCTCTAACGCAAAGTTTTGGATGTTCCCCAAATATCACCTGGAACGATGTTTCGGTGCGTCTGCCTTTGCTTTTGAATTCAGCTGAGTAAAAAATGACGCCTGTCTGATTAACTGCGATTTTAGTTCCCTCTCCTTTCTCTTTCTCAGATCATTCTTTGGAAGTCAGTTTCGTAGTTTTTATGAACAGTTCGAAAGTGCCTTTCCACATTTTCTTCTTTGGAATAGCAATGATAGATTGACAGATCAGACAAACGCACTTCGATTGTGACATTGTGAGAAAAAAATCCTCTTCCAATTCCACATCCAGCCCTTACCCTCTCCAAACAATTTTTTTTTTTTTTAAATCCCTTCTTTAGTCGATATAAATTGGAAGGCTAACTAGATCACTTAGATAGCCGGAGTTTTGCAGTAGCTCGCGTGTTTGATTGTGTATGCGGGATGACCAGTGCGTTAGAAGAAAGGAGATATCAGACTGGCCGCCCTGTATGTCAATCAAGTGATAATTGCCATAAGGAGGATATATGATAGACTAACGTTTAAAAAATCTTTTTTGAATGTATCACAATCTACCTGTACTACCTTTGCGATCTACCGGTCGATCACAATCGACATATTGGGCACCCCTGCTCTAGCCTTTATAAAACATGCTAAAACCTGAATTATTGTAACAAATCAGTTTTCAATTTTACAGTTTACAATTTGGATAAAGGAGTCAATTATGGAAACCCCACTGTGGGCACAGCTGTGTTGCCATAGACATAATTTTTCTGTTCAGTTATTATTGAACCCTTTTGACAAGAAAAACAGGCGCGAGATTAGATTTAGAATTTTTTCACTGCTGTCTTTTAAGGACAAAAATGCCAATTTAGGATATATTATTCCCTTTTTAAGTAAAATGTATTACTGCACATGAAGAAACCCCTACTTTTGTAGAGTGTATGAATTAAAACAAAGTAATGCTGCTTTCTATGCATATATGTGGAGAGGGACTGCCCAACGCCTGCCTCAGCTTCAGTAACGAAGAAAGAATCCAAAAACCCTGGCACTCTGCTTTAAAATGGGAGGCAACAGTTGGCATCTTTAAAGTAGCAGATTTATCAGACTTTGCCAATCACTAAATGGAAACTTACCCTGTTTTAAATAAGGAAGAGCTGCACAAGCATAGTAACAGAGGGGGTTTGGAGCAAAAACGTTATGCAAACTAAATTTTAATCAAAATCTAGAGGCACTAAATTATTGTGCATTCTGACTACACAAAGTCAAGATACAGATATGCCAGATAATTAAATGTATTCTTTTTTATATAAATAAGAGTTATTTTTTACTTTATCTTTTGCAATGAACAATAACATAGTAACTCTTCTAATTCCTTTAGAAGCTTTATTTAGTTACAATTTTAAAATAGTTTTATATAAATTTAGCAAACAACTGTAGAGTTTACTGCAATAATAGTTAGAACAGTAGACTTAAAACTATTTTTCAACTGTCTAAAACTGAAGCCATGTAACTGGTGTAATTTAAATTTTTTTGCTTCATATCTGAAACTAGGCATCACAGTAGTACAATGGTAGCACTGCAGCCTTGCAGAGTTTGCATCCCGGGTCCTCACTGCATGGAGTTTGCATGTTTTCTCTGTGTTTCTGCTGGTTTCCTCTGGGTGATCCCACTGTTCTCAGACATGCAGGTAAGGTGATTAGGCAATGCTAAATTTGTCCTTGTGCGTCTTTTGTTATGTGTGTGTGTTAGCCCTTCAATGGACTGGCACCCTGTCCAGTTTTTTTTCCTACCCTGAGCCCTATGCGAGCTGGGATAGACTCCAGCACCCCCCTGTGGCCCTGATGTGGATTAAGCTGGTTAGAAAATTACAGGATATACCCATAACTAGTATTTTATTTACTGTGCAAATATACCTAATTTTATGTAAGATTACATCTTTAAACGATAAATTTAAGTTAGAAATTAGCAGCATCAGAAAACGCGGTAATGAATAAACACAGAAAGATTAGATTAACTTAATTTGTTATCCTATAATTTCTCAAAATTACTTGTTCTATTTTAAAATCATTCTACTTTTGTCTAAAAATGTTGAAACAATATACATATCCAGTTCATTTTTGCAGTTTGAAAAAAAAAAAAAAGGAAATGTTTCAATTGTCAATTCAAGTTATTGTGTAAAAACTCACAAGCCATAATATTGATTAACAAAGTGTATTACATTTAGTGATGAAGTAATTAACTGAAATTCAACCATACAGACACTCAATTCAGAAATATGGGTAATTCAAAATGTCATCTAGTTGATTTTTTATCTACTGTGTAACAAATGCAGAGAGAGGTAAACCTCTTATGTTATTATTAGTACACCAAACTTTAATAATAATAAAGCAAATCAGCTGGCCCAAATTGATTATATCTTTATATTCCTTTGACAAATTTATGTTGTATTTAAAACTGGGAACAAAAAAATCCAATATTTCTAAATATATATTTGTTAATTTTCTGTTACAAATTAGACAATATTACACAGAAAAAAGTTGTTTTGCATCCCTTTTTGAAATTAATACTTTAAGGACATCTTTATTAAATGTACATAATTTGTTACCTACTCTGCCACTGCTGGATATTAGGCAGACATGAAAAAAGGAGCAGGAGATGAGTACAGCAATCAATGGAAAATAACTGAACAAAAGTTACTGTATACTGTAGGTATACATTTAATCTTAATGGATTAAAGTTTAGTAAATTTGGTACAGATGTTTTAACATACGTAGGGTGGTAACGTAGAGGTAACTTTCCTAACTCATCACTCCAGGGTCTACACGGATATAAGGCAAGAAGCAACTGTGGTGAACAATATGCCTGTCCTTCACACAGTTCAATCACACAAATAGAAACCAATTAATAAAGTATCTGTTTAGCTTTAATCTAGTTAGTTATTTACTATAGATCTTTGAAATAGAGTGATTTTTTGGCGCAGCAGCAACGTTCACACTGTGAATGTTCAGGTTGGGGACAGGAAAAAGGGATGGATGTTATTTACTTCAAAGCACATGAAGGACTAAATGTTTCATGTTAACTGAGAAATATTACTGACATATTTACAGTATTCAAAGATCTTGCCTGCTTCTGCCAGTAACATCACCACATGTGTGAAGAGAGAAATTAAGCAGGTACGTAGGATCCAATTAACTGACATGCATGGAGAGAATACACAAACCTGCACATGCACTACATGTCACTGGTAGCAGCAGGTTGCTTCTTGCCTTATACTCAGTACTACTGCAATGATCACTGGCTTCCCTGTGACCCTAAACTATGTGAATTAAATTTAACCCTCAGCACATACAGAATTAAATGTACACCCATGACTTCTGTTCAGTTGTTGTCACTTGATTGCACATATGCACATCTTTAAATGTACCTCACTAGCCACCACAGGATGTCCATAGCACATGTGTATACAAAGAAACTGACCACACCAGACAGTCTTTTGTGAAATACCGGAAAAAAAAAAAAAAAAAAAAAGAGAACAAGCTTTCACAGATGACTTACGGAAAAAAAAAAAACAGTCAAGTGATATAAACAGTCAATAACAGAAAAATTAACACGTAAATACCAAATTCCAATATTTTGGGGAACAAGGTTTTGACTCCCCCCAAAAAAATTATTTTAGCTTCAAAGAATTATGAAATGGAAGAATAGTTTTGAATCCAGATACTTGAAAGTTGAAAATCTGAAGATTTAAGAAGCAACAGCAACTTAAATATTGGGGGTACCAAAAGAATGGCTGCATCTGACAGGTAATGCACAAAATGCTATTGCCTGTGAGAGAAAGTCTAACTGAGAGTGGCCCAAATGAAATGGGCAAAATGTAAACAAAACAATGGTAAAAAACAACCATAACATCAAAATGACAATTAAGACATTTTTACAAATTTAGATTCTGCATATTCAAAAACCATACAGAAAAACAAATCACTAGATCATTTGCCTGAATGTTTCTTGCAGCATAAAATGCTAATAATGTTACAGAATGGAAAAAATTAAAGGGAAACAACTTAAGGAATCTCTGTTGACCTTTTCTGATAAACTTTTTATTTTGACATGGTGTTCTATCTTGAATAAAACTGATTTTTATTGAGAATGATTTCCTATTCTCCTGGACCAAAGTCGTAAGTTCTTAACAAAACTGAGTCTCAATAACCAGAAAATACAAAACAAAATTAATAGTTTGTAATGCTCTTTATATCCAAATCCAAAACAAGAAAAAACTTCAAACTTTTAAACAAAGGCTTATAGTAAATACAGTTCTGATTCTTTAATTTCTGAAGTAAAAAATAAACTCTAGAAAGGATGGATACATGGTCCAAGAAGAGCTCATCATAACAAACAGTCAGAATGCAATCAAGCAGGCTGTTTTCCGTTTTTTTTTATTTAACACCTAATCCACTCCCCCAGATGCTATCCTCATTAGTGCTATATGTTCTTGGAAGGGATTGAGTATTCCTATGCTGCTCATAATAGGGTCTGAGACTCCATAAGCCTTGTCACAGTGTGGAGTTCTTTTGAACAAGTGTTAACTGCACTGTGTAATTCAAATGCTTCAGTATTTCCACAGCCTGACCTTACCTTTCTCAACATTAATTAGAAAATAATTTACTTGGCCTTTATTACATCTCAGCTGGATTAGTGCATTTCTCACCTATACAGTTTAAAAGGAAAACGATTAATAGACTCAGACTGGTAATGGCAATGCTGCTCCCAGTTTTTTGACTCCTCACCTGGCCCAGCTTTTTCTATGATCCCAAATTAATTTTATGACTTTGCTATTGAAATCAACAAGGTTCGCCAAACATGCTTATTCATACAAATCTAATGAGACAGATATCCTGTAAAGTAATTAGATACAATTAGGGTCTGATTCAGGGTAGAAAACGAAGGACACTAAAGTAAGGAAGGCCATGACCTGAATTTAAAATGCAGACATACAAATAAAATCAATTTTGCCACCATACAAGATGCACATTCTACATACTTTGCCAAAAGTACAGCTGTCAGGTGCTCCATACTGACATTTTTGGCTAATCAAGCCCTCCCAGTGATGTGACTTCTCCCTTAAATAGAACTCAAGTATTTAGAAGTGTGTCTACAACTGCAAAGCTGGCAGGGGGGCTTTTTCCCTCAGTCTTGTCCTGATGACAGATGCAGCAGTCTCTCTTTGCTTGCACACATAGTAGCTGTGTGCACAATGTCATTTGTCATAATGTGTTATCTAATTCCATTGTTTAACACTCTTTTTAGCAGATAACATAATGCCAAAATATGCTTTCAAGATAGGCTCTGATCCCCTGGGTGCACTCAGCTAATTGCGGCAGTGGGAGTTCTCAATTCTTGTAAAGAACACTCTGTCTAATTCCAGACTATGAAACATTTATTACAGACTGACTGCTGATGATTAGCCCTGATTGGGAACACTGAAATCAAGATGATCCTAAAGTATAGCATGGCTGTTTACCCTGGCACTGTTTTGTTTGTTTAGCACAGAGACTGTTCATATGTGCTTCATGATTTGAGATGGATGTTAATTCTGTTTTACCTGGGCATGGAACAAAAGGTAATTGTCTGTTATATAATTATTATTATACATTCATTCACTGTGATTTTTTGGACTGAGTGGACTTTGAGGTTTTTAGATGGCTTGCTCTTATATCTTATAAGCCATACCAAAACATATGGCAGGCTTGGCAGTGTAAATAAAACTCTATTTTCTCCAACAAACCTGGGCTAAAGTGAAATAACTCAACTGAACTGCTGAAAAAGGAAAAACAGATTTAGCATGTGGAGATTCTAAAATATCTTCAGTATAAAATGTAAAGGGGCACAAGACCTTTGAACTACAACAGCTGTGGAAATTGGACTCCAGTGTGCCAAACTGTTACAAGCTGTCACTGAGTGTCTCTCCAGTTGCTTTAACAGATAGTTGTATAGTACTAAAAATAAAAAAAGAGACAGCCACCTCTTTAGACTCCACAAAAACTACTTTCAAGACAGAAACGTATTGAATTGGAAAGGGAAGAAAATCAGGTTAAACCTCACACCAGTGCATCTAGTCAGCCAAGGCATGTAAGACCTTTATCACTCAATCAATTTTTACATCTGATATGAACTATGCATAAGTCAACTTGTGAAGTGTTAACCTATTGTGTTATGCTATTTCTGAGACTAAATATATACAAAGAAGAGAGATTTGGGCACAGAAAAAACAGAGATGTGGTGGCACCAAGCAAAAAGAGTCATGCTGCTCAATGCGATAGTCTAGGTTAGCTCCATGGTCCATGGCAGCTTGAAGCTGGTATAGTCGATAACATGTCCAAGAATGAGACGGGCAAATGAGTACACACATAGTCAGCAATGGAAGATGTAGAAGTGGTTCACTGCTTTTATCAAAACTAACAAGATGCCAAATAGTGCAATGCTCTTCCATAAATAAATAATCCATAAAATGAAGTGGTTGTGGAGATTAGAAGTAAGCAAGTAAATAAATATATACATAAAAACAAAGTAAAAATCCAGGTAGATCTTCTTAAACCCTGAATCCCAGTGCATCACTCTAAAAATCAGTGTCTCCTCTGCTTATCCTGTAAGTGCCCTACAGTACAAGAAGATGCCCGCTGACAGGTGCACTCAACAATCAAAATCCAGCTTGTGTCCCTCGCTGTCATTCATTGTCCTTACAAAGGGAATCCCACGGGCCCTGCTCCTACTCTTGCCGCTATTCCCCACCTTCTGCCGAAGCCTACTCCAAGTCTATGGGTCACTCCTGTTCCGTAAGGTGCTCAGCAGGAGAATCTTCTTCAGCTCTGTTGTGTGGTGGCCACATGCGCCTCCCTCTGAAGCTCACTCCTGACCACTTACTTCCACCTGCTCAGAGGTGTAAAATAAATCACTTGACTGATCTGCCCTTATATGCATGTGAATATGTGATCAGGCTGGCTCGTAAGGATCCTGCAGCTGTGCCTGTTGATGGACATATCCTCTGGCTACAGAGACTCCAAAAGGGTAAGCAGAAAAGGAATTGGTTTTACGAGTCAAAGCACTGTGGCTCTGGGTTGTTTTTATAAAGATGGACTTCTGCTGATGAATTTTAACCTCAATTTTATGGATTTAATTATGATTCTATTAATTAATTGACTTTTTAACCTTTATTAAAAACACTGTTCAAAAAGAGCAGTGCTCCATCCATTATATTAAATCAATCTGGGATAAAAACAATTTGTTTTGTCTCAATAAAAGTACTAGGCACTGTTGCACTTTACTCTTGCTTGTTGGCATCCTCATTGCACAGCTCATCTTCAGTTATGACTATTGACGGTCCCAGGTGCAAGGAGTGTGGTAGCTGCAACCAACCCAGACCGTCAAAAAGTGACACATATAGCATGACATACTATTAAAAATGTAACATTTATTATAGCCATTGACAAAAAATGGTTAAGCATTTCCAGTTCTGCATTCAAAAAATGCACATGGCAATATTGCTGTGCACAGGCTTTCCTATAATTAAATTGCTAATAATAAACCTGCTAAACCTGACAGCAAGATCATTACATACACACAAGCCCATTTGAATGGGACTTATTAAATCTGATAAGAACAATTGGGAGTATTTTTTTCTTTCTGCATTCAAATTTTCAAACTTAATTATCATATTCTGATCTCAAAAGCAAACAATCAAATCATAAAATGAAAATACAATTATTTCTTATGATTTTTACCTCATGAGAGGAAAAAGGTAGACAAAAATTACACCATAACAATGACATATGACAAAACAATTGATCGTAAAGAGACCCAAGGCACATATAAATTTGATAGAAGAAACTCTGTGGCACCAGCAAAGTGTATTTGCATGAGAGTTCATCATGACAACAAATCATCTCAAAACCTCATCTACATGTGAGACACAAGAGAGCACAATTTACTTGTAAGACAATTAAAAGACAGTAGTCACTTACTTTGGGATTGCCCCGGACAGCACATAGAAGCTTGGTACTGTAACCGATAGTTGCTGATCGATCCTGCAAAGCCTGTGTGAATTTGGGAGCCTCAGAGAAATTATGATCTTTATATTCAGGTGGCTTGTAATCAATACCTGTAATGTGATAAAGAGTATATATAAAGTATCTGAAGGCACAATACACTCAGTACCAAAAAAGAAGTTTTTGTTACAATGAATAGGTTTCATCTTTCCTCTACTATTACTAAACCTAATTTAACCAGAAAAAAGTCATTAGTTGTACAGAAAATCAATCAAAAAACACCTTTGTAATAGTCTTATTTAAGTAATGTTTGCAAAGTATAAGTAGCTTGTTCCAATAATATAGAAGTGTTTTATAGATTTTATACATTTACATAACATACTAACAAAAGAATAACCCCTATTATAAATTAAAAGGAAGGTGTACTTACATATAAACATAAATATATCAAATAACTTTTAAATTAAATATTTTAAAAATTCCTTTGTATTGATGGGTTAAACAGTAGAAAGTGTCTGAAGATAACAGAATAGGACATCTAAATGCAAAAGAGGACAACAGTTGCTGAAACAGGAGTTAAAAACGAATGCCATTTGGAGTAGAATTTGCTTTTATTACCCAGAACAAACAACCTGATTTAAATAGTAAGCAATTTGTTTTAGGGAATATGACCTGGCAAAATAATGAAGAACCCCAAAAGCTAAGTCATGTCAATATTTAAAAGTTTTGCAAAATGGCAGATATTGATTTAAATATGGAAAGGCTGTTATGGGACCAGGCAGAAGCAGTATCCGAATACTGTACATCTGTCAGAGTTGCAGGGGCCTGTTTACATCGATCACAAGTAGGATCAAAATTTTGGAATATGCAAGCCAATCTTACCTGGCAGAAGTGTATACAATGTAAACTTTTAAACTGCATGAGGGAGTGTCTGATACTGACAGAAGATGAATGACTCTAGCGGAGAACCTTATTACAATCCTTATCCAAATGCTGTACTTCAAGTACTCCCACACACTCATAACAGATCTGAATATAAACTGTAGATTTGACCTCTGAAATCCTTATTACCCTGAAGTATTATAATTAGGAGAGAAAGTTCCACCAAGGGAATCCTTTTTTCATGGGAAAGGATGTACCTTTAGTATCGAAAAAAAACACATATCTCTAAATAGCATTTTAGGAATGTAATATTTTCAGGAAAATTACTCAAATGAAAAAAAAAAAAAAAAAACTTATTTATATTCAAATCTTTTATATGTTTAATTGGGTTTTGTGCCTTATCCTAAAATCTACATTCTCCAAAAAAGAACACAATCGATGTGTAAAGTCAATAGATGAAATATCAATGAACTGTAGACCAAAGCTTTTTCTAAACTGGAAGCATTCTAAATGACTGGCAGTCCAGGGAATTAGTGCTTAAAGTGCTATTAGAAATTGATAAAAAGGAGCAGTGTTAAGTAGAATAAGGAAGACTGCAAAGAAGCTGCCTTCATTTGCACATGCTCAGGAGTAGCAGTGGTAGACACCTTTAACAGTATGTCAGACATCTAAATATTTGCCATTATTTACATTTAATATTTGCCATTATTTAGTAAAACAGAATATTCAGTAATGACCACCCAGCTAATTAGGTCTCTGGAGAAAAGATGTATATGTAATGTCCAATAGCAGATAGGAGAATTGTTGACAAATACAATAAGGCAAAATTAGCTATAGTAAGAAAATTACAGGTTATGGTACCTTTTATCCCAACAAAGCATTATAAGTAGTGGGCCATAATCTATTATGCCAAATCTATTATGCCACATTACAGTTTTACAAGAACTTCACTTTTTCATCAAGTGGCACAATGATACTCCAGAGTCCTAGGTGTCAGTTCTAACCATGTCAATATCTCTTTTGGGTTTTCATATTCTCCCTATGTTTTCAAAGGTTTTCATCAGATGCTTTGCCTTCCTCCCATATCCCAAAGATACTGGTTTGTTAGACTATCTGGCAAGGTATGAGTGACCATTGGTGTGTATCTGTGTAACTGTAAAGCAGAAACATCTAGTGGCAACAGTAGCTAAGCCATGAAGTGGTAGACCGAGCAGCACACAAGACTAAGGTCACTATGCATAATGTCAGGCATCGGCAGGTGTGGCGTAAGGCTCTGAAGCAGTGGAAACATGTTCTCTAGAGTAATGAATTACATTTTACTATCTGGCAGTCTGATGGATGAATCAGGGTTTGGCGGATACATGGAATCTACTGTAAATTTTTGGTGGAGGAGAGATAATGGTCTGGGGCTCTTTTCATGGTTTGTTCTATGCCATACTATTAATGCTACAACATGCAAAGACATTTAGGACAATTGTGCCCTTCCAACTTCGTGGAAGAAATCTGGGGAAGGCCCTTTGCTGTTCCAACAGGTCTGTGCTGTTGTGTACAAATCCAGGTGTGGTCTGGAAAAACTTGACTAGCCTGTACAGATCCCTGACCTAAACCCTACTGAACACTTTTAGGGCTAACTGAAACACGGATTGCAAGCCACTTTTTTTTTCATCCAATATCATTACCTGAACTCAAATGCTCTTGAGGCTGAATGGACACAAGTTTCACCAGACACGTTTAAAAATCTTGTGTAAAACATCCCCAATGGAGGATGTTATAGCCACAAAGGGATGGGGGAACTCCATATTAATACCCATGGTTTTTGAATGGGAAGTGCAACAAGTTCATATAGGTGTAATGGTCAGGTTTCCACAAACATTTGGCCATATGGTGTATGTTTTAATACCGAATAATCACTTAAAACTTATATACAATTTGGTATTGTTTTTAAACACAGTACTCTTAAACAGATACAGTATAAGACTGTGAAGCCCTGGAAGTATTTTGTTTACCCTGTATTGACTATGGAACAAGAAAAATGTTTATTTTATTTATGAAAACATATGGAAAATCTTAACACATACTGTCACACCTCAACAGGTCCTAAGGTTAACACCATTTTCAGCTCACTAAGTAGTAACTGTAGCTAGACCAGTATTGTAAGAAGGCCTCAAAAATGCTATACAAGATGAACGTTACCCAGTTCAATAGGACTGGAGAAGATTGATGAGGTTTGGTGAAAAGGAAAATAGGTCAGCCTTAAATAAAGAAAAATGTCTTTGTGATCACTTTCACAAAGTGTTCGCAGTTTGATTTGGGACTTTAGCATTCTGGGTGAATATGCAAATAATGCCGCCGATATGCTCCACTGAATGTGCCCACTACCAGGTGCTATAATGCCGGCCTTACTCGGTACTGGAATGTATACATGCACAGATAAAACAAACTACCTTACAAAGACAGCTCTACCCAAAATCTGTCCAACAAATTCTAAAACATGGGATACAGGACTTGGTGTTTTGTTTAGTACGCGTATCCTGGGTTCAAACCTCACATCCGATTATCATCTGGATTTAGTCTGCACATTCTCTGAGTATGTACATAATATGCTTTATTTTTCTAATACATTACAAAGATAAGAACTGTATTTTAGGTTAACTGGCCATTTTATACTGGCCCTGCGCAACTGCATGTGTAAGTGGGCCAAGTGACATACAGGTACCTGTCAAAAGGTTAGCTCCTGCTTTACCCCAATGTCTCTGTGAGAGGGTATTCTCTCTATTACCTTGAACTGGAAAAAGTGGGTTTAAGAATATTAAATAATTCTAAAACTGTAAGAAATGCTTTTATATTTATTGACAAAACAGGGCTTTTCAAAACATGCTTCCATTCTATTATTATTATTATTATTATTATTAATAAATGTATGCTAATGTATATGAATAATGAGGATATTTGCACAAAATCATAATACATTTTATTCAACCTGGCATTTCTTTTTCATCTGTCATATCAGCATGCATCTATGTGAATTAATCAGACTATAGGATGGGTAAAAATACGTCGGCTGTACAGTATGTATGCCAAGTGATTATGAGTTTGGCAGTTGTAATGTAGGCCCCATTCATTAAACAGTAATATTTTTAATCCATGATAGAGATTGCTAAACATCTGACTGATGGCGGTTAGAGTTTCATGTGTGGTTTGGTATTAAAATCAAAGTCTAATATGTTTTATAAATAATGTTATACAATTTCAGAATAATGTACAGTTTATAAGTCAGCAGATTCATGAGCCGTAGAGGAGGGTGAATATTTATTCCTTACCCAGTAGCTTAAAGGCACCTAACAGATTCCAGGTTTTTGTGTGCAGTAAGAAGAGTGTAATGGAGTGTGACAAACGAAACTGAACACACTACAGTATACATAATTCAAATAAGTTACTCCTTTCCCTCAGCATACAGCACTTCCTTAAAAGAGTGACAGACCCGTGCAACAGTGATAGAGTAAGAATGAATGTGTGTGTAAGTGTCCAAAAAACAAAAAAAAACCCTGCAGCCTGGAACATGAGTGATGAGGTTGTGTGTACACTGCCTTTTGATATCTTTGTAATGTTACACTGCCAAGCCCTCTCATTGAGCCCTGTGTTTGACAAAAATATGTATTCAAACCCATTAAATCAATATGCTTTAAAACTAAATGAGTACATTTTTTCCCTAAATTCAACAGTAATTCTGCATCTATTAGGAGTATACTGTGAATCTGACTTATATGGCTGCCTTTATTTATATCTGCTGCTAAAACATCTTTAAGTCTACTGACCTGTTTTTTGAATTTGAGCTGGAGACTTTGTTACAGCTGCCTGTTCACTGAGGCCGCAACGGTTTTCAGCAAACACCCTGAAGAAGTAGGAATTGCCCATAATGAGATCAGAAATTGTGCAGTTCAGACGATGGTAATGCTCCAAAACAGTGAACCACTCCTGAAAGAGAAAGAAAACAGCACATTCTAGGATATCTTAGGAATCCCATAAGCAACAGAACATTTAATAGTAAGTCAGTGATCACACAAGTGTCCATAGCATTGTAGAGCTTTTTCTAAATCCAATGTGTCCTGTAAACCTGACTTTAAATGAGTATATTTTATGACTCTCAAAAGAAAATTCACAAAACAACACAAACTTCATAATGCTTAAAAAATATATAATTATTCAATATTAACATTCCTTAAGAAAATGAGAAGCCTGGGTGAAGGAGTTCTTAAATAAACCTGATACATGTCTGATTGTGCCAACCTTCTCAAAAAAGAATTTAATGTCAGTAAATTATATAACAAAGCTAGAAATATCAGTAAATTAGACTTTAGTAACTGAGCATGACAAAATCTGTTTAAAAAATGCTGGTTAAATCCAAATATCCTCTAACCATGATTTAACCTCTCAATTATCATAGTTTAGGAATTTACAGATGAACCAGTTTTTGGTGAATTCAAACAACATAATAAGGAATCCCATTTGAGAGCGGTAACCTTCATGAAAGTCATACAAGTCAAAAGAGTCTGTAGAACAATACTGAGACAGAATGGTTTAATGCCCACTCACATTATTTTTGTTATGTATTACATATAGAAAGAATTTAGTCATACTGATTAAAATCATAATATAAATCAACTGCCAAATATACTATTGTCACATCAAATGAAAAAAAAAAACACAACACAAGATAGGGGACAACATAGTACAGAATTGTGTACAGAAGTGGATGTTTGTTGTGGTTTTACAGGTCCTAGACAATGGAAGCAGGTGATGGTCAGTTCAGGCAAACACAAACCTATATGAAAAATGAAATGTAGAACTAAGCAGGGCACATCTGCAGGGACAAAAAGAAGTTTGTGTTTGTTTTTTTGAAGATTAGAAGAAAGTTGACTCCAGTATATCTATTAGTAAATCCAAGTCAAATATATGTCCATTGTTCAGTACTAGAATTAAACTGGAGTGTTGGCATCTATAATACTTTAATAATAAAAAAATAAAAAAAAATAAAAAAATCACAGCTCTGTGAGCTGAAACCAGCATTTGGCTCAAACCAGGCCAAGATGAGACACCAGTGTTGTTGTTTTTTTTTTAATTATTGAAAAGAACTGTTAATTAATCTTTTATTACAGCTGTAGCTGCAAGTAGCATTTGTTTAATGCCAATGAGAAGAGCAAGATCTTGTATCACAATTATCAGGTCTATAATTTCAGTAGAGTCGCAAGCAAAAGTATTAAGCAGCAAGTGTACGTGTCAGATATTTACTACAGTGCAATCTGTCCAGGTAGATGAAAGTGAGGTTCAATCTTCCCATTAAAGAGTGCTTTAAAACACATCTGCAAGACTTACTTCAGATCTGAATATGACTGATAAAGGAAGGAAAGAAAAACATGTACATAAAGCACAAATATATCTGTTGTAGATATTCTGTTTATAAAGCTGGATTTTGAGTATCAAAAACAGTAATTACACTAAGTGAGTTAAGCAGATTTGCTTTATCATTTTTATTCAACTTACTTATTCATTTGAATATTGTGATTATTTCTGTTTACCCTCCGTTTACCGTTTCTCTTTTTTGTTTACTGTATTTATTTTGTCTCTTTATAGACTTTCTTTTTTATTTTAATTCACAATTGTGGGTCACTTGTTCTGACAATAAAAAAAATATTAATTTAATTATACTTTTATATATCAGTAACAAAACCTCATATTTGAAAATACCACAGCATTAAGTTGTTTTCTTGTAATCACACTCAATAAAGTCTGAAGGTTCTACCAGATATCTCAGATGACCATGAAGCGCATGGCACTGACCTTTATCCACAACATACACTCCTGGCATACCAGGAATTAAACAGCTGAACAACCATACATGAAGATCACACAGAATGGGAATGCCCACGATAAACAAAAATGACACCACAATAAAAAGCAAAATAATTTTAACCCCTAACACTCGGATTGGGATAATAAACCTTATTATTGGGATCTCCAGTTTTAAAATCTTAAATAGAACACAAACTGAAAAGAAGGTTCAGAAACAGTAAAAAAAAAAAAAAAAACACAACAGTATGGTGAGGTAATTTAGAGATATCAGACAGACAAGTCCCTCTTCTGTTTTCTCAGCTCATTTCCTTTCTTTCCTTGTGGCTGCATTGTACTTGCAACAAAGCATTCAGAGATTGTCAGCTCCCCTGCCCACATGAAGACTGATTTGACAAATTAGCTTTGAATGTAAAATTACACAGCTGCCAGTCACGCAAGGGTGCCTCACAACTGCCCTTTCTTACTAAGAATATGTAAATGAAGACTATGAATGAAGTCTATGAATGAAAATCGCTGGAAAAAATGTGTATTTTGACATAAGCTTTATTGTATATTTACACATTTTTATTGTTTTTACTGGGTATGTTGTGTGTTTTATTGTTTTCAAAACTGACAACCAACCCCAACCACCCACTACAAACTTATAACTGGACTGAGTTGAATTAAAAAGGGAGAGATGTACATGATAAAGGTCTGTAATAACTGAGGAAGATCAATAAATCAGCGTAATCGTGTTACTGACACATACAGTGCTGTATACTGGAACTGAAAACTGTTTTATTTTACATTGACACATAACATGGGTTGCTCACGATTTGAATTATACCACATCTAGACACAAAGAACATCATTTACTGCTGTTTGGTTTTAAAGTCCATTACCCACACAGTTATTCTGTTACAATTTTAAAACACCTATTTCTCTTTTGCAGACTCTTTGTTCATCTTGATATTTTTCCTTAATTTTCCCATTTCTGGCTGTGGTTAATTAACTGAACTTCTTCTGGAGTAAACATGTCAGCAATTATGCAATTGGATTTGTTGACAGTAGTGAGGTGGGACCTCTAATTAGGTTGCAACCCACAGGCAGGGGTTGCAATCAGCCTGAATGCAGTTATTTGAGGATGGTTCAAACCACATGTGCCCACTGCTTCATTGCAGTGGTGTTAGTTCTAGCAAATATTTTCTACCACACCCTTTCTGTTTTTTTCATTTTTGTAAACTTTGTGGTCTCTGGCCATTAAGTTTTGGATTTTGATGGTCTTAGAACTTTGGTTTAGTCATTTCAGATTTACTCTGGACTGTGGATTTTTTGCCATTGTCAAAGTTACAATGAATCTCAATTCTTTTCTTTGTCTTTTAAAGTTTGAACTTAGTGGATTTTGTTTTATATCTGTTAATCCATACTATTTATTTTGTATTTTTATATTTTGACATTTAGGTTTTGTTAGGCAAGGTTTTTCTTGCAGTATTGGTTTTTCCTTTTGGAGTAAATCAAAACTTCAGTAAGGGGTATTCCTTCCAATTTATAATTGTGTATTTTGCTATACAGTATGTAGTGGAATTCAAAAAAGCTTATTCTTATCTCCCATTTTTATTATATCATTTAATACATCATTTTCTGCAGATGAAAAGCAATCATTTGATTTGATGATCCCTTTATGAACCATACCAGAAGAGGCAGAATTTCTCATCGTTTAAATAAACAAAATTAAGCAAGGAAAAAAGGATCTTGTGCTTGTGTTTAAGAATACATTTCATTTTACAAGGCAAACAAGATAGAGCAAGTAGTTCAACTTATCGAACAGGTTTAAAAAGTAGTAAAGTAAGCAGGAAAAAGCTTAGGAGAATGTCATTAAAAATATTCAAAACCCTAAATAGGCTCGCTGAATACAAAAAGGTCAATGTAAAAAATTGGAGCCAAGCTGTAATTAAACAAATGTCTTAAAACATGAAAAAAAGCTAAGGGTGCAGGCACTATATCCAGGTTAGCAATGGAATCAATGAGTCTGCTTAAACAAATCTGTAAACAAGGCAATATTAGGTAGGCTCAAGACAATACAAAACAACTCTGTCTTCAGGCAATGGCAAGTAGGAGATGTGACAAGAGGCGTGAACACACAAAACATTATAGTCTTTTAGAAGTAGAAAACCCTTCAGAAGAAAACCTGGGTGTTTCAAAAACTTAACTTATGTTGGATCTCCTTTATTTAATCAAAGACATGTCTTAGCTGAAACTTAAAAATTGCCAACTCACCCCGGTTTTCTTATCCGATTTCTGGACTGTGTAGCCAGTAATTTCTGAGTTCCCATCATCTTTAGGTGGTGTCCATTCCAGTGCAACATTAAAACCCCAGACATCCACCAACTTTACGCTTTGAGGGGAACCTGGCTTTTCTGGAAAGGAAAAAAGAGCCAAACATACTTTATTAAAGATAGGCACTGAGATTTGGAACATCTCACATTTCCTGCCCTCGGTACTTTAAAGAGGGAAAATAAAATCACAACAAAAATTCAAAATCTGAAGGTGCACTATTCTTGAATATTTTAATAGCTCTTTAAAACAGGTCCATTCACTCCTGTCACTCACCCACAATTTGAATGTCAATGGTAGCTTTGTCTTCCAGTGTATCAATTTTAACCGCTACTTCATATTTGCCAGAATCTTTCCTTTCACACTTGCGAATAAAGAGAATGGTGTCCTTATCACTGTTGCGCACTCCAACTTGTTTGGTATCTAAAGGCTGTCCATTCTTTGTCCATGTCACCTGTGGCTTAGGTTTTCCCTAAACAGGAAAGCAGACTGATTAATTTATAGCAAAAGTACTTCCAACTGAATCTAAGCCTATCACCAATGCAGGAGTTCTGTCACTGTCTTGAACCACTCCATCACTGTCATGTTCAAGACATTTTTGTGAAATTGCCAAGCTCTAGAACATTGAATAAGAGATTTTGTAGGATGTGAATAAAACTGATATACGGTATTGATTCACTGTTTTTTAAACCTTGGAGTTTTTCGGGAAACTGTAATATGCATTTGAATTTAATAATGTTTTCCTCCATATTCCACCAATCTAAATGGTTTCTAACACTTAATTATATAATTGAGCAATACTTTATTACTCTAAAATAATTCTCCTGAAGTTCACACCTTTTATACTATGTGGATACAATGTACAATATTGTATTCAAATAACTACAATTATCTATTATAACAAACAGCATTTGCAAGTGCAACTGGTGAAGAAACATCCTCTGGGCCACAGAGTAAGTTACAGGCCATTCTCTGGCACTAGGCCTCATTTATCTCCCCAAAGAGTGCACAGACTATATCAGATAATGTTTAATATGCTGTATTCCTAGCTTCTTTTATTCTTAAATACTATCAGAATAGTGATAGTGAAGGAAGAGAAGGAGAGGATGCACCCAAGCCCATCTATGAAAGATATTAAACAAATATTTACAGCATATATAACCATTTTGTTGAATAAAAAGAGAGCCTGAGCCCTACACTGCAATTCATTATGGCCTTTCTCTGTATTAAGCACACCAATATCCCAGAACAGGAAGACCTTTTTTTTGGATTATATTACATAAAAACTATAACTGCTAACACAGTACAACAATGGACAGTCCTCTAGAATATAGTTATCATTTCATTTTATATGCCAACTGCTGCTTAGATTTGACACATAAAAGATGGTCAATGCCATTTTATGTTTGTCTAATTTTATTATATTTTCTTTGGCTCTACCTCCTGCAAGAAAAAAAAACGATTTTACTTCATAGTTTAAGACTTAGACTATAAGACAGATACCTGTCTCCATATTATGATTTTATACTACATTACAGCAAGACACCTAAAAATAACTTAATGATTTCAAACAAATATAACATGCATACCTGGAATGGGATAACCAAATTCAAGGTCTCTCCAACCGACTTCACAAACACTGTTCTCAAGTTGCGAGGTAAGCGGATCTTGGGTCTGTCTAATTAGAAAATAAGGCACAGAAGCTTTGTTATTCTTAGTTGAAAACTTGTGACAGTGCTTACTGAATTACATTGTAGGTGACTCTCAAAAGAATAAATACCAATTATCAAAAAGCCAGGCAATTGAAATCAAAATTGCCCCAGATTTTGCTATAATAAATACATGTCTACACAGACCACACTCTATAAACAAGAGATCATCTGACACTGGTCTTCTTACAGTTTTTCAACTCAGAGTAAATGCTCATTCCTATGTTTATTTGTGAGGCTCCATCTGTCTTGACATTCAAATCCAGACTGAAAGCCCACCTGTTCGCTCTGGCTTTTTAATTGCTGTCCCTTGCAAATTTCTATGTCTCCTGATGTACATTGAGGAAGTACTGTCATTGCCCTTCTGAAAATGGTCCAGAGACTGCTAATCACATATGTTCCACTACCACAATTAGAACATTTTTAGAATATATTCCAAATTTGTACAAAATATATTTGGTATGTAGGATAAAACTCAGAGATATTTAACTCTGTTGTTAATGATTCAAAAAGACATCCCAAATTTAAAAAACATTTTTGGACTGGCAATATGTTAATGAAGTGGACTAAAAAACAATTTCTTACATTTCACTCTAGCATAATTCCAATATGTGCCAAGCCAACTGCACATCAAAGTAGTACTAGTAGTAGCAGCATTATTGTCACTTGAGTTGAGTGAAATTTTTACTAATATGTCCAATTAACATGCAAAACATCAACACTCTCTGGAACCATGATAAACAAGAATATATTAAAATACCATTCATAACTTTGCTAGACCACATGCATGGCTCTGATTTCAGTAAGGGACCTATAGCGTGAAGGATGGCTAAATCACATAGTGTATAGGTCAGAATATTACAAAATTTGGTTTCAGATGACCTTTCTACAAAGTATAAAATGCCTCATGAAAATCTCAGAGCAGAAAAAAAAAATACAGCTTCTAATCTTTGGTCAATGTACTCGCATAAACAGACTTTGCTTTGACACAAGAGAGAGACATGTGCTATCAAACGTGGGCAGAATAATCTCACTCTTATGAGGCTGCCAAGTTTACCTACTGTATATGTGCCTTGTTACCCGAGTATCATAATGAGGCAATTTAAAGACAATATCACCATTTCACCTCAAAATGTGTTAACTAGCAAGTCTACTACAAGTCTGTACAGAACTCAAATGCTATGTACCTATGTTATGTTCTACTGTTTGTAGTGTACCACAGCCTGGACATCTATATTAAGAGTAAGACTGAAGATTGAGCTCTGATAACCCACTAACAAGCATCTGACAGGAGGAAATATCAGCCCCTTTTCACTTACACAGTGCAGCATGAGTTATTGTCCTGAGTTTGAGTCTACACCCAGAAACATGACCAAAGACGCAAAATATCTACAACATGAAGTCTTTTTTGATAATAAACTACAAAAATACAAAAAAAGAAAGATCACAAAGACAAAAGTAAACAAGCAACAAAAACTAAACTCTACTGCCATGTTGGGCCTCTCTACATAGATCCTTGTCTTGATCCTTGTGTACCTGGTGGGGCTACTTGTCTACTTAATTAAAAATACTGCCATTGCACTTCCTACCTTTACTGTCACTGTCACTATCCCTCTCTTTTTTCATTTCTTTTTTTACTTTCTTTGCAATGCATATATCTCTCTGTTATATGTCACTTGGTATGGGATTTGTAAAAACAGTATTTTTGTTTGTGATTCACCATTTTTTGGCATGACAGAGACAAGAGAAACACTTCAAGAAGGGAACTTTTGCATCTAAACTCTTGTGCCAGAAAGAGAAATGCTTTACCCAGTGAAGTTGCAGAGGACACAGCAGAAAGCTCAACAGTGAACTGAGAAAAGCATAGCATACCACAAACAAAGGTCCAGGTCACAAAGAGAAAGAGTGCACTCCAGCACAGGAAGAATCCTTAATGATGTGGTACCGCAAAATGTTTTTTGTCAAGATAAGCAGTAAATAGTCAGCCACTTTGTATTACATGTTTGTCTGTCCCACCTGGGAAAGAAAATACAGTAGGAGCCTTACTAAATTAATTAATTGCCGACACTGCCAAAAGCAAGACTGATAATTAATTAAACAAGTTACAATCCTTTCTTTTCTTCCATGTTTTGCAGTCCCATGGGCAAGTTAGATTCCCTTGCTTTTTTTTCCTACAATAACAAACTACAAATTTCTTTTAAATCCTGCAGTGGCACTACTTTCAGGGTTAGGGATGGCCCTATTTTTCCTACAGTGATATCAGACTTGAACAATTGCTAGCAACTCACATCATCTTTGTACCTGGAACATTCAATTGCCCTTACAGTATGCCTTCCTATGCTGGACCTGTAAAAAACAAAAGAAAAAAGAAAACCACAGTCCTTCTCCTCTAAGGCAGGGGCTATGTACTACCCTTATTACTAGGAAGGAGAGTGTTAGATTTCCATCAGTCCTTTCTGTCCTTATTCTTCAATGAGCTTCCTGGCCCTAGTTTCCCTAGCTAAAAGGCACAAATTGCCAGTAGTCAGCCTGGTGGTCTTACAAACCCTTACCAGCAGGGAACCATCTCAGAATGGCTTCCTTTAGATTAAGCTACAACAATCTACAACTTTACAGAAGCATACTGATATTTTTATGGAACATAAAATCTGAGAGCTCACAGGTTCATTTTGATGACATCACTGAGAAGTGCCATTTTTAAAACCTTGAGGACTCCTTCCTGAAGACCTATGTGAAGAGATAAATAAGAGGTCCAATTGATGTTTGTGACATATGATTCCTCTCTTCCCTTTATTCCACCAGGAGCTTTGGCATTTTTTCCAGTGGAGCAGACACTTGTTGCTATCACTCTTCTAGGACTCATGAAATGTGACCCAGCTTAAGTGTACATTCCAGTGAAGGATTCTGACCTGCATGCACTTATTTTCTAATCCTTGTTAATCACTACACTTCCCAGTTATTTTCCAAGTATTTCTATTATATGTTGCTATTCGTTTACGAGAAATAATTGGTAAACCCCTTTAAGTGACTACAGCCAAACACCTCTAAGTGAACCCGTTTCCTAATGGCCGTCTGTATCCACTGCAGCACATAATGTGTCAAGAACCTCTTATACGGGGCTTAACAGAGAAAAGGAAGTAATTATATTTTTTTAAAAGTTAATTAGGGCTTTAAGTACATGAATAGGCCAAAAATGCCAATGTTAAAATGACATTCTCTAGTGCATTGCATTTTTTAATAGAAACAAAAATCTATTTTTTTTTTTTTTAAATAGATGTTATGTTACACATCTGGCTGCAAACAAAAGATTTATAAATAATTGGGCATAGTTTTTTCAGTAACACTTGCTTATTCTTATTGCAAAGGAAATGGCCTCTTCTAATCATGGTTAAGAGCTACACATGAGCAGTTACACAATATTACTTTAAAAGTGAGTGAAATACATTTTGTGCAGAAATTAAAAAAGGAACCTGTATGCGGTCATAAATGTGAATGCATACTTGTCTTTTAACACTCATGATATCTGACCTGCAATTTTCACAAAAGTAAATCAAGAAATCTCTTTTCCAGAGACACTTTCTATTATCACACACATTCACTGATATATTTGACATAATAAATAAGCGTGTACACTTTCACAGTTCTGGATTTAAATACTGTGCTTGGTTTCTATCTGTGCCGAGTTTTTGTGTTCTCTGCAAGTCCACTTGGGCCCCCCACCCCCAAAATCCCAAAGAAACGTGTGTATCTTGGTTTGTTAGATTAACTGACATGCTACAGTAATGAACTTCAGCTCGAAGTGAATTTGAGCAGCATGGGTGGATGATATATATACTTCCAAGAAATGATATGGAGGCACACTGCAAAATGGCCTCTACACATGTACTGTCATCTCACAGCATTAGTGCATAACCAGCAATAAGGCAAAGAAAAAAAAGCATAAATAACAATCATGTTAACAAGTTATATACATGAGGTATTATAAAAAATAAAAATAAGGACTGAACATAAAAGCATCAGCCCTTAAACTTTATGCTTAATAACTGAGCAGCTTAAAGAAATTAAATGAGAAATTCTGTGACTGTGCAGACTGTGCCCAGGAATCAAGAAAACAAAATCGATAGTCCTAGGTGAGTGCATTAAAAACTTGCCAAAGACTGTAACCAGTTTGCTTTGTCTTGTTGTAAGGTGGGGCAGGTTCTTTAATTCAGATATAACTAAATAAATAAAATAGGTTCTTTTTCCACAAAAGTATCAAATTTAGCACAATGGCTGTTTTCCTACATTCATTCCAGCTAATTTGTAACAAATTATGGGAAAAGGAATTACAAACAACAAGCACTGTAACTAAACAGTCTGCACAGTTAAGGAACACTTAGGTGTGTCACAATTTATTACTGGACAATAATAAACAATCATAACTGCTGATACTAATAAAAGGCAAAGCCCTCACTGACTGACTGACTGACTCATCACTAATTCTCCAACTTCCATTGTAGGTAGAAGGCTGAAATCTGGCAGGCTCATTCCTTACAGCTTACTTACAAAAGTTAGGCAGGTTTCATTTCGAAATTCTACGCGTAACGGTCATAGCTGGAATCTACTTACGTACATATATACGGCCATAGCCTGCAGCTCGGTCGCCGTGCGAGGCGGAGTTGCGTCCTCCATCAGCACGCCTCCCACGTAATTGACTGCCTGCCCATATAAGGCCGTCCGTCAGCGGCAATCCAATAGACACGCTGCCGCTAAATATTCGCGGGTGAAGGACTGTGCTTATGCAAACGAAGATGAGATGGTCAGAGATAGACTAGTGTTTGGCACAAACTCAGCGAAAGTGCGAGAGAAACTTTTAAGTGCCGGGTCTTAACTAACATTAAATAAAGCCGTGGACATCACAAGATCGTACAAGATAGCACAAGCACAACTGAGAACCTTCGATGCATGTACTCCGAGTGGCTCACGTGAACTGACTGAACGCTGTACACAGAGAACAAGCAAGAGCTCCAAAGAGCGCTGAACAAAAAACGCATTACACAATTGAGAAGGCAGCAAAAGAATATGAAGCGAGTGACGCATACAAGTATATTCAGAAGTGCAGCTACTGCGGAAACAAAGCACGGTGTAAACCTTGAGTTTAAATTAAGTTCATAGACACACTGCCGTTTGTCATGCCTAAGACGGATACGATATTCGTGAGATACAATTTTAATGAGAAGACGCAGGGTATAAACGAGACTTTTGATCACTTTGTAACGGAGTTAAAATTGCTGGTGAAGGACTGTGCTTATGCAAATGAAGATGAGACGGTCAGGGATAGAACTTTTAAGTGAAGGGTCTAAGCTAACATTAAATAAAGCCGTGGACATCACAAGATCGCACGAGATAGCACAAGCACAGCTGAGAACCTTCGATGCATGTACTACGAGCGGCTCACGTGAACTGACTATGAACGCAGTACGCAGGCAAAAAGCAAGAGCTCCAAAGAGTGCTGAACAAAAAACGCATTACACAATTGAGACGGCAGCAATAGAATATGAAGCAACTGATGCATACACGCATATTCATAAGTTCACCTACTGCGGAAACAAACCACACGGTGGAAAAAGTCAATGTCCAGCTAAAGGAAGACAGTGTAAAAAATGTGGTAAATTGAAGCAATTCGCTAAAGTTTGCAGGACTGGGAATGGTAAACCCATGCATGCAGTGTGTGATGTCTCAGATAAAGAGGAAGATGAGCTGTTTATTGATGCAGTAGGACAGGAACAACCCTCTGACGCTGAACAACCCTTTGTAGACATATCAATAGGAAAGCAAGGTGTAAAGCTTAAGTTTAAATTACGTTCATAGACATGCTGCCGCTAAATATTCGCAGGCAAATCCACAACTTAATACCGGGAATGCCTGTTAAACATCTTAGATTCACGAGTACCGATTTGAGCGGTGATCACTTCGATGAATGAAACCTGTTATCTTTACAACGGTTGACAACGAAGATGAGATGGTCAGGGATAGACTAGACAAACACAGAATGTAACTTGAACACAACACACCCTCCAAATACGAACCTGATTGAAAGAAATAATGATAAATCCTTGATGACAGCAACACTCATAACACAAAACAATTACATTGACAATCATGTTAAGTTATTTTTAAAATGTTTCCTTTTCTTTTTCATAACTTAACACACTACTTCTCCACTGTGAAGCGCGGGTATTTTGCTAGTGATACATATAGCATTGCCTCTTAGTGGCTATTCTTAACATGACATACCTGAGTTGCATAGAGAAAGGCAATGAGTTTCGCCATGTGCCAACATTCTCATACTCCTGACCATCTAACCAGAAATTTTTCAGAACCTACTAATTGTAACAGCACTGACTACAACACAGGAATCAACGCTAGACAAAGTGCCAGTCCACTGCTGGGCACATTTACATATAGTTACAGCAGGCGAATGTATAGTTGCCAATTTCACCAACAGGCGCATCTTTGGAATATGGCAATAAAAAAATTCTAACACAGGGAGAATGACACATTCCACACAGATTGGGTTTTGAGTCAAGTCTCCTACTCTCTTCATGAAATCATACTGAAAAAAATCCACCTTGTGTATTTCCTGCCATTTTACACACAAATTGTCAAACTTCTGAACAGAATGAGAAACAGAAGTAGAATTCAAGAAATATGAATTTAGGAGTTACCTGTATGGGATTTATTCTTTGTAACAGTTGCAGCTATCTTAGCACACTAAGTGTGTTGTGTGTGTTATATGTTGCATTCAGCAGCAGCTCAAGAGCAGTTTAATATCAGATTTAATGATGATGGATTTGGAAATAGCTAAGCATGAATAAACAGCGTGTGGACATTTTTATTATGCTGTATAACTATAACCAGTAAATTAGAACCACTGGGATGTAAAAAGATCTTAAGAAAATGTTGATGTAAAACTCTGCAGTGTAGAGTTTATATAACACAGACTAACAGTTTTTAAAATTACTTTTTATGTCAGGTATTGTCAATCAAACTGCAGTACTAGTGACCTGTTATACCATTAACATATTAGAATGTAATCACCTAAATTTCTCCCAAAAAATACCAAGTCAAGATTTGATGGATCCTAAAATCCTACTCTCTACAACACTCCCTGGTAGCTTATTACTTGTGTCTATGGTTCTTTGTGTGAAGAACAATGTAAAGGGTTACTTTCTCACAAACATTAGAACAAGTGTCCTCTCAAGTCTAAGTTGTTTTTTCAAATATTTCATTGCAAAGTAATGGCTGGAATCTACTGTACTAATTCCCTTCATAATTTGAAATACTTCAATAATGTCACCTCTTAATTTCGGTTTGCTTAAACTAATAAAGATTCAACTTCTTCAGTCTTTCCTCATAGGTAATGCCACTCAGTCACGTTATCAGCCTTGTCATGTTACTCTGGACAATCTCTAATATTACAATGTTTTCAGTTCAAAGATTGAATAAGCGTGACCAAATTATTTCATGTATAAAGATAAACACAAATGAAAATGACAGGAAGTGCTTCATGCATTATATGTCAAACCTTTAAAAAATGGTTCCATGTAATCTCCTGCTATCCATCTGTCTCTGTCTCTAGCTGTAACTGCGTATGGATTCTCATGCTGTAAAACTGCAATAAATACTTGTTGTCTCGGAGAGTTTTAGGATAGTATGAACATGGAAAGGCAGTGCAGTGAACTCTTTGCCGGGAACCCTTTGTGGACAGAACATCATCCATAATCAGAAACTTGCACATGCAGTCCCCACTCCAGACCAGTCAGGAGGTAGTAAGAGCTCTTTAGACATGCAAATTCAAGACATGAAATCTCTCTTGAACAGAGCTGTAGAGTTGGAAGCAATTATTGGGTTACTGTATTTGGAGTCGGTAAAAATGTACTGTCTCCGATTAAATGTAAATTGTGACATAATGTGTTAAAATGTCCAATTTCACATATACTAATTCAAATAAACTATTTTTTATTCTAGCCTTTTGATAAAAATCTAATGTATTTTTTTTATTTTGTAAGCTTTTTTTTGTTTAATGTTACTGAATGTTTGTATCATCTTTAATAAATAGTATAAAAAAAACACAATGGCATCACTACAGCCTTTAAAACAAAACTGACTGGTTAGGGTACTAAAAGGTAACCCAATTATTCACATCGGCAGTGATAAAATGCTCTGTATCTTGTATGTTGTGTGCATTCAGTCAATGTAGTAAATACAATACTGTTCACAAGTTTGGGGTCACCCAGAAATGTTCATGTTTGGATAGAAATGCATACTTTTTATACCTAGATAGCATTAAATTCATATAAAAATATGAACTTTAAAAAATTTGAAATGGCTGATTTTTAATGTATTAATTACATATGGCTACAAAGCCCCATTCACAGCAGCAATTCCTTCAGTGTTCTAATTGTAAGCTCCCTTAGCTTATCCTTAATTAGTCAAGTTTACATGCTAATTGGTTATTAGAGATAACTTTCTAAATGCATTAGCACCACTGAAACCTGGTATTCTGTTCATGTGTATTGCAAGATACTGGAATTCCTAAAGTTCAGTTCTGGGTCCTAAAATAGCCAAAATTTAACAGCTTTCTCAGAAAACATGTTGTTTTTTTGTTTTTTTTTCAAAATGAAAGCTATTCCATGTGATAGACTGACAAGAAGCAGAAGATTTCATACAAAGGTGTCATTTCTGTCTTGAGAGAAGAGGGTGAATTGATCTAACCAGGACAGAAAAGGAGGGGGGAAAGTTGAGATGGACAACTGCATAAGAGGATAAGAACACCAGAATCTCTAGTTTAAGAAACAAACACCTTAATGCTCCTCAACCAAATTCTTCTTTAAATATATGTAAAATGCTCCTTTTTCTATCCTGGTTAGGTTAATTTTCCCCCTCTCATCTCAAGACAGTAATGTACAACATTTAATGAAATGTTTACTTTCTTGGCAGTCTGTCAAATGGAATTGCCTTCATTCTGCAAGAAACTTTAAGGATGCCAGTATCTTGATGCTAATGCAGTTAGAAAGGTTTCTCCAATAGCCAGTTAGTATTAACACAAGACTAATTAATGGATAGGCTAAAGGAGTTTGCCATTACAACACTGAAAGAATTTCTGCTGAAAATGGGGTTTTGTGGCCACATATAAATAATTAATAAAATAAAAATCAGTCATTGGGCGGCACAGTGGCGCAGTGGTAGCGCTGCTGCCTCGCAGAAAGGAGACCTGGGTTTGTTTCCCGGGTCCTCCCTGTGTGGAGTTTGCATGTTCTCCCCGTGTTCAATTCAGAATTGAAGTTGAAAGTTCTGCACCGACTCCACAGCCCTGCTCTTGGCCATGTTGTAAGGCAGCAATGCTACAGTATATCAGAAGTCAATTCATTGAGAGAAAAAAACACTGAAGAATTAGGAAATGGTGATTTAGAATTTAAATAAATAAAATTGAGCAAATAATGCAAAGAAAAAAGTTAAGGCTTTGGAGGAATTATGTCTTACCTACAATCTCCCGAATCAGAACTGGCTGCTCCAATGCCCCAGGCTTGCTGGGACCTGCAGGGTTAACAGCCTTGACTCTGACATGCAGTTTCTCTCCTGTTAAACCTTTGATTGCAAAGCGGTTGGAGACGATGAGGTCTTGATTGGCAGAGATCCAGTCTTGAGCTTTTAAAATAAGATTCAACCAATTATTAAATTCATAATTTCTAAATTAAATCCAGGGTCTGCAAACCAAAACATTTCACAGGTATCTTAAACTTTTATAGAGTACATATACTGCTAGGGTGTTGTACCATGTTAGCCATTATGAATATAGAGAAAAGCCAAGCAAAATGACACCATTTATTGGCTAACTAAAAAGATTACAATATGCAAGCTTTCGAGGCAACTCATGCCCTTTCTTCAGGCAAGAAAAAGGGGCCTGAGTTGCCTCGAAAGCTTGCATATTGTAATCTATTTAGTTAGCCAATAAAAGGTGTCATTTTGCTTGGCTTTTCTCTAGATTACTTACAGGAAGAAAAAAATAAACAGAGAGATAGTCAACTGTTTAAGGGCAACTTCTGAAAGAAACAATTTTACTGTATATAACACTCTCAAACAATTCAGTAATGTAGGGGAAAAGAAGTCCATCCTGGCAGAATTGGTCACAGAGCAGGAAACAACCCTGAACTGGGGACCAGTCAATCCAGGGAATCACTCATGCACACATTAGGCAATTTAGAATTACTTATTAACCTAACCTTCAGGTGTTTAGGATTTGGGAGGGAAACCCAAGGATCTCCTTAAAAATAAATCAAATAAAAATCCACAGACAATGCTAAGGTGTAGGATTGAAAAATTGTATCTGTAAAGTAGCAATGCCACGCAATCAATTTTGCTGCCCAAATGAATCAATCCGTCTATACAGTATATTTACTTAATCAATTTCAGTAACAGGGTGAAGGGCAGCAGATTGATACCAGACAGGAAGAACTCCTAGACAGGCACCATTCAATACAACAATCTAAAATAAGGGAAACAAATGTAGTTAAGAAAAATCCTCTTGCAGAATATGGCTGGGTAAAAGAATTTGAATGAGAACAGCCTAAAGGTTTTTTGGAACAAATCTAGGCTTCTATTTTCAGTTCTAATAATCTAAACAAGCCACTGTATACCTAGAATCACTTCTGCCTTCATACCCTCTAACTCTACAGACACATAAATGCATAACGCTTGAACTCGTTGCAGGTACTTTGGATCACTTTGATGTGATGCTCCATTTTAAACTTTTCCCTTTTGACCTCTATACAGTGATTGAAAATAGTGTTACTCCAATGGAACGTCTTTCACATGGTTTCAGACACTGAACAAGTGGTATGGAAACTGGGCTGAGTACATCGAGTAAAAGTATGTGTGTAGATAGTAAATATAATGGATATTTGTGTTTAAATACATTGTTGTTTATCATGGTGTTGGACAGTAGTAACATATTGTCTTCACTAAATTCAGTTCAACATCACACTACTTTACAAGAAATATGTATACACCATATGGCATCACTGATGCAATCTGACATAATTTTATCTTTAACAAACTATTTTGCTCAAGGAGAATTACAAGATGAGGATGCATTACAATTTTTAACATATTTTTACAATTGCAGCATGGACAGGTCAAGAACCAAACCAGAATCCTTCTAGGTTAACATTCAGCACCATAACCAATACACCATACTATTTGCCTAATATTGTGTATCTTTTAAAAAGCAAACCCCAAACATTTGCCGTTTCTGGAGTTATGAAGCAGTTTTACTTTGTCACTTTTTCATCCAGCATCGATGTTAAATCATTTCAATGTTATGTTAGTGAATGCAGAGATTTCATTTAAACCAACAAAATAAATAACTACTCTGACAAGTAAATATTAATTAATTTGCACTTTGGGGAAATTGCTGGCTTTCATGTGACTTATATTGTTAATTTAATGGAATACCATGGCAGTCGCCCCACTGTTGCAACACATTCTTACAAAATTGAATGATGCAAAACAAGGAAACGGATGTTCCCATCACCTTAATCACACCCAGAGGCACCTGTTTAATGTACATAATGTCTCTTTTAGAGATATCTAAACTTTAATTCCAAGACTAGAAACACAACCATTGCAATCTTTTACCTTTTCAGCCTTTTTGCAGGGGCAGGCCTTCAGTAATTCCCTATGCTAACAGTACCATGAAGTCTTCAGACTGTAGTTCAGAGTAGCAGAAAAACAATTCAACAGAAAGAACAATCAAGCTTGCAAAGTCTTAAGGCAGCACTCTGGTTTTATTACTGAGTGTGTGAAATCTACCAATTTCAGGCACTTTGGTTGTTCAATAACAAAAGATGGATAATTTTCAGATAGGTGAGGCGACTCTCACATGGAGCATGTGCTTACAAGGCGTTTTGGAATGTGCTGACTACTTTCCTGCTTCAGTATCTGCTATAGGAGCCACTTCAGCTGCAACGTCTTTCTCCACATTCTTCTCCTGCTAAATTTAGTTTAGTTCTGCATATGGAAATCCTAAAATGGAAGGTGCCCCATGCCCAATATACTGTATGGCTAATTTAACTCAATGAAAACGCCCAAAATTGGCTTTATTTCATCCTGTTCTTCATGAAACGTTTGAACAGCTGCAACTTCTGTGAAGACATCTGTCAAAGTGAAGTTCTTTTTTTTTTGCTTAGGAGTGAAATTTAACAGAGGCTATCGCATCTTTGAACAGCTGGGTTACACTGAACTGAGCAAAGCAAAATCAGAACAGAAGCCTGTATTGAATGCTTCTAATGCAGACATACTAAAAACTTGCAGGGCAGTTTCTAAGACAATCACAAACCTGTGGGTGCATAATGCCTTGTTCAGTCCCATTTTGGATAGGGATCTGAAAATAAAATTATCTTTCTGGAGCAGCGCCCATTAAAAAGGCACTACCTTGTATGCTAAACCCTTTTGAAAGCTGACCTTATAGTCACCTTATCAATGAACCTTTGACCCAGAATGGTTAAATTTCTAAAGGAAATAAACTCCTTATCAATACTGATCATTTCATAAATCATATCAAGGCACAGCTTGCAGCTGCACAGACTTGGGTTCAAACCCCTCACTCCCTCTACATGTTTGAAAGGCAACTTACTTCCGTCTTTGCAATATTCCACAATGTAGCCATCCACGCCCGAGGGGCCCACAGTCTCCGGGGGTCTCCATTTGATTGTCAACGACGTGTCATTGACGTCCTCCACGGACACGCTGACAGGCTCGCTCGTGGGCTCTGCGTATGCACAGAATGAATGACATTAAGTGAATCTGCTAAAAAGCCAACAGATTTTCACCTCTGTCTCTACTCCTGCGAAGTGCACATTACCTTCCTTAGGCTTCTCGGGCTCTGGAGGTGGGGGTGGAGGACCCGCTGGCTCCTCTGCAGGGGGAGCCGGGGCAACCTCTCCCTCGGTTGGGGCAGCAGGAGCCGCCTCGGCGGGTGGAGCGGGTTCGGCAGCTGGAGCCTCCGCCGGTGCGGGCACCTCAACAGGGGCTGGTGCAGGTTCGGGAGCTGGTGCTGGGGCAGGAGCGGGCTCAGGGGCTGGAGCCTTTTCCGCAGGGGCGGCCGGCTTCTCAGCTGCCTTGGGAGCCGCCTTTTTAGCCGGGGCTTTCTTGATGGGTGCAGGTTTGGCTGGCATGATTCTGGAATGCCCTGCGGGACGGCCAGTCCTTTAGATGAAAGCCTCGGAGGTGCTTCTTCTTTATATAGCTGGAGGCTTCCAAGTAAACGACACCGCTCTAGCCCGGCCCTCATGAACTTTATATAGCAAGTCAGAGCTTAGGCGCCGCGCTGCGAACCTGTTGTGCTCGTTCCGTTAATAACGCGCGCAGAACGCGGGGGTTAAAGGTCACATCTTAGTCCGCTCGTTCTAACACGCGACTGCTGCGCTAATCCGGGCACTTTGTAAAGGAAGGCTTTCCTCGAATACTGGCATACTCAATACTTTTAAGGCATTTGCCCTTTTTCATTGCAAGACAATGCCCTCTGCTCTGTTCGCGATGCTTTTTGGATTGACCGTGGCATCCCAAGAGAATAAATTAGATTAAACGGATTTAGGAAGTGATGGAACAAATGAAGAAAATCCTGTTTATTCTCATTAGAAGGAGACAACTGCTTATTATCTGCCAAATGCAGCTGCTTTCATTTATGTTCTGAATCCGCGACATTCATCCGATACATCTATCAACAAATATACTGGACCTCCTTACATCAGGGTCACAAGGGTAAAAATAAGTAGAAATGTGAAAAAATGTGAAAAATCCAGATATGTACTGTGTGTACTCTTTTACAGTTATTTAGGGTCTTCCGCCACTGCAGTGATGAGGCCAATTTCTGTAAATGCAGCACTCAGAATGAGAAGTTTCTTCTTTCAGCGTGCTCCCATGCACATACAAAACCGGTGAGTAACTTGATTAAGACAGGAACCTGGCCCTGCGTTTGTCAAGCATCTCAGAATCACTCCTAAGAAATGCACTAAAAGTCTGGCTCCTCCTTGGTACCCATTCAAGCAATAAAAATCAAAGATGTCACATGACATATTGTATCTGTATTCAGATCCCTTGATCGTAGCTACACTGATCTTTCTGTTTGTGTTCTTTCTCAGGCTTCAAAAATGCTTTTCAAAGAAAACAAGAAGTTAAGCTCACTCTCAGCTGGGGATCACATATTTCTCCAGGTCTTAATGACCAAATAATTTTTTAATCTTTCCCTTAATCTTCTATAATTGCAGATTTTTGTCACCTGCCCTCACCTTGTCTCCTATCATCTGCCTTGGCTTTGTTCCTTTCTCCCCCCTCCTATATATTGTTATGTTTCATCCAGCATTTTCCCTCTGGCTGGTGTTCACAGTTATGTTTCTCATCTGTTTTGTTTCATTTATTTGTGTTAATTTTTCTTGTGTTTATAATGTACATTTTACTCAGTCTGTGTGTGTGTCTTGGGAAAGGGGCATGACCTAGGTTGTGCGATGTGGGTGGCTCTCCAAGGGGCAGGCCCACTTGCCAATCACAGGCAGGAATAGCCTATTTAAAGCAGGGCTTCCCATAATTCCTTGTGGTTCATTGCACGAGTGGAGAATTTTTGTGAGTTTCTGTGCCATTGCCATTGCTTGTGCTTTGTGGATTTTTGACCCTGTGCTTTGTTTTCCTACTTTGTCTTTGGATTTTGATTTGGGACTGTGATTATTGATTTTTTGAACCATTGCTATGTTTTTGACCTTGCCTCTGGATTTCATATTGGGAATGCGTTTATTCATATTTTTTTAACCTCTGCTCTGTTTCAACCACTGCCTTCTGGATTCTGTATTGGGACTTTTGTTTGCTGTGTATTTCCTTGCCTTTCCGACAATCCCTTTGTGCTATTTGGAGCTTTGGGGCTTGTACTGCCTTTTTGCTAAAATAAACCATTTACTTTTATAAAGATTTGTCTCGGCCCTTTGGATATTTCATCGGGGTATTTGTCTGGGTTTCCACCCCCCACCCTGTGGGTAACTTTGGAATATGTTTTTCGTACCTGTACTTTCAGGACTCCCCTGATCATGACATATATATTACTTGCTCTTTCCTTTTCAGTTGCACACTTGATGAAGGCTGTATAGCTGAAACATTGTGTTTAACCTTATTTCCTTTTCTGCATAGAAATAACCTTTAAATATTTTTTTATCTAATATACTTAATATACCAGGTTATTAAAACTGTACTCGTCTATGGACTTTACTTGATGAAGTTTGTGGGAGAATCCAAGCAATCATCAGATGACAGTTCTGCACCTCTTTATCTGAGTGTCCTTAACATACAGCCTCATATCCGATGACATGACTGAGAAGTCCATCATAAATCTTTGGCTCAAGGTATTCTGGTATCAAGTATATCTTTAAGGATTTTTGTGTTCAGAGAGGGAATTCATTATGATCATTATGTGTTATACATGTGTGCAGATTTATCTAATATTATATTCATTTAACTAATACCATCTGTTCCTATTTTGCTAACAGCTAACGAGATATGCAAGTTCAAACTCAAATAGCTACCAAATAATGGGATGCTGATGCCTGCTCTGTCTAGACTAGCATCAGATCACTGTAATACACTCAGACATTAACATCATTTGACAAATTACCACCATAGAGATTTATACACTGAACTACCTACTTGGAAACAGCATTTATATAATCGAATGGTGTCGTGGCAAAAAAAAAAACAAAACACAATAGCAGAGAAGGAACATAAAAACTACACACACTAAATGGCTCTAGCACAAGACTGTGGGGCTGCCTGGCTGCAGAGCTAACTACTGTTCAAGAAGGTGTTTGCTGGTCAATGAAAGACAAAAAAGCAACTGAAAAATTATTTTTTTACTGTTCCTTTCACATCAGTACTCTGCACTTCTCTGAAACAGGAGCATCATACTGCTGGCTTATTTTCCTCAACGTGGAAGAAGCGCTTGTAAGCAAACTTCCTTGGTGGGTTATTCAAATTAATGCTGTTAACCAGTTCTCCTGAGCCCTATTTTAATGTACATAATATCTTTATTTCTTTTTAATACATGGCTATATTTAAGGGAGCAAATGGCACTGGAGTTTTTTTTATCTCTTCAATGACTTGCTCTGCATAACCATAACTGGGAAAATTCTGGAATCAGAAGTGTACATACACGATAAAAAAAACAAAACAAGGTATTCTAATTTTAATGCAGAGAAAACAAATGGGCCCTACCCTTCAATCCCCATCCCTAAACTTGCAGGCTCAGGTTGCACATGCGCACACACATTCTGGTACGCCTAGAACACAGCAGGGCCATTAGTGATAGCCCCGAGCCGAAACAGGCCTGCATCACCTGGCACAAAAAAACATATCATGTGTTATAAAAAAGCAACGTTTTTCTTAAAACAAATCAGTATAGAAATTAAGCTTATGATGTAAAATTGGGATTGTTATAAACATTATAAAGTTAAATTATTGAGGGAAACATTTTATTCTATTTTGTGTCACATCTGGTGGATTGTGTCCCACTGGCCTTTAATTTAGAAATGTCACTGTTGTGGACAATCCATGTTAGCACAGAAATCCCTAAACAGTTTGCCACTTGGGCAATCAATTCCTTCCAATCCTGAACCTCCAGATATCTTCATCATTGCCCGTGTAAGTGGTGAAGCCTCCCAGCTGGTAGAGTCTGTTATTGGTACCCTTTCAAGCACTAAATCCAATGTCTCCTAAACGCCTAAATACTCTGAACAGTTGTTCAGTGCGTACACACATGGAACAGGCAACATTTTCCTCTCTGCAACTTAGTCATCTTATCATCCTCCCAGGGCTGCTTCTTCTACAGGGTATATCCGGAGTAGGAGAGACACCAACTTTGACAGAGAAGTCTAGTTCCCATTATAGACAGATCCAGTTATATAGCAAGTGTTCTTAACCTTTCATCAACTGTGCACTTCCTGGTGACTTCCGCTCCTAGGCCTGCCACCAGGAGTGAGATCCTGTATCACTGTTCTGACTGAAATCCTCTAATTTATTGCAGCCTTTCATGAGGGTCATTAATGGGTTGATCTTTTTCTGCATCCTCCTGTTAAACCAGTTTGCCATTAGGATCACATATCACCAGACAACGTAATTGTAAGGATCATTGAGGCATGCAATTCCCCCACCAAGTAGAAGCCACAAGAGTTTCAGTAATTTCAAGAAGAAACCTTTACAAATATAGTCCATCTATTTTTTCCAAATGCTGAAGACAGGTCATATTAAAGGTATACTTAAAGCAGAAAAAAAACCCTAAATAGGAAGTCAATCCATCACAAGGCACACTTACACACTCACTTATACCAAGTGCCACACACGTGTGCATGGGAGGCAGCTAAAGTGCTTAAATGAGGGTAATTCCATGCCAGACCAGGGGGTGGCAGAGTGCACTAATCCAGTCTCTCTTTCCACTGCAGGCCAGTTTCAGGAAATTCCACCGGGCCCTGATGAAGTCACTTCCGGTCACGACCCTGATGATGCAACTTCCGGTCCTAACCCTGATGACGTCACGTCTGGTCCTGAGGACGCCACTTCCTCTGCTTTGCTTTAATCTTTACCTCACCCAGTCAGTTCTGTTTTGGACTCCAGTCTGTACAGTACTGTACAATTTATTTACCAGTTTTGCAGCTGAGTTCAAGTACATGGAAGGATGCCCCAAACCTTTTTGTGGCTCTTTTGTCGTTCCTTTGACATTTTTCAACATTGTGAAGTGCCTATACAACATAATTAATGATTTACTTCTGGTCCTCGCAGATGAACACACAAAGAATAATCCAAAAGGAACTCCTATACAACATAATTAATGATTTACTTCTGGTCCTCGCTGATGACCACACAAAGAATAATCCAAAAGAAACTCCTTAATGTTGCAACTAAACAATATAAGAATCTTATTAGAATATGGGTGTTCAAACCTTCCTGAAGCAAGCCCTGTGTGGAGGGCTGGGGTATTTAACAATGAGCACTTGGTGTCTAGATGACGAACATAGTCCAGGATAGCTTAGCCCAACGAAGTTGTTAGAAGTTATCTCATGAAAGGGAAATATGGGGGCTAGGCATGATTCCATTAAGTTCAGACTTGGCAATGCAAACTGGCATTCGAGACCCGCAGTGTCAGGAGGAGAGGGGTTTAGTATGATGTTAAAAAGTATCTGATGCAATAGATATGTATGACCAGGTTCTCTTTACATGGATGATGCTACCATCATGGTCTGACCTCAATGGTGTCTCAGGACACAAAGTTGGGTTTTCATCCTGTGCAAGGAGAAGAAAGCAACCATCTTAATTCAATTCAACTGGATTTATTTTTATATGGTGCTCTTCAATAAATGCAAACTCTGAGCATTGTAACAAGTTCACAGATAAAATGTAATTATAAATGTACAATATTTGCTTAAACACACAGTAAAATAGAGCATATTCCAACTGATTAACATAAATGGAACCTAATAATAACCATCCATTATCCAACCCACTATATCCTAACTACAGGGTCACAGGGGTCTGCTGGAGCCAATCCCAGTCAACACAGGGCGCAAGGCAGGAAACAAACCCCGGGCAGGGTGCCAGCCCACCTCAGGGCACGCACACACACACACCAAGCACACACTAGGGACAATTTAGGATCACCAATGCACCTAACCAGCATGTCTTTGGACTGTGGGAGGAAAATGGAGCACCCGGAGGAAACTCACGCAGACACAGGGAGAACCCGGGAATAGAACCCAGGTCTCCTAACTGCAAGGCAACTGCACCACCGTGCTGCCCAATAATATCTATACCTATTAACATTATCATTGAATTATGGCTAGTTGACAAGAGAGGAGATGAAAACAAAAACTCCAGTCAGCAGCATTGCTGAACAAAATAAACATATGTGATGAAAGAATCTTAACTATCTGTTTGATTTCAGTGCTCCCTATGTCTCAGATGTCTTCCCTTGGGCAGGAAAACTGTTTAGAAATACAGCAGTAGCATCAAGAGCCGGAGCAGGAAGAAGAGAAACAGAATACAGGAAGGTTAGGAAAGGTTTATATTTATTGTATTCCTTATATTTTTGTACAAATTCATAACAAACAGATGCACAGCTAATCAGCTGCTCTATTCAGGGTATGCTACACTAGGGAGTCTTCAGCCTAGATTTTGAAGGTGAGACTGCAGGGGCATCTCTTAAGCATTGAGTCTTGAGATCATAATGTAAGTAATGATAAGTTCAGTTAAGTAAGCAGCGCCTTCGCCAGTTAAAGCTTTATATAGTAAGTGAGTAGGAAGATTTAGAAATCAGCTCTGAGCTTAACTGGAAGCCAGTGTAAAGACTTTGGAACAGAAGGTATGTGGTCTTACTTTCTGTATCTTGTAATGATTCTGGGAACAGAATTAACTGAAAGCTTTATATAGAACAGTTTTGAAAAGTCAGTGAATAATACACTACAATAGTTAATTGTCAGTCAGTCAGCCATTTTTCAAATTGTACTAAAACTAATTGTAGAATGTATTAGAAAACATCTTCATTTTCTAATATATTTAAACAGGAAAAACAGATTTTACATGGTTTTGTAACATGTGTTTCGAAACACAAAATGTTGTCAACGATAATGCCCAAGTTGTGTGCTGATTCGTTAAAACTAATGGTTGGTCCAACTTATATAAAGAGTGAGAGGCTATTATTTCAGTCTGCATCATTCCCCCAATAAATAATGTTTGTGTTTTTTTTGTGAATCTCTTTAAATTCACTGACACGTTTAATTAAGGACATTCTCTGAATTTCTCCATACTTTCTACTCTGACAATGTGAGTACTTCTACTAGAAAGATGTGTGGTTGGCACAAACTGGAATGATGCTAGAGTGAAAGCCAAGAATTTCACTGTGGTCTGTACAAATGTTCACAGGTAGGTGAACCACAAGGCATATTCAAGTGTTAAATGCAATATTTCAATAATTTCACAGATGAAAATCTAGTCTGACGCTCCTTATGTTTACATTCCAAACACCCCAAGAGCCTTACACAAGATGGGCAGATGGGATTACTGTGAGTGAAACGGTTAAAAAAAGATTTGAACGACTATTTTAGGAGAAGAGCGGGAATGTGTTTTGCAAGAATTTACTGCCTCAGAAACTAGAAAGTTCTTCTCTCTTTCGGCAGTAAAGGAAACATATCAAGCCAGGTTTCTACTTCACAGATTCCTCCTTGTTTTTAAATGGAAGTTCTTTGAACCAGCAGTAGTAGTGGTCTGGCATGGCAGCGGGGAGGCAGTTCTTGTCTAGTGAAAACTCTGCATCAAGTTTTGAAGCATTGAGGAATTATAATCTTTGTAGGCTCATAAATGGCTTTGCTATTTTTCTTTTTTTTTTGGCCTAGCTTTTTTTATGCATTTGAACGTGCCAATAAATATATTTGTCTCAAAAACAATAGTAACAGAACAAAAACAAAACAAAACTTGTAACTAGTGCTGTTTGCCAGTCAAATTTTTCTTTCTGACAAAAACATTCAACATATTGCCACTCCCTACTGCTATGACAAACTTACTTTTATTGAACAGAAATTACAAATCTGCTTACGTGATGTTCAGTTTTGTTCCTGGTTCATGAAACCTCGTGGAAAAATCCCTGAGAAAAACTCCAGTATAGTTAGTGGGACTCTAAAATTGATGGCTGTGTATGTCAATTCAACTGAGAATTTGTGGCTGGACTTGATAAAGACTGTTCACTCACAATCTCCATGCAACCTGACAGAGCTTGAGCAATTTTACAAAGAGGAATGGGGACAAATGGCAGTGTCCAGACGTGCAATGCTGATTTAGACCAGTGCACACAGACAAGGCTGAAATGCTGCCAAAGGTGCCTCAACTAAATATTGACATGAAAGGGTGAATACTTATTTGATCAATTATTTGAGACCACTTTGCAGAAATTTTTTTTCACTTTGGCATTAAAGTGACTTTTTCTGTTGAAGATGAATGCTAAAAAGGCCAAGTTGTATCCAATGTGATTTAGGGTTGTGTAGTAATAAAATGTTAAACGTCGAAGGGGACGAATACTTTATTCAGTCACTGTAAAATGTCGAGCTAAGAAAAATGACACAGGGATATTTTTAAAGACATAATGAAAAATAAAATAACTTCTTGAAAAATAAAACACAAGAGAGAATAAACAAGAAAACTAAACTCTCCATCCTACAAAAATTTCAAATAATTTACTAAAGCCTAGAGGAAAAAATGTTAAGTTCAGAAAAACATTTACAAAACAAAGCACAACCTGTGACATCGTAACAATTTGTGTTTAGTCACCACATGCATAGCTCCTTCTGAAACTGAGATGAGTATGGCTTCTTCTAAAACCTTTGCCTATAGATTACAATGCAAAGCCCACAATATCAAGCATCTAATTTTTATTTTATGAGCTTGTTGGGCACCTGGGATCCTCTGTCATTGCCTCAAATCTCCAATTGCATGGCTACTCATTGAGCTTCTCCTTTCTGAGTTCTCCTCCTAGGTCTGTTAGTGGGGTTCAATTCATTTCTCTCAAATTCCTTTCTTGTATGCCAATTTATCAAGTGCACCTACCTAATTTTCACTCAATTTGGTTACCCATGGACTCTGTTTTAAGAGCCTGACACAGTGACGCTGGCCCACATCGACTCCAGGGCCTCCCACAGTTGTTGCACATTGGCTGATGGTGGGCATCTCCTTCAGATGGCACATCTCACTTTGTCTTATTCTACAGATGTTCACTTTGATGGACTTTTGTTCCTTGGGAACATCGCTGTGTTGTCCTGAATTTACTCTTATGTTCCTTCTACCACTTCATTTGACTTTGAGTCAGACAACACGTTAGACTTAACCACAACAGTAGCTGGATATCAGCTATATACATAACTGGGTATCGCAGGGGATGAGGGATTATGTAGCTCCCTCATTATTTTTCACATTTATTGATGTATCACAAAGGTATTGTGAAGTAAACTCATTATGGTATCCAATCAATGTGGAGCATCTTTCTTTTTCTCCACTCTGTTGCGGTATAGAAACAATGAGATTTCAAATGAACGTTTGTGCTGGCACCAGAGTTCCACGGCCCCTGCCCTTCAAAACACTCACTTTCCTCCATGTCTTGAGGCTGCTATTGCTCTTCTGCCCTTCATTTCTTGTAGATGTGGTTGGACTCTTTTGTGCATGACGTTATTGTACTTCTGGCTGAATAGAAGTTATCATTGGTTATCAGCGCTCACACATACACAAGCCCACCCATGTAACTTGTGACAAAATCAAACCGATTAATCACAAAATGGTACAAATGAACCCTTGGGAGTGATACACTACGTGACTCCTGGTCACCGGTGTGTAAATGAAGGGCTTAAAATCACTGGGAAAGTTAAGTGGTGAGGAAGGGGGCTTTACATTGCCCATTCCAATCTGTTTCTGATCACAGGACCTCTGTGGCTCTATAATTTTTGGATGATGTCCTAGAACCACTTACATTTTTAACTTTGCGCATTTCCACTATGATTTGCACATACTTCGAACCTATTTATTTCTTCCCACCTTCTTTAAATGGTATTGTGTTTACCAACTGAAATATTCATGATGAGCATCTCTAGCAAATTAAATTAAATAATGCTGCCAACCCAGACAAAACTGTCCATCTGGTGTGCATTTAATGCATTCTCTGGGCTTGACTAGCGCCAATATGGGTATATAGGGATATGGGTCTGCATGGATTTTTTCTGAATGTCCGTCTTCATTCCCACATCTTTTTACTGACAAAGAGAGGTGTCATGTATAGGGGTGTTGTGCCATTTTCCCTCAATCATTGAGCAATGCTACAGAACAGCTCTGTTGGTAACAGTGGGTAGAGAAGTACATACCAGTTACGTCTAAGTCTATACAGGACGGCCAAAAAGGTGGACGTGTACTTAACACGGCCGCCTACAGCATCATGAACCATAATCATAAAGATTTAATTTGGCCTCCTGAAATAAACTGACTATCCAAGATAATCACAAAATCCAGTGCAATCAAACAGTAAAATGATCTTTAAACATTGGCCCATGATTCCTATTTACTGTGCCAGTGACAGCACATGCAGAGAGTGTAATATCACCACTCACTGCATAACGTCAGAATGTTTATCAAACAAGAAACCGACTACAGAGGATATTTAGTGAGCCTGGAATGAATGCGAAAATGACAGTGACAACAGAGAATAACTGCTGTTTTAAGGCAAGTCTTAATGTAAGGCCATTTGGAAAGATTTTATATTTTGAATGACATTTTTTTAATTCAAATCTCAAAGTTACAGTCATGCTGCCATGTTGATTACTGCGGTTGTTTTGTTTTTGTATTGTCTGTTTTATCATAAAACAAAGTTTTGGGCCAATAATTTAGATTGGTCCTGCTGTTATTGTAGATATTTCCTATAAAGGAAAAAAGAAAAAAAAACCTCCCAGTACTCAAACCCTTGTGCCATTGTTTATCAAAAACCAGGCCGTCTAGACATATTTTTAATGCTTCATTTGAATAAAACCTTTACATTTCTGTTGCTGCTGAATCTTTTGATTTCAATGACAAATTTCCAAACTAAATATACACAGTCAATGGCAGGCCAAACTGAATTTTTATTTTGTATGTCATAGCCTATTATTTGATACTTTTCCCCAACAGTGTTTAAGACAAGTTAGCAACTATGTTGGTGACAGTGGTGTAGATAGAGTTTGTGCCGCTTGGAGTGGGGCGGTGCTTCAATTTACACCCTCTAACATATCTGAATATGTTAACCTATTTAAATAGAGAATTAAAATGACGTATAGAGAAAAATTAAGATACATATTGCATAGATTTGCTCATACAGTATATAGAGAAACAGCAATAATTTTTCACATATAATTATTTATAAGCATCAACTAGACGAAACTATAGTATAGACACACTGATAAGCGGAGTTCTAATTATTAGTTTAATATAATTCGCTGCGAAAACCAGAACCAGTGTAGTGCACAAGTTATAGGTGGAGATGTTTTCTGTGCAGAGCAAGATCAATAACGAAATGAAATTATGAATTATAAATTAGTTGTTTATCTTCCTAGAAATTATTATCGGTGTAATGTTTGTTTATTTTTGTTATTGCCTCATAAATTTCAACTGCTGTGTCTGATGCTGTCACAGAAGGACAGTCTGAAAATTATTTTTGAAGCATTTGTGGATAAAAATCTGAGAATTTTACTTTTTTCATTCATAAGTGATATTTTTCTGAACCCTGCTGCTTACACACGAATTGTACAGAGACTTTTGACCAATAATGCCACCCCCAAAAATGTGCCGCCCGGGGTGGACCACCCCTTCCGCCCACCCCAGCTACGCCACAGGTTGGTGACCCTAAACTGTGTGTGCCCAAGAATGGTCATCTACTCAGCATTGACCCCCTGCTGCTCAGAAATGTGAAGAAGTGACCTCAGGAAGTGGTCAGATGGCTATGGGCTTGGGATTCTGCAAACTGTGCAGTCCTTCTGATTCTGCCCATCACTATACATCTTTTAAGTTCTACTCTTCCTATGTTTATGTTTCTAACCAACTATCCATTATCTTATATATTTCAAGGTTTTCAAGGCAGAAACCAACTCTGCATCGGACATCAGTCGTCCACCACTAGCCCACTTTCATTCATACTGAGTAGTGTTAGATTGATACCAGAATTTTGAGTATGATACCGATACCAGCTTTTGCACCTCAGTACCTGAGCCAAAATTATACCAAAGCAACTCAGCAACCCCCAAGCATGGCTCCCAACTCATCTGCACAAAACACGCCACCCAGCTCACCAGCACTGCGCTCGCCTGGGGTGTAACCCCAGATCCAATAATACCCAACCCAGTCACGGTTTCAAATAATGGATTTTTAAATTCAAATAATGAATTTTCTAATATAACACACACACAAACAGTGAAATACAGCCTAAAAACCATACAAACAATAAGCCTCCTTATCTCAATCCTCCTCCAGTTGAGTGTTGCCTCCAAGGTAAGGCAGCAGCTCCTTTTATGCTGAACCTGGATCTGCTTCTGGTGACCTGGTATGACTTGTGGTGAGTAATTCTGGGTTGTTTGAGAACCAGGGTCATCCTTCCTCGACAGTGCCCCCTTGTGACACCCATTGACCCCAACAGGGCTGCATTTATGAACTTCAGTTCCAGTGAACCCCTGCAGGTGTCCAAACTGGGATGCATCCAGTGGACCACTGCCACCTAACGTATGGAGGATAGAACTGCTCCTGGCCTCCAGCTTCTGCTTGTCCATCCCCTGGCACCTTCCATTGTATCTTGACGTCATGCTATCATCTAGCCAGGATGCCTGTCTGTTCTCTGTGACACTCACAGAGGTCAGAGACATTCTGACTGCCTCATCATCCCCCTGCTCCACCAGGGTCTATCTGAGCCTAACAATATCTTAATCGAGCCTTTCCCATTGGGAATTTCAAGCATATTGATATACAGTACACATAATTTAAAGAGGAACATAAGCGAACACTCTTGGACAGGACTGTCTTAACTCATGGGCATGCTGGGTAGTTGCCTGGGGGCCCCACAAGCTTAGGGGCCCCATGCTAATCTATATATGTTGTGACTTGCTGAGTGGTTGTGTAGGTAGGGCCCCCAGTGCACTGCTTTGCTTGGGGGCCTATCATTCTGTAATGATGGCCCTGCCATTTGAGTTCCAAGCACACACACGTACAAATACTGCTGCAGGGAGAGCAAACAATATTAACTTCTGCTGGTATAGTACTGTTTTAAAAACTGGGGAATTCTGTACTTGTTTAACACTGGTACACCATGCAACACTCATCAGACTAACACTAACACGAGTCAGTTTTGACTTTTGGATGTGGAAGGTAAACAGGAGTATCCAAAGGAAAATGCACACAGCTATGATAAATCCAAAGCCTCTGGAGCTGTGAGGCAGTAACACCACCAATGCACACCAGTGCTCTCCCTGCTTAAGTATCTAATTTAAATAACTTTTGTAAGCTGATATTTACTGTAGGCTAGCTGGAAGAGTTCCAAACCCAAAAGGTATGTCAGTCTGGCATAAGAAAGAATTTGAATGGTGCTTCTTTATAAAATAAAGGGTAGCTGCTGAAAGAAATTTCCCATTCACACTTTCTCATTCCTTCTTGTCACTCAAGTCTCATTTTTAGGCAGATGTTTTCTTTAAATGGCTTCAGCGGGGCCTCGTAAGACGGGGTGCTCCAGCAGGAGAAGAGGAGGAGGACTTGGCAGGTGGAGTTAGGAAAGTACAGTATGTAGTGGCTGTGCTGCCCTCTGGTGGCAACTTGTGAGCTCACACTGCATTTTGAAGGGTCTGCCCTCTTGGCAGAATGTTTAAACTTTGTTTAAATTAATAGAAAACATTAATCAGCTTGCCAGATGAACTACCTAGCCCAGCTTCCACACTGCTTGTTCAGTGATGTTCTCAGTGTCTGAAGCTGTGTTGTCCTAAACCTGTCTGTCTGGCAGGAGTCAGGACTAGGATAGGGAGGTTGATGCCAGTGGAGTGTTAAAGGAATCAAACAGACGTATGGTTGGGAAAAAAGTACAACTTCAAAAAAGTGAAGACAAAGAATTATGTGATTGAAACATGAAACAGTATATACATGCTGTATATTATCACACATGCGTGTAGGAGGATCTCCTGATAGTCCCTGTCAAGGTGTGCAGGCTGCCCAGAAGAAGGAGTCATTTTGGCGAGAGCGACCTGCTGAACGGTCCTCCTGAGCAAACGACCCTAAGCCACAGCTAGTCTTTACTTTGATGTTTGAGGCCCAAAGGCTAGAGTTATAATGCCTCAGGAGCATTCTCATTTCTTTTGAACGTTCTTTTTATTAAACAGGACAACCAGATTGGCACTCCAAATTTCCAAACAGTAATTCCACCCCAAATCGAGGGTTGGAGCTGTCACCTAGTGTCTCTCCTGTTATTCTGACGGTGGGATGATGAATGATGTTGCTTCTGTTTTTCAGTCACCTGAGTCAATTTCTCCTGCCTTGCCTACCTTATGACTAGCTCCACCGTCACCACCACTCTACCTTTGAGTAGTTAAACTTTGAACTAGCATCTGGAAAAACGTTCTTGCTTCTATTTGTTAAATCATATTGTTAATTTTTGCCAACAATTATATAGAAATCACCTGCTGGTGTCCCAGCCCTTCATGATTTGTGTTTTTCTTTTCTTGACTTATTGTATCCTTCATCTTACTGATCTCTGGATACCTTGAAAACTAATCAATGCAAAGCAAAAACTTGGTTCCACTGTGGTGCAAAATGTCAAGGCTTATTTTTCCCCATGGTTACCCTGGCAATGTTGTGGTATTAATGGTTCTTTTAGGTTATTGTTCTTGCTCTTGTTGCAAGGAAGGCCTTGGCATATACAGTAATTTCCTCAATTTAGATGGACATTTCTGGCCAGTAAGGGATGTCTCTAGCTCTTGCTTTGCACTTTATTTTTCTCAGTTGTGCTTCAGGAATTCTGCTGAGTATTTCCTGTCTTAGCTCCTGTGGAACAATAGGTTTCTCTGCTTTAAACAGCAATCCGTCCATGCAACTAATCTCCTCTCTGAAAGTCTGATATGGCTTTAGGACTGCAGGCACTGAAGGACTCACCTTTGGCCATTTCATCATTGTGCTCTTCATTGTTTGCATTTCATTGTCATCTACTGTTGATCTCTTGGACATACCTAACTTTTCTTCTGATATGGGAAGCCAAGATGTAACCCAGTTTACTTTCAGCTCTTCCTTCAGCATGTCTAACTTTTGTTCTATAAGGAAAGCATGACTTAATTAATCAGCTTTGTAAAGTTCTTTTCTTAGTTTACATGTAACTTTTAAATACATCTGTAGTCTTAGGAGCATCTTCCAAAGTTTCTCTGAAGCTTGATGTAGTGAATTTTTAAAAATATTCACAAGCAGTTTATTCATTGAACACACTGTTCAGAATGTTCACATCCATACACTAACGGCAAGAAGTTCCTCTTCTATTTGAGCATAGCTGCTCTGGTAGTCGGTGAGTGTTTTTGATCCGTGTGCCACTGGCCTTCTTTCCTGTAGAATGACTGCACCAGTACTGTCTGAGCTTGCATCTACAGGTAGTGTCATTGAACTTTTAATGGGAGATCGGTGTAGGACTATTGCTGACTGCAGATTTAGCTTTTCTTAGCTTTTCATGTGTGCTTCCTCCCAGTGCCATGCCGTATCTTTCTCAAGTAGTTTCTTCAGTGGAGCACTAACGTCTAAGAGGTTTGGAATGATTTTGGCTGGATACTGTATCATAATCATCTCTGCATATAGGAATACCTCCAATGCTAACAAAATTCCAAATGGTGATCTAAGAAAACAATAGTGTTCTCTTGGTGTTGGTTACCGTCCATAGCTTGGACCTTTCTAATCCACCTTGATTTGCAGAAACCCATAATTGGCATGTAACACTGAGAAGTATTTTGCATTTGGCATACGAGACAACCCTTTTTCCACTGTGACCATTGGACCATGCTCTCTTTTAATCACATGGTTTAGATCTCATGGGTCCATGTAAACACCAAGCCATGTAATCATTGCGGCTTCAGATCTGTACCGGTAGCTTGTAGGTTACTGGTTCAAATCCTGTTACTGCCAGAAGGGATCCTACTCTAATAGACCCTTGAGCAAGACCCTTAGCCTGAACATGACTCTGGGGTGCTGTGCTCTGACCCCCAAAATTCACATGAAAAAAGGGTGATTAATAAAGTAAATCAAATGCATATCTTTTTAGTAGTGACCACAATCACCATGTTGTTGACCCATTCGGTTGGTTTGCTCTGTCTTGCAATATCACCCATCTTTTCTAATTGGTGCAATTCTTTAATAAGTCTGTCTCTAAGAGCTACTGGTATTCTTCATGGAGTGTGTACGACTGGTTTGATGGCTTTGTCAGTTTGTGTGGGGTGCTGCCCAGTTAAGTAGCCCAATTCAGAAAATAGATCATTAAACCTTTCTAGGATGTCTGTTTCCTTTTCGACTTCAGTCTTTTTTCCATGTGTAGCTTTTGACACGTTGCACATCCCAGTATTGCTGGTGCATCCTACTGAATGGTTTCAAGCTCAATTTTGTGTTTTTGCCCTTTGAATTCACATGTAAGTGCTATCTTGCCCAATGGCACCATCTTGTGACCAGAGTAAGTTACTAGCTTGTAACTGAAAGATTGCAATCTTCCTCTTATATTTAGCGAATTCCACATTACACTCTATGTCTGTGTAAAGTTTAAATCTTATATTCTTTCTATTTATTGTCACATTCTCAGTCCATTTTTCATCCCTCTGCTAGAGTTCATTTATAAAACTTTGTGTGGATTCAAGGTTGAAAACATGTGCGCGCCAAAAAAACAGCAAAAATGCGTATGCCAGAAGAAAAATCAGATTTATAAAACCTGGCATATGCACATTTCTACACAATTTACCGTTTATAAATCCCAATCACCTTGTAAATATGCATATGTTAATACACTTCGAAAGCCACTCTGAACCATCCATATATGGCGCATGCTAATCAACCTGATACATATACAATTACGATGATGAAGAACTTTATTGGCTGGTAGAGCAGCCTCACACCGGATGTATCAAGATCCATCCACCTACATTCAGGAATAGCTGGCTGTGCTCCACAATTGAGAGTGCAGGGTCACGTGCAGCATTATAGCGCCTCTCCTCTGAGTTCTGGGTGTCAGGAAAAGGCACAAAGCACCGTCATCTCAGCGGGTAGCCACTATCACCTGACACATATAATGTGCTATTGTAACAATTGCTGTTACAATGAATGATACAGGCCTTATGAAAAACTGAAGTTTCAGCCAGCTACCAATAAGCCAGTCACCATGTAAAGACCCATCATGTTTGCCAAAACTACCTTACCTCAAAATAATTAGTCCCAGGCCACCAAGCCACTAAGTTTGTCAGTCTCATCCTGACATTGCAGATGACTTGTGTGTTTATGGAATGATACGGCTTATGGCGAATAAAAGCAGCTTCATTCTTGCTGGGTGCCCTTATTGCAATATGAGTACAGTGAAGTACTCCGAATATGTTAGGGAAACAAGACACTGCTGCAGATTGCCTTTTTATGTTGGCAAAAACATGTTATGGTTTATTTATTTGTGTAAACCCACACCACACAAAAACTGGATGTAGTGTAGGGTGACCAGACGTCCTCCAAAAGGAGGACATGTCCTCTTTTTTAACATGGTTTCCTCCGTCCTCCTGGCATTCCAAAAATTCATTAAAATGTTCACCTTTCACAGAATCGCGAACAGAGTTAACCGTTTTTGACTAATTACATATGATATATACCGAGAATGAGCAGCCTTCGGCCATTCTCCATTCATCTGCGTCACCGCGTGACATTACGTTATGTTATCACGTTATCAATAATTGTAACATCAAGTAGCGGCAACACTGTTTTATATTCTATTTCTGCCCTAAGGCGCAACAGACAGTGGTTAGCAGTTGATTGGAGTTGGAAAATATATTTTGTCATTTTTGTCCTCCTTTTTGACTGTCGGTGTCCTCCTTTATAGCCGAACTCATCTGGTCACCCTAATGTAGCGCCTCATCCCTTAGATAATGTCTTCCAGCACAGTGAGCATGACAGAAAGAGACTTGGCTAAGAAACTCCTGGCAATGAATTCCGGATGAATAACCAAAAACATTCTTCAGTCTAACTATGCAGCCTTGGCCTTCTTAAAAGGAAACGAAAATACAGTCTGTACAGCATATTCATCGCTTTTGAGGTGTAATATGTTTGTCACGTAAACACACAATCTAATAACAGTATGGATATATAAATTATTATGCATAGCTGGTTTGGCTGCATTTCCCTACTTGATTAAGAGTGTCGTCATTTCTCAGTTTTTCCTGAAAGGTTGCATTTGCTTGGGTCAGAGTTTCTGTAAATATGTGCCTGTTCCCAAAGCAGGTTTAGTAATAAAGTCAAGTATAATGATTGGCATTTGTGTGGGAAGTTGCGTACAAACATTTTGCGGCTCTTTTTGTACATAGACAAGCTTTATAAGTGAGGCCCCTGCTCTAAAATAATAGCCGTAATACCCATGTTATTCTGCACGTTGATTGTGCCAATGAACATGTCGGCTGAATCCTCACTGTGCTCAGTTGTGTGCATTTTCTTACTGTGCTTTGGTTGACTTTGTAAATTGCACACCTTAGCAAAGTGTTTTTTTCTGTCTGCAATATTTGCATATCTGTCTGTACACTGGCCATTTTTTATTTTTGTGCTTGTTGCCATCAATTTTCTTGATTTTCTGCACATTCAGCACATCGGTCAATGCTTTATCTTGGTTGGACATAATCTCATTTGCTCTGCAGATACCAGATCCAACTCTCTTAGTAGTTGGCCTCTTACTTGAACAATCCTCTTTTACCAAGGAGTCATGTAAATCTGCAAATTCACAGTGTCTGGCTTTATCTTTAAAATCTGTAACAAAGCAGTGTATTGTGTCTGACGGTCCTTGTGTGTGTGAAAAGAACACATGGCTGATGTATGGTAAGTATTCCCAGGCTCACTGCCGCTTTAAACTTTTTCTTTGTTACATCTTTCTTATCTTCTCAAAATGAAACGTGTTACGGTTCCTCACCAGCATCAAAAAAAGATGTGCACTGTACCTTTTTGTATTTCTCCGCTATTACGCTGATACGTAGTGTGAAAATGTCTTTATCACTGAATCCAACTTTTCCAATTTTTTGAGAGATTTCCTTGCAAGTTTAAGGACGTTGGAAGCTGTGATTTTGCCATGGTTCTTCATTTACTTGTTTCTTATACCTGTCACTTCTTACAGCATGTTATGTTCTGGGTTTTATAGCAAGGAAACTTGACTGCAGGTTGAAAGATAACTTTGGTATTTTTTAATCAAAGTTATTTCTTCACAAGCATAAAATACTGCTCAAAAAATTAAAGGAACACTTTTTAATCAGAGTATAGCATCAAGTCAATGAAACGTCTGGGCTATTGATCTGGTCAGTTAAGTAGCAGAGGGGGTTGTTAATCAGTTGCAGCTGCTTTGGTGTTAATGAAATTAACAACAGGTGCACTAGAGGGGCAACAATGAGACGACCCCCAAAACAGGAATGGTTTAACAGGTGGAGGCCACTGACATTTCTTTACTGACTTCATGAGGGTGGCCTGAGGGCCCAACGTCCTCTAGTAGGCCCTGTGCTCACTGCTCGGTGCCATGGAGCTCAATTGGCATTTGCCATAGAATACCAGAATTGGCAGGTCCACCACTGACGCCCTGTGCTTTTCACAGATGAGAGCAGATTCACCAAAGGGTCTGGAGAAGCTTTGGAAAAAGTTATGCAGCCTGTAACATCATTCAATATGACCGGTTTGGTGGTGGGTCAGTGATGGTCTGGGGAGGCATATCCATGGAGGGACACACAGACCTCTACAGGCTAGACAACGGCACCTTGACTGCCATTAGGTATCGGGATGAAATCCTTGGACCCATTGTCAGACCCTATGCTGTTGCAGTTGTTTCCTGGGCTCCTCCTGGTGCACAACAATGCCTGGCCTCATGTGGTGAGAGTATGCAGGCAGTTCCTGGGGGATGAAGGAATTGATACCATTGGCTGGCCCCCACGCTCACCTGACCTAAATCTAATAGAACACCTCTGGGACATTATGTTTCAGTCCATCCATCGTCGCCAGGTTGCACCTCAGATTGTCCAGGAGCACAGTGATGCCCTGGTCCAGATCTGGGAGGAGATCCCCGAGGACACCATCCGTCGTCTCATTAGGAGCATGCCCCGACATTGACAGGCATGCCTACAAGCATGTGAGGGCCATACGTACTACTGAGTACAATTTTGAGTTGCTACAATGAAATTTCGGCAAAATGGACTAACCTGCCACATCATTTTTTCATTTTGATTTTCAAGTTGTCTTTGAATTTAGCCTTCTGTAGGTTGACAGTTTTTATTTCCATCAAACAATGTGGCATCCTTTCGTTCCTAACACATTAGCCAGTCCATAACAGTATGGATATCCAGCAGGATTTTTTTCCCATTGAGATCTGATGTGTTTTCCAAGTGTTCCTTTATTTTTTTTTGAACAGTGTATACTGTATATGCATTCACCATTTGAAATTCTGTTCTTAAGTTAACCATTTTCTGTAAAATAAAACATTATCTTGCCCCCACTTGTGCTTTAGTTTACAGGATTTCGGGCAAAAAGGATAAACTTAAAAATTTACTAAATTCATCCATTCTTCAAGCCAAGACAGTTGTCAATATTGGTCTGTGCCTTATGATTACACACACATTATAAAATAGTTTATACATGTCATTTTTGAACAAAAAAAAATAACCAATATTATGAGATTCAGCCATTTTAAAAGAAGTCCAGCCTGCGACACAACCTTTTGGTTTTCTCTTGAAAGACTAAATCACAGTGAATAACGTGTGGTTGGTTTTATTGTAGTGTACTTCCATATTTATGTGAAAACTCACACAAGCGAATAGAAGATGTATCCTAACCATGAGAAAAATAGTACCAGGAACATGTGATAAAATGATTACTTTCACAATCCCTTTGTTGTTACAAACATGCGTCAGAAACACGGAAGGCATATTTTCTTATACTGAAACTTTTGCTGCTTCATCTGTAATTTTACTTGCTTTTGTTTTTCGGTGGTATGCCATGCCCCATGGCCTCCATTCTAAAGTGCCAGTGTGAACATGAGGTTTTTTAAATTCATAGAAAACGCTTAACCTTTGAACACAATTTTGTGTAGCAAACACATATAAACTGTGGTTGTGAAAAAATAACTGACTTGAAAAATACGAAATCTATTCATCCATAAATGTTCTTTATTCAAAACCACCATGTTCACCAATTCTCCTCTGTGAATTTAGTGATTGTCAAAGTGGTGGGCGTCAAGGCGTGCATGTGTGTGTTTAGGGAGTGGTTAGGTGGGGTTATCCCATTGTCCCGCACGAGAGTCAAAGCGGTAGATGAATCCAGCACGATCGTCAATATTTTTCCTCATAGGTTGATTGAACACAATTATCACAGCTGTGGTTGGGTAGGTCGTCCAGGATCACTGCCGCTTTGAATGGAGTGCGATGATCAGACCGGTAGATGCAGTTTTGTCCGAGATCAGTCACGATCTGCTGTGATGTAGCTGCTATTCATTCGAGGCCCACCTGCAATGCTGTTGCGGCCCACCCACAGGCTGGGGAATGCAGGAGGGCCGCAGTGGCTCCAGGTTTTCATTCTAACCCATTTCCTAATCAGTGAGCAGTTTTTATTGCTAATTAACATTAAAATAACCCTGTTTTTAAGGAGTCAGTCCTGTAAATTGATTTTTCTCCATTAAATGGTAGCCAAACAGAAATGAGACATGAAATGAGCCAACTAATGACCAGCTAAATTGAGGTGTCAAACTCCAACCAATTTCACTCCACCCAGTTTCTTAATGAGAAGCCAATTCTTGCTGGTAATTAAACCCGTTATTTTAATTCCATAGCCTGTTGTTGCTCTCTTTCTGCCATAGCAGACATTTCCAAGACTGTGGATGGTCTGTTTTTCTAAGAATACAGGCTAAATGTTTTCGTGACCTTAGCAGATTCACCTTACTGAGACCTGCACCTTTCTTTATTTTCAGATACTGTGGTTAGCTGATCACACAGTGGCTTGTTTTACATCTCATTATCGTTAGACTGCTGATTAAGGGAAAAGAATCAAGTAAGAGGTCCAAGTCAATTTAATTAAAATTAAAGCAAAAGAAGTTAATTAGCAGCAAAAACTGGTGACTAATTAAGAAGATGGTTAGAATGAAAACCTGCAGCCACTGTGGCCCTCCAGGACCGGAGTTCAACACCCGTGTCTTAAACCAAATTCACACTGTGACTCCTATGGATGCTTGTTTAGTACAAAAAGCACAGCCATAGATACTAGAAACTACTGTAGAATGCAAACGTCTCCCTCTAGTGGGCATTACTGATAGTGTTTGAAGAGACATGATTTGTAAGTCTGTAGTGCTTGGGACTACTAGTATTATGAGCGCAGACGGCTTAGGCACATTCCCTAGAAGAGTCTAGAAGTTGTCTGCTTGTTTCACCTATGGAGACTGTCAGAGAGTTTGTACAAGAATGTCAGAGAACCGTCAGGAGGCCATCTGCACAGGGCTTAAGCAAAACAAGCACGTGCTTCGGGCATTTAAGGAAGGGGGCACCACACAAATTTTCCACTGCGAGATTTACCATCGGCAATATGGTGCAAAACTGCAAAATAAACATAATTTTCCATCTTACTGTAAGTTTTGTTTCATTTCAAAAAACAAAAGTTTACGGTTTATTATTGTTTATATATTTTGAAATACATATATATTGGGGCACCACAATCTTTGAAGTGCTTAGGGTCTCGAGCCCTGCATCTGCATGAACTTAAATTCAACCAGATATAGACCAGGATCTTCTGAGCCGTATTGGCATGTGAGTCTGGCTTGAGGAGGGGTCTGTGATCAAGACGGTTGTGTATGTCAATTTGCTGATAACTCTGCCAACAATAGGATTCTGTGTGCTTCCCCCCCTCTGTACCTGCATCTGCTTGTTCATTTTTTTAAACCCGTACCTGATGGCTAAACAACTGAAACATTGTGTCCCTGACATTTGTTGAGAATTTTCGTTATACAAATGACCATAATCTGAACATGGACATGACCAACTCTTTAACTACATTAATAATTGATGTCAATTTTAAGAGCTGATTCAAATCAAAGGAGCTTCACAAACTGATTTTCAATGCGGCTTATTGAGTTCAGCACCATTCCATAAGCTATGTGGTAAGAAGGCAGCCATGGTTTCTCGACCATACGCATGCCTGAGTTACAGTGGGCACAAAGAAAGTAGGAAGGTAAAGGAAATGCCAACAAATGTCTCGTTGCGTCTGTGACAAGTGAGAGAAACATGGTGTTCTGAGAAATAAAATGCATCAAGTCAGGCAGACTTTGAAGCCAAATGTATTATAATGTGGCTTGTGCTGGGCACAGCAAATTGATAGCCAAGTGCTGGTGCCCAGAACATCTGCCAGCATTGCTCTTTGCCTCAGTGGTTCCAAAGAAGAATTTACAACTAGCAAGACATAAATTAACACTCTCTGCCTTCTGCTGCAAGAAGGTGTCATCTTCTAAAAAGAATGAAGTAGTGGCTCTCAGTACCCAGCATGCCTTAGTGCTTTGGCTTCATTTTGGCACAGGCAGAACCCAGTTTACCTTTCACTGGGAATCTCCAACAGCAGTTTGTGCCAAATAGGAACACCATTGCTAAAAGTGTTTATAGTGTCAAGTGTAACACTTCATGTATATTTGACAAACGCCAATTCCAGCAAATACCTTCATCTCAAGTCAGGCGTCACGCTTCACGTGTTACAGACAGAATCAAAATCTGCCCTTGTCTCTCACACAGACTCAATAGCTTCTAAACAGGGGTGCATCGGACAAGTGCCGAGCCACACTAGAGTGTCAGATGCTCCATGAACACTTTGAGAACTTTTCTTTTCCTGAACTACAAAAGCCTACAGCGCCTATCCACTGGTTATATTAGAAGCAGAAGGACCAATCGACTTTTCCAAATTCAGTTAGGTGGGCAAATGGTTCAGAGGACAAAAATGGACCAATGTTGATGCTTCTGTCATTCTTATGTAAATCAGTCCCATCGTCATGCTATACACTTTTAATGCCAATGCCTTGGAAATTATAGAAAGCAAATTAAATCTTTACCAAGAAAAATGAGTTTCATTTTAAAACATTGCCTAGGCATTTGAGACCTCACAATGTGCCTTAACACCCCTGCTCAACCCTGGGACTTGTGAATCACAGCCCTCCATAATCCTTCATCCAACAAACCTCTGCCCACTACAGCACAACCTGAAGAACGTAATGGCTGAAACACCTGAAAGCCTCTCAGCTACTGTAACTGCTCCGATCATCTGTCAACTTTTATTTGGGGATCTCCTGGTAGAGGCTCATTGTGGATTTGTAAGCAAAATGATTCTTCAATCTAAGCTAAGTATGTACTTAGCATTTGTGTTGCTGTTGTGGTTATGTTGTCACCATTGGCGCTTTGAAGTGGCACTGTTAGCAGAACACACCGGGATTCCCAGCATTGTGCCTGGTCCATCTGTGGAACTAGTGCCCTCTGCTGGACAATTGTGTTGTTTCACATTACACAAATACAGTAAAATAGCTGATGGGTATTTTTTTGAGCACAAATGAGTTGCACAGTAAGGGCCGAATCAGCAGATTTAGAGTTTTAAAGTTAAATATCTCAACCACTACACCATATTGCCTTTGATCTTATTAATTTATGTTTTTTTTTTCCTTTTTAAGAAGCAGTTAACTTGCTTGCATTCGACAGCCAGATGCCAGTTGTGTGTACTGTATACTGTATTACATGCAACCAGCCTCTATGTACGTGTTGTGATGTGATGACTGCCGTTTTTGAGCAGAAACTGACATTTCGAGTTCTTGCAGCTTTCTTGTTATTTTTCTATCTAATTTTGGAATTTTAAATTAGTAAAATTGGGGGGCACTATGGCACAGTGGTAGAGCCGCTACCTTGCAGTAAGGAGACAAGGGTTAGTGGCCCAGGTCCTTCCTGCGTGGAGTTTGCATGTTCTCCCCGTGTCTGTGTGGGTTCCCTCCGGGTGCTCCGGTTTCCTCACACAGTCCAGAGACGTGCAAGTTAGGTGGATTGGCGATGTTGAATTGGCCGCAGTGGGTGGCTGCCCAGCAAAGGACTGGTGCCCTTCCCAGGATTTGTTCCTTGCCTTGCACCCTATGCTAGCTGGGGTAGGCTGCAGCAGACCCCCATGACCCGGTTGGAAGATGATTGTCAATTGTCCATTATTGCTCAGTCATACTGATTTACTATTAAGTAATGTTTACTTATTACTTTAACTTTTACTATTGTTTTAACGTTTACTGTTGTTTTATCACCAGGGATTTTACTCTGAGTGTATCAAAAGACCCCTTAAATGAAATGCATTATTATTATTATTATTGGACTGGATGTTGGCATCTATACCACGATTCAGTGTTTCAGCCTCTACTCATTTTTATCCATTTGAATGATTAAAGCTAAGCAGATGTTGAAGACAGAAAACAGATTTTTTTTTTTATAGCATTTCAAATTTGCTGATTGAAACGGCACAAATTGTGTGATATTGCATTTATCCAAACACCAAGGAATATAATCAATTTGAAGCTGGGCATTTCCTTTTTAAATATTATCCACTGATCGGATCACTAAATTTCTCACATCATTTGAGCTGCAACCTACTGTCTGTGATGCAATTATGTAATTTCAATCTGGAAAAAAATCTGTGAAAGTAACAGATTAGGCCAAATTTATTTGGTTTTAGGAAACGACAAGTGCTTTTATTCAAGAATATAACCAAAGAAAAAAAAATCATTCGATTTACATGGGGCTGTCAACGAGTTAAAAACCCAAGCTCAAATATCAATTGACAGAAAGCTGATACGTATAAACTACTGTGTATGTCGTGGCGAAAAATTGTCACCAGAAGGCTTTTTACCTGAAAATGAAGGCTATTAGGACTCAGGATAGGCAAACAGAGTTTTAAAGCTTTATTGCAATAAAAAAACACAAATAATAACACGGACTCAACTCAATACAGCCAAATTGAGCTGAGCCCCGTACAGTTCAAAACCCAAAACTTATATATATCATTTCTTATCACTTTGACCTTGTTCAATTAGCTCATTCTGCACATGTTCTTACTGTCCATTGTTCATCTCTAGTTTCTGTTTTGCTGTTTTCTGATTGGTCTTTGGCCAGGCAGATGTTTTCCTTTTTCCTTCTTTGGGCTTTTATGGTGTCATTTCCTTTTCTAAGCCTTTCAGACTATGTTATAATGGTGGCCTGAAGCTAAGCTTTAATTAAAAAGAAATATGGTATGTGCTTTTATTTAATCATTGCGTGGCAGTCCTGACTTGCATTTCTATCTACACTAAGGCAAATGCTTAAATATTTGTCTATATTTATTTATGCTAATACATGAATACACTAATTTTACTTTCATGCATTACATCATTGTGACCTTGTTCAAAAGCCGTTTGCTGTCTTTTTGCTGATTCACCAATCCAGCTGGTTTCTCACATGTCCACCAAGGCCACCTTGTTCTTAGCTTCCTATCTTGTCCGCACAGGTGTATGGACAGTTTCTATGCGTCATTCCTGTCCTTCTTTCCCACACTAGCAATTCTGCTTCAAGCTTAAAAAGTAATGGAATATGACTGATTTTTTAGTTAACTACTTGCTTGACCTATCTTATTTGCTTAACATTCTAATTTATGCTTAATCTAATGTTTCAGGAGCTTTTAATTACTTTTTATGGCTAATTATGCTAATATGCTATTTATGCTAATACATTTTTCTCTTCTATATGTAGCAATCCAGAAGCTTCAGTTTGTATTAACAACATTTGTTCAGACTACTTTAAACTAGAACGTGGTACCAGACAAAGATGCCCCTTGTCACCACTGCTATTTGCAGTCGCCATTGAACCACTGGCAGTTCACTGTCAAAATGCTGATCAGATAAAGAGGATTATCAGAGAAGGACTTGAACAGAAAATTTCTCTATATGCAGATGATATGGTACTGTATATATCAGGCCCACAAAATACTGTGCCTGCAGTCTTAACAGTACTTACAGAATTTCAAAAGATCTCTGGTCTCAGAATTAATCTGACTAAAAGCGTGCTCTTCACAGTGAATTCTCAAGCACACAATATTAGATTGGACACCTTCCCTTTTATCATTGCAGATCAGTTTAAATACCTCGGGGTAAACATCACAAGTAAACATAAAGCTCTTTATCAACAAAATTTACCATCTGTATGGAAAAAATTAAGCGAGACTTGCATAGATGGTCAACCCTTCATTTCACTCTAGCTGGAAGAATTAACACTGTTAAGATGAATATTCTTCCTTAGCTTCTCTTTTTATTTCAAAACATTCCAATATAAATCAATAAATCATTTTTTAAGAAATTAGATTCAACAATAACCTCATTTATTTGAAATTCAAAACATCCACATATCCAAAGAGCGGCCCTACAAAGACCTAAGGCAGAAGGTGGCATGGCTCTACCCAACTTTCAGTTTTGTTACTGGGCAGCAAACATACAAGCTATAAACACCTGGGCACAAATAGATAGAGAACATACACAGGCTTGGTCAGCAATAGAAATAAAATCCTGCAGTACTTCATTATTCCTGACTTTGTGCCCCAATAAATGCAAGTTATCGCCAATATACCAACAACCCAATGGTGCTTCACTCACTCAGATATGAAACTTTTATCTGTGGCACCTCTGCAGCAGAACCACCTTTTTCCACCCTCTCAAACATGCAGTTTTTAATGCCTGGAAAACATTTGGGATTAAATCACTTAGAGATCTGTACATAGACAACGTCTTTGCATCCTATGAACAATTACACTTCAAATTTAACTTTTCAGCAACACATTTCTTTCACTACCTTAAAATTAGAAACTCTGTCAAACAGAACCTGCTCAATTTTCCTCACCTCCCACCTCCCTCTATGCTAGAAAAAATATTGATCAGTCTTGAAGACTCAGACAGCGTTTCTGTAATATACTGTATATAACTATTTCACAGTCCCTCCCTTTCAAAGATCCAAGAGGACAATGCGAAAAGGATCTCTCACCCAACATATCAGAAAAGGAGTGGAAAGTAGCAATAGCAGAGAATTCACTCGAGCTCCATATGCGCAAAGTATACAATTATTCAACTTAAAATCATATATCGAGCACATCTGTCTCACCTAAAACTCTACAAAATGTTTCCAGGGCAAGATCCAACCTGCGAACACTGCAATCAAGTCCCAGCCTCACTGGGTCACATGTTTTGGGCCTGCACCAAATTAACATCATTCTGGACCAAAATTTTTAAATGCCTTTCAGACAGCCTTGGTATCACAATCCCTCCTAACCCATTAACAGCTGAGTTTGGTGTACTCCCAGACGGGCTTAAAGTGGAGAAGGACAAACAAACTGTGATCGCCTTTACTACACTAAAAAAAAATGTTGGAATTGTCTTTAGACTTGGCAGCACAGATTCAGCCAGGTGATTCCTAGAAAGGAAAGAGCAGACATGAGATCACTGTTTTCAGGCAAAGGGTGACCTGGAGTCCTAAACTCAAGGGTTTGGTGGTCATCTTGGCTGGTGCAGCTATGTTAAATGCTGAGGTGTAGTCAACAAACAGGACTCTGGCCTAATAGTTTTTATTATCCAGATGAGTCAGGGTGGTATCAAGTGCAAGGCACCAGTTGTAATGATATATAAACTGAATGATGATGACTGTCTGGATTCCTCTGCTTAGTGTGTGTGACTGACTAATCACTGGTGTTTTTATTTAGCTGTCTGACTTGAGTAACAGAAATCTGCAGACAAACAGGAACCTGAACCATGAAACAAGCCAGAGTCGAGCGATCATATGAAATTTTTTAGTTGCGTGAAACTGGAAATCTCAGTCAGGAGAGATGGATTGTGAAATCTGCAGTTCTTAAACAAAGGTATTATTTTTCATTTCATTTTCGAGGTAAAGTTCCAACTAGTAATTATTGCAGTCCCTTGCTCTTAAATATCGTGGCATCAGTCAAAAGATGTCATAACTTCAGGTATGTGCATCAGTGGAAAATGTCTGGAGATGCAAAATATATAACAAAAAATGAAAATAAGTTTTAAATTAATAAAATTCAAGGGCACTGTGGCACAGTGGTAGAGCCGCTACCTTGCAGTAAGGAGACTAGGGTTAGTGGCCCAGGTTCTCCCTGCGTGGAGTTTGCATGTTCTCCCCGTGTCTGTGTGGGTTCCCTCCGGGTGCTCCGATTTCCTCCCACAGTCCAAAGACACAAAGGTTCAGTGGATTGGTGATTCTAAATTGGCCCCGGTGGGTGGCTGGTGTGGGAGTGAGTGTGTCGGCCTAGGAAAGGACTGGTGCCTGTGGAAGAAGGACGCCGAGGAAGAGAGGATTGCAATTAATCAATATTAGTTTATTAAAAGAATTAATAAACAGGTGAGTAGTCTGGAGCTTTCTATGGAAGCTCTGTAGCTTTCTGCTTGCAAGTCAGAAAAACTCTACCTTCCCCATCTTCAGGCTGCTTATATAGTTTTTTTACCTCTCTGTGCTTTTTCCGAAGTACTTTTACATTTGCTTCAGTGTTTCCTCTTTTTGCAAGCTTTTTTGTATGTCATCACAATTTTATTCATAGACATAGATCATTCTTTTGCTAACGGTTGCTTTTAGGAAATTACAAAACATTCTTTTGTTAACAGTTGTTGTCATCCTGCTTTAAATATTCTAGCTTACACACACACTTACATTAGCCAATTGCTTATATCAGTTGTGGCGGGTAGCTGGGAGTGGTACCCAGCCGGGACGCCCAGGAGGACCAGAGCAGGGCTTGTGCCTCCTCCAGACCACGAGGGGGTGACTGCCCTGGTTGTGTTGGGGGCCACGGGTAGAGGGCTTGGAAGCCCAACCCTGTAGGGGCCCATGGCCACCGCCAGGGGGCGCCCTGGTGCCTGAAGAACCCTGGACCTCAACACTTCCGCCACACCAGGAAGTGATGGGGGGAAGAAGACTGGGGACACCCGGAGAGCTTCTGGGTGCACAGCCGGCACTTCTGCCACACGGGGGTGTGTCTGCGGAGGATTGCCAGGAAGCAGCTGGAGCCCATCTGGGCTCGTATATAAGGGGCCACCTCCCTTCATTCGGAAGCAAGAGTCGGGTGGAAGAGGACGGAGCTCGGAGAGAGGAGTGGAGGAAGCCAGAAGGAAGGCACAGAAGATTGTGAGGCCTGGACTTTGGGGGATCGGTGCTGGAGGCACTGGGTTAAGCATGAACTGACATTTGTAAATATTGTAAATAAAATGAGTGTGTTGGGTGCAAAACCGTTGTCCGTCTGTCTGTGTCCGGGTTCCGTTCCACAGTGGCGTAGTCGGCAGGATGCTCTGCCTGGTACAAGGCAGGGACCTGTATTGAAAAATAGTTCTGTGGACGGCCCGGTGCAGCAGCGGAACCCACACACTCACCGGGGGAGCTGCGCGTGCACAACCCCGCGGGAGTGGTTCTCTCCAAGGACTGCCGCCGGTTCGCAGGAAGGCCATGCTTCCCGGATGCGGGGAAACGAGAACGGGTGTTGCCGGAGTGCAGCGGGCTCCGAAGGCGCCTTAGAGTGACGGGATCTGGGAGGTAAGTGCCCTGCCCCACGGTGATCGGCCCTTCGGGTTGGACTTACCTTTTTTTTGTTCAGGCAGGGACTGCCCGGATTCACGTCCGTGGCAGGGGCACGCCAGTCCACACGCCGTCAGCAGTGCGAAGGCGGCAGCAGGAGACACTGCAAAATTGGAAATCTGCATCGGGACAGGGGGAGAAAAGATGGCTGCGGACTGGAGGTCCCTCCTAGTGACTGGCACGCGATTGGATGGTGTGTCTTGCGGGCCCACCAATGATTGGATGGAGGCGGGATGGAGGAATGTCCATCGTGTGCCAGAGAGAGACCCGATTGGGCCAGAGGGGGAGGCCCACAGGAAGCAGTTGACGTGTGCGGCTGACGGACAGGTAAGCCCACCGTCGGCTGCCTTCCTGTCCTTGCCGGTAGCTCTGCGTGAGCCGGAGGAGTGCCTTCGGCCCGTAGAGTCACCTTTATTGCAGGTGCTATGTGCTCTCTCCGTGGAGCTGCAGAAGCTGAAGGGGAAGACGATCGCGTCATCCGAGACGCCGCGTGCTGCGGAGGAACGGCGCGACGCTGGAGCCTTTGGCCGGAGGAGTACGGCGGGGAAGGTGAGTACAGCCCTCTCTGTACAGCATAATGGAGAATCCGCCGAAATTGGCCGTAATGTCAACGAACGGTATCAAGTAAGCGGTTCTCCGACAGCGGATGCAGTGGTGCAGGCTGTGCGCGGAGTGAGGAGAGCGAGATCGCAGGGGCTTGTAGGACAAGGGCTGATGAGTGCCCTGGGTCCTAGCGCCCTGTGCTCCAAGCCCGCGGCAGTCTCCCGTCGCTCTGCAGGGACGCAGACGGGGTTGGATTTGAGCGTTCGCCATGCTCAGACCCAGACCATCCGAGGACGCAGGCACCGGGGTGCCGGTCAGAGGGGGGAGCATTGCCCCTGTTCGAGGCAGAGAGGCGCAAGTGGCGGCATCAGGGCAACGTCTCCGCCCCTTGTTCTGTTCTTTATTCCGCAGGACCGGGCCCTGGACTGGAGTGTGTCGGCTTTCCGCTGAGTAGGACCTGCCCTCGTGGGATGGGCCGCTGGCCCGTAGGGGTCTCAGCTTGTGGTGGGGAACTGTGGTGGGCGGCTGGGAGTGGTACCCAGCCGGTATGCCCAGGAGGACCGGAGGAGGGCTTGTGCCTCCTACAGACCACGAGGGGTAGACCGCCCTGGTTGTGTTGGGGGCCACGGGTAGAGGGCTTGGAAGCCCAACCCTGTAGGGGCCCATGGCCACCGCCAGGGGGCGCCCTGGTGCCTGAAGAACCCTGGACCTCAACACTTCCGCCACACCAGGAAGTGATGGGGGGAAGAAGACTGGGGACACCTTGAGGGCTTCTGGGTGCACAGCCGGCACTTCCGATACACGGGGGTGTGTCTGTGGAGGATTGCCGGGGAACAGCTGGAGCCCATCCGGGCTTGTATATAAGGGGCTGCCTTCCTTCATTCGGAAGCAAGAGTCGGGTGGAAGAGGACGGAGCTCAGAGAGAGGAGTGGAGGCAGCCAGAAGGAAGGCACAGAAGACTGTGAGGCCTGGACTTTGGGGGATCGGTGCTGGAGGCACTGGGTTGAGCATGAACTGACATTTGTAACTATTGTAAATAAAATGAGTGTGTTGGGTGCAAAACCGTATCAATATTAGTACATTAGTAATACAATATATTGTAGCATCATATGCCCTTGGCAGGATTTGTTCCTTGCCTTGCACCCTATGCTAGCTGGGGTAGGCTCCATCAGACCCCCGTGACCCTGTTCTGAACTAAGTGGATTCTAAGATGATTGTTGGTTGTCCAATATTTCTCAATAATACTGATTTTACTATTGAGTAATGTTTACTTACTGCTTTAATTTTTACTATTGTTTTAATGTTTACTACCATGGATTTTACTCTGAGTGTCACGAAAGACCATCCATTATCCAACCCGCTATATCCTAGCTACAGGGTCACGGGGGTCTGCTGGAGCCAATCCCAGCCAACACAGGGCGCAAGGCAGGACACAAACCCCAGGCAGGGCGCCAACCCTCCACAGAGCGCACACACCAAGCACACACAGGGGACAATTTAGAATCGCCAGTGCACCTAACCTGCATGTCTTTGGACTGTGGGAGGAAACCCATGCAGACACGGGGAGAACATGCAAACTCCACGCAGGGATGACCCGGGAAGTGAACCCATGTCTCCTAACTGCGAGGCAGCAGCACTACCCACTGCGCCACCGTGCCGCCCGTCATGACAGACCCCTTAAATAAAATGTATTATTATTATTATTATTGGACAGGATGTTAGCACCTATACCCCAATCCAGTGTTTCAGCCTCTACTCATTTTTATCCATTTCAATGACTAAAGCTAAGACAGAAAACGGATTTTTTTTTAACAGCATTTCAAATTTGCTGATTGAAATGGCACAAATTGTGTGAATTTGCATTTATCCAAACACCAAGGGATATGATCAATTTGAAGCTGGGCATTTCCTTTTTAAATATTATCCAGTGATCGGATCACTAAATTTCTCACAGCATTTTAGCTGCAGCCTCCTGTCTGTAATGCAATTCTGTAATTTCAATCTGGAAAACAAATCTGTGAAAAGTAACAGGTTAGGCCAAATGTATTTGGTTTTAGGAAACGACAGATGACCTAAGTAAGTGAAAGTGAAGTGGCTGCAATCCACAAAGGTCTGTATGTCACATACAGCATCACAGGATATAAAATGAAAAGGGCAGGGCGCACAGTCCCATACGGGGAGGAAGAGGAGGAGGAGGAGTGCAACAGTTGGGTGCTCTCTGTGCAATGTGATGACGCAACTAAGACAGCACACCAAATGTTGGGACACATCTCTAGATCAGTGGAAAATTAAAAGCAGGGGGTCATTCCAAGGGAGGGCACCGTTTCTCACTGGAAACGCCAGCTTTAGTTCTGATCACACAGTAATAAAGCTGGAAAAATTCATGAAAGTTCAGGCAATCTCAGATCCTTTTATCAGAGGGGCTAAACTACAGGTCACGCTTGGAGAAACCAGCTCAGCAGAGATGGTAACAGTTAAGGTGGGGTATTTGGCAAAGATTCAAATGCAAGATAAACTGGAGAAGCACGGCAATTGTTTTATGCAGTGGTGCGATAATCATTGGCTTTTCTGTCCTAAAGAGCAGTGGGGGCACAGCCCCATCAGATGTTGTGCAAAGTAAGTACAAGCTTTGTTTTTTTTAAAACCTTGTATTGAATTTATTAAAAGCATATAACATTCCATACAATCAAGTTAAACTTAACAAACCTAAATTCAATTCAGTCCCCACCCATGAGAAACAGAGGAAAGCCAACAGCCAAAGTAAAACTTTGAGAGTAGTAAAGAGGGAAAGGAGTCCTTATCCAAATATACAGTAAATGCTTATTCTAAAATGCTATTGATTAGATCCTGCCAGATTTAAAAAAAAGTTTTGTACAGATCCTCTAAGTGAGAGTTTGATTTTTTCCAACTTCAAATAATATATAACACCAGTTACCCACTGACTTAAAAGAGGTGAGTTAGGATTCTTGCAGTTGAGCAAGATAAAAATACATGGTAATAGTGAAGTAAAGGCAATTACAATTTGTTTGTCCTTCTCCACTTTAAGCCCATCTAGTAGTATACCAAACACAGCTGTTAATGGATTAGGATGGATTGTGACTCCAAGGCTGTCTGATAGGCATTTAAAATTTCTGTCCAGAATGATGTTAAATTTTGTCTATGCAAACAGATATTTCTATTCCAGAAGAAATACTGATCAGTCTTGAGGACTCAGACAACATTTCCATAATATATAAAACCATTTTAAAGTCCCGTCCTTTTAAAACTAGAACTATCAAAGCCTACGAAAAAACATGTAATCCTGGCCCACCTTAAATCCGTTCACACCTCTCCATCAACGTCTTTTGTTTTCTAAATGTGTCGGTCAGCACAAGCAGCAAGCAGCCTGCTGTCCCATTCCCCACCTTGATAGAGCTCAACTCTCCCAGCTCAAGCCAAGGCTCCTTATGTGTGTGTGAGGTGCCTGGAGTTGTATAGGGTAAATAATACAGAATATGGTTATTTGGAATTAATGAATTTCATGTGTGTTCTGTGTCTACAAAGATCCGGTTAAGTGTGGGATGAAAGGAAATGTGAGGCAAGAAATGCTGAACACAAACCTAAAGTTGAAACTTTTTCCATGTTATACTAATAATGACATGAAGTATATGATGTGTGAAGACTTTAGTCCAAATATCAAATAATCTGGAGTTGAATATTTGGCAAGTCCAATCTCTTTGCACCCGAAACCGATCCTTGCTGATTAAGTGAGTCTCCTGTAAAAATACTATCTTGGTGTTTAGACCTATTAGGTGAGAGAATGCTTTCTTCCTCTTTAATTCATGATTGAGATCTTTGACATTCCACCTTACAAAGTTCACTGTTTGGGCATAAAGAGATTGCTTCTGAACTTTTGTTGTCATTTTACAGTCTTAAATTAAGGTAGTACATTATTACATATGATAGCTTTAACCTTAATTTCCAATATTGCCAGGATTTATGATTATGAAACCTATTGTTGTGTTGGCACTTACAA
>JANRMT010027041.1:77975785-78045753 GCA_026402145.1 Polypterus bichir lapradei
AGAAAGTAAAGGGAGAAAATTAGTACCCCGCCATTCCCTGCCGGCGAATGTCTTTCCAGGTGTGTTCGGATCCGTCCGCGGTCTCCTACTCGCGCGTGCGTGACACTGTATATATATATATATATATATATTTATTTATTAGGGTGTTTCATTTTTCCAAAGATGTGATTTTCATATGACTTTGCTTACGCCCCGAGTCTCAGTGATGTAAAAGATATATATGCCAAATTTCACGAAGATTGGATAATATTTAGGGGTTGCACACATTGATCACTTTTATTACAGTGTACCTAGGATGTTGGTCTAAAAATGACTTCAGTTTCAGGATCCCAGGGGCTCTGCATCAAGCAAGGTGGATGGCAAAGGCAATATATGCACTTAAAATTGTCCTATTCACTAAACAGTTGAATATTCCTCAACGAGAATTGAAAGGAATGAAACGGGTTGCACATTTTGTCAGCCTCATATATGTTCACCTTTGGCACGAAGCAATTGTAAGTCGATGGGCTCCAAAGAATGATTTGGATATGCTACAGCTTCTGAGCACTTACTTACCCAGATGTAGATGTCACAGTTGCTAAGAGACACCTTTGGTATCTGTCAGAAACAAACGTAGGTTTGACTTTTTTGGACGAACGTATTACTCAGGCTGAAAAGGAAAATATGACTAAAAATTTAAAAACCAAACCTGCAAAGAAAAAGGAAATGAAACGATTAGAGGGTAAAAACCTAGTTTTTGAAGGAAAAGACCTGAGCCATTTCGTTACTAATAAATCAAAGACGTTCTTTGAATTGTTTGGGATCCACGACGTGACAGAATACTGCAGTGATTCTTTAAGAAGCCATGTGAACGCTCTTAAGGTGGTCAATGATACCGCAGAAAGAGGAATTGTTCTGATAAAAAAGTTTAACGAATCAGTCAAGGACGAACAACAAAAACAATTCATGTTGAGGGTAATCAAGCATCACAGAAAAGTCGTCACCAAGCGAACAAAAGAAGTTCAAAGCTGATTAATATAACACATGTTTTGCATACTACCTATTAATCTTAGTGTCTAGTTTTAATATTATTTTAAGTTTGTGATTTCTAGTTTTACCAATAATAGTAATTAACATTGAAAAATCTATTTTTTGCCTACTTTTACAAAACTGATCAAAGTGTGCAACCTCTAAATATTATCCAATCTTATTGAAATTTGGCATATACAGTATATCTTTTATATCACTGAGACTCGGGGCGTAAGCAAAGCCTGCAAAAATTTTACATTTTATTTTTTGCCTTAGAAAATGAAACACCCTTATATATATATATATATATATATATATATATACATATAAATATAATTGTAATTAAAACATTAATGTATCAGGAAATGAAACAAAATGTACAATTATGGCAAAAATTTCATTGCAGGTAGACCAAATTGCAGATAAAAATCTTCTTTGCCTTGCCAGGATACAATGTGACTCATGACCGTACTTCAAAGTGTCGGGATCAATTTTTTTCGATCTTTTTCTGCTTTTTCAGGATACAAGAGGCTGTATCTGAATTTGGCTTGGCGCAAGTGTAAAATGTGTCATGTTTTGCAGCTGTTTACAGTGAAAAATTAGGGAAAATGTGAATGTGATTTGTGATGGATTTGTGCTGGCAGCTTATCCCGGCCGACAAATCCAAGACGCTAGATGGTGTCTTCCCTGCAGCATGGAGGTGCCCTGGATTCCCGCAATGCACCATGGGAGATGGAGTTCAGCTTCACAGCCCTGCTGGGTGCCGTGGGTGCCATCGTGGGATGCTGCAGGGAGACGTGGGGATTTTTATTTTCACGGTAGCCCGGAAGTACTCCCAAGTCATGAGGACGGAGAAACAGAAGTACTTTCGGGCTGAAGTCTTTATCTGACCCGGAAGTGCTATGGAATCACATGCACAGAAGGACAGGAGCACTTCCAGGTCAAGGACTATTTAAAGGAATGGAGCAGACCCAGCAAGCTGAGCCGGAGCTGGGAGGGAGTGTGACGGAGCTGCTGGGAATGGAGGATTGGTTTATTGTAGTGTATTGTTATTGTGATTATTGATTTATGGTGGTGGAGGTGCTTTGGGGCACTTTGAAGAAGAAAATTAAAATACTTCTGGGTGCTTTTAAACCAGTGTCTGCATTGGTCTTTTGGGTTTTACGAGGCAACAGCGCCTCAAGTGTCCATCAACGTACAGGTAATTTTCAAATATAATCTCTTGTTTCAGTCTGAGAAACAGCATTAGATTTAATTCAGATTGTAATTTGTTTAAATGTACAATAAGGCTTCTAAGTTTCGAGGTGTTCGATCCACGTATGCAATAAGCTGCTGATATCCCAGTGTCTGATTTGAAGTCCTCTCCAATTATTTGAGAGAATAGTTCAGCAATGAATTTCACTGGGTTGGGCCTTTCATGGTTTTTAGGGAGGCCTTCAATTCTGATATTTTTTCTATATCCATTTTCCACTACAGCAGCCAGTCTGTCTCCAAGCAATTTACATTCAGATTTTGTAGTCGTTGCTTTTTTGTTCAACTATTTTAATACAAGTCAGGAACATTTCATGTCCTTTATATCTTTCCTTATATCTTTTGTAATCTTCTTTATATTACTCTTTATCTCTACAGTGGGATGCAAAACTTTGGGCAACCTTGTTAATAGTTATTATTTTCCTGTATAAATCGTTGGTTGTTACGATAAAAAATGTCAGTTAAATATATCATATAGGAGACACACACAGTGATATTTGAGAAGTGAAATGAAGTTTATTGGATTTACAGAAAGTGTGCAATAATTGTTCAAACAAAATCAGGCAGGTGCATAAATTTGGGCACCGTTGTCATTTTATTGATTCCAAAACTTTTAGAACTAATTATTGGAACTCAAATTGGCTTGGTAAGCTCTGTGACCCCTGACCTACATACACAGGTGAATCCTATAATGAAAAAGAGTATTTAAGGGGGTCAACTGTAAGTTTCCCTCCTCCTTTAATTTTCTCTGAAGAGTAGCAACATGAGGGTCACAAAACAACTCTCAAATGACCTGAAGACAAAGATTGTTCACCATCATGGTTTAGGGGAAGGATACAGAAAGCTGTCCCAGAGATTTAAGCTGTCTGTTTCCACAGTTAGGAACATATTGAGCAAATGGAAGACCACAGGCTCAGTTCAAGTTAAGGCTCGAAGTGGCAGACCAAGAAAGATTTCGGATAGACAGAAGCGACGAATGATGAGAACAGTCAGAGTCAACCCACAGACCAGCACCAAAGACCTACAACATCATCTTGCAGCAGATGGAGTCACTGTGCATCGTTCAACCATTCGGCGCATTTTACACAAGGAGATGCTGTATGCGAGAGTGATGCAGAGGAAGCCTTTTCTCCGCCCACAGCACAAACAGAGCCGCTTGAGGTATGCTCAAGCACATTTGGACAAGCCAGCTTCATTTTGGAATAAGGTGCTGTGGACTGATGAAACTAAAATTGAGTTATTTGGACATAACAAGGGGCGTTATGCATGGAGGAAAAAGAACACAGCATTCCAAGAAAAACACCTGCTACCTACAGTAAAATATGGTGGTGGTTCCATCATGCTGTGGGGCTGTGTGGCCAGTGCAGGGACTGGGAATCTTGTCAAAGTTGAGGGACGCATGGATTCCACTCAGTATCAGCAGATTCTGGAAACCAATGTCCAGGAATCGGTGACAAAGCTGAAGCTGCGCCGGGGCTGGATCTTTCAACAAGACAACGACCTGAAACACTGCTCAAAATCCACTAAGGCATTCATGCAGAGGAACAAGTACAACGTTCTGGAATGGCCATCTCAGTCCCCAGACCTGAATATAATTGAAAATCTGTGGTGTGAGTTAAAGAGAGCTGTCCATGCTCGGAAGCCATCAAACCTGAATGAACTAGAGATGTTTTGTAAAGAGGAATGGTCCAAAATACCTTCAACCACAATCCAGACTCTCATTGGAACCTACAGGAAGCGTTTAGAGGCTGTAATTTCTGCAAAAGGCGGATCTACTAAATATTGATTTTATTTCTTTTTTGTGGTGCCCAAATTTATGCACCTGCCTGATTTTGTTTGAACAATTATTGCACACTTTCTGTAAATCCAATAAACTTCATTTCACTTCTCAAATATCACTGTGTGTGTCTCCTATATGATATATTTAACTGACATTTATTATCGTAACAACCAACGATTTATACAGGAAAATAATGACTATTAACAAGGTTGCCCAAACTTTTGCATCCCACTGTTTGTCCCCCTGAGTGTGGTTGGTACTGCGGTGGTCGTTACATTCAGCTCGGACCGTTCCTTTCGGCCTTCTCTGTCCTCTGCTGGTGGAATAGCAAGCATGGTCGGAGTTGGTGCCACTGAATTGTGGTGGGAAAGTAAGGTCATTTTCAGTTTCAATGAACCGTCTGGAATCGACGAGTTCTCCTGGCCCGACTCATTTGCACTTTCGCTCTCAGCTGGAGGGGATGCTTTTCTTAGTCTTTTAACTTATTATTAAAATTTTTATAAAAACCCTCAACTAAATCTTTTATGTGCAGGGATTTGTGAGGCAGCCACTCTCTACAGGGTGTGTGGTAGTGTGGTCAGTTGGGTGCTTCTGGTGGTATGGCACAAGACTTTGTGGTTGGGGGGGGGGGGGGTTTGTGAGTGGTGCTGTGTGAACTTATTTCATATATTATTTTCCATTTTGAAATGTTGACTTATTTTTATCACTGTTTTATCACTGTTAAATAAACAATCACAAAAATATAATAATACGATATGATATAGCACAGTATAGTATAATAGTATAATAGTTGTCCATCATGTACTAAATTTCATTTCCTATCTAGAAAATAATATTGCTTTTTGTAGTGCGTGAAATTTTTGTGCTGCATTCCTGTCTCTGCCCGAGTGACTAGCCCTATTGGCCCTGCAGTCTTCCAAGTTTACCCTTGAGGGCGTGTGTGTGAGTGTAACCTGAACTCTAAAATTTACTGATGGTGTCTGAATGTTACAGATCCATATTCTTCTCATTAAAATGAGTGGCTCACAGCCGGTCCCTGGCAGTTACTATAGTCCGAACGGCCTGATTGAGACAGATTGAGCAAAACAGATTCTTAGCTTTGTTGGGCTGAATGGCCAGTTCTCGTCTAGAGTGTCCTAATAGATAAGGAAAAAATTATATGATGAAAAATAAAGGCCTGGAAACCTAAAGATGAGCAAAGGTCTTAACAAGCACTCACAACGCTGTCCTCTTCTTGCATGGCCATAGAATAAATGCCTTCCTGAAATTACTATCTCCTAATGAATCCTAAAAATAAGTTAAGAAAAGTTTAAAATGAACTGTTTAATTAAAAAAGATTTTAAGAACTGCTGAAAGGGAAAACCAAGGCATTTTAACATGGGACTATAACTAAACTAAAGACATTATAGAAAGAGATTAAATATTAAACCCGATCAAGTTTAAGGAGAGGATTAAGAATGATCTGCAGACTGACAGGCTGGGTTTGTTATGACATGCTACGAAGATGATGATTGGCATAAATATTGAAAGTAATCATCAAGTGGAAGTAGCAGTGCTAAAACAGTTCTGTTTAAAGTTTGAGATGCAGGATTTTGCTTTAGAGATTATTCAGCAAAAGATTAGACTTGGGACTGGAACTAGGAGTCAGCTCCAAAAAGTGCCAAAAAGTCCCTTCATTCCTTGCCCAAAATAAACAAAATAATAATAATAATGATAATAATAAAAACTCGGTAACACTTTACATTAAGTGTCCATAATTACACTGTAACTACTGTGTAATTACCTGTATAAGTACAGTGTAACTACCAGTTATTACTCCATACTTACTTGTAATACAAAGTAACGCTATAGTTAATTACTCAGTTGTCATTGTTATTCCACAGTTTAAATAATTACAATGTATCAATTTATCACTGATCCAAAAACAAGTGTACTTACATAGTTACAATGTATCTGTACTTTTAAAATGTAATAAAAACATCAGGGTGTGTAACTACAACTTTGTAACAGATGTTCCATGGTCTGAGCAATTGTAATGGAGAATTGCAGTGATTAGAGAAATTTCAAAAAAGAAGCAAAATCAAAGTGTCAGTGAGTATGGTGTACTACACAACCCAAAAGCAATTGGAAACTCGAAGAAATACTGATAGGAAGAAATCTGGCAGACCCAAAGTCACAAACCAATGAGAAGACAAGTTTCTGAGGGTCAACAGCTTGTGTAACAGGTGCCTCATAGCACGACAGCTTCAAGCGCAGTTTAACAGTGGTCGAGAAAAGCAAGTGTCAGTTTCTACTGTGAAGTGGAGACTTTGTGCAGCAGGTTTGACAGGCGAGTGGCAGTAAGGAAACCATCCCGTAAAGGACAAAACAGGGCCTTGAAATACCATACATAGACTATTGCAGACTGGAAAAAAGTCATGTAAGCCGATGAATCAAAATTTCAAACATTCGGTTTATCACACGGGAAGCTTATATGCCGTTGAATCGGTGAAAGGATGGTTCCTCAGTGTGTGACACTGACTGTCAAACATGGAGGAGGACATGTGATGGTGTGGGGATCTTTTGCTGGAGGCAGAGTTGGTGACTTGTATAGCGTGACTGGCATTCTGAAGAAAAAGGCTTACCACAGTTTAGCTGTTATATCGGCAAAAGATGGCTACTTTGATGAATCAAAAATGTGAATAAAATGTTGTACATTTTATGATTCATTGACTTATTTTTTGTTTATTTGTTCAATGCCTTGATTTCGTGAAACATTAAGACATTAAACTGTGTGCATTTCCATAAAGACTGAAAAAACTAAGGTGATCTAAAGCTTTTGACTGGTAGTGAATGTTTGTACTTTCCTAATAAATGTTCCTCTAGGATAATAAAAATCTCCCTAACCTAACCTAACCCTAACCCCAACCTATGTTCAAACAGAATCAGAAGAACTGATCATCTAATCAAGTTCTCTGGTCTTCTGATACGATGCATGCTGCCATAACATTACTTACTGGCACACCTGGCAATGTCTACAGCATGACATGAAGACTTAACAGACATCTTACAGTGGTGTGAAAAACTATTGGCCCCCTTCCTGATTTCTTATTCTTTTGCATGTTTGTCACACAAAATGTTTCTGATCATCAAACACATTTAACCATTAGTCAAATATAACACAAGTAAACACAAAATGCAGTTTTTAAATGATGGTTTTTATTATTTAGGGAGAAAAAAAATCCAAACCTACATGGCCCTGTGTGAAAAAGTAATTGCCCCCTGAACCTAATAACTGGTCGGGCCACCCTTAGCAGCAATAACTGCAATCAAGCGTTTGCGATAACTTGCAATGAGTCTTTTACAGCGCTCTGGAGGAATTTTGGCCCACTCATCTTTGCAGAATTGTTGTAATTCAGCTTTATTTGAGTGTTTTTCTATCATGAACCGCCTTTTTAAGGTCATGCCATAGCATCTCAATTGGATTCAGGTCAGGACTTTGACTAGGCCACTCCAAAGTCTTCATTTTGTTTTTCTTCAGCCATTCAGAGGTGGATTTGCTGGTGTGTTTTGGGTCATTGTCCTGTTGCAGCACCCAAGATCGCTTCAGCTTGAGTTGACGAACAGATGGCCGGACATTCTCCTTCAGGATTTTTTGGTAGACAGTAGAATTCATGGTTCCATCTATCACAGCAAGCCTTCCAGGTCCTGAAGCAGCAAAACAACCCCAGACCATCACACTACCACCACCATATTTTACTGTTGGTATGATGTTCTTTTTCTGAAATGCTGTGTTCCTTTTACGCCAGATGTAACGGGACATTTGCCTTCCAAAAAGTTCAACTTTTGTCTCATCAGTCCACAAGGTATTTTCCCAAAAGTCTTGGCAATCATTGAGATGTTTCTTAGCAAAATTGAGACGAGCCCTAATGTTCTTTTTGCTTAACAGTGGTTTGCGTCTTGGAAATCTGCCATGCAGGCCGTTTTTGCCCAGTCTCTTTTTTATGGTGGAGTCGTGAACACTGACCTTAATTGAGGCAAGTGAGGCCTGCAGTTCTTTAGACGTTGTCCTGGGGTCTTTTGTGACCTCTCGGATGAGTCGTCTCTGCGCTCTTAGGGGTAATTTTGGTCGGCCGGCCACTCCTGGGAAGGTTCACCACTGTTCCATGTTTTTGCCATTTGTGGATAATGGCTCTCACTGTGGTTCGCTGGAGTCCCAAAGCTTTAGAAATGGCTTTATAACCTTTACCAGACTGATAGATCTCAATTACTTCTGTTCTCATTTGTTCCTGAATTTCTTTGGATCTTGGCATGATGTCTAGCTTTTGAGGTGCTTTTGGTCTACTTCTCTGTGTCAGGCAGCTCCTATTTAAGTGATTTCTTGATTGAAACAGGTGTGGCAGTAATCAGGCCTGGGGGTGGCTACGGAAATTGAACTCAGGTGTGATACACCACAGGTTATTTTTTAACAAGGGGGCAATTACTTTTTCACACAGGGCCATGTAGGTTTGGATTTTTTTTTCTCCCTAAATAATAAAAACCATCATTTAAAAACTGCATTTTGTGTTTACTTGTGTTATATTTGACTAATGGTTACATGTGTTTGATGATCAGAAACATTTTGTGTGACAAACATGCAAAAGAATAAGAAATCAGGAAGGGGGCAAATAGTTTTTCACACCACTGTATACCCTGGTAAACAAATAAATAATTACAGAAAAACAGAAGAAAACTTTAAATAAACAAAAAAAAGAACCCCAAAAAACCCAACACAAAACAAAAACCAAAGACAAAAAAAGCTGTCATTTGGCTAACACACCTGACAACAGACTTTATCAAATTCTGAGAAAATCCGATGAAGGACTTCTCAGGGTTTGTTTTCTGTACCAGTTGAAGGTATCCATCCTGCATTTTTCCTCATTCCAAAATGGAACATTTAAAGAAGAAAACTGCATTGTGTTTACCCTCAACAATTAGAAATGTTACTATGCATAACTGAAACACATTAATACCAAAATGTCAGCATAAATCCCATAGGAAGGGAATGTCTAGTGCCTACGGCTGCACTGATGCACTTACTACCCATCCATGGTGCGATATGTTTTGAAACAGTCACCAAAGCACAGTCCGATATTGCAACTGGGACAGTAGAAATGTATTTCTTTGTTCAGTTTTCTTTTTTCTGTGATTTGTGCACAAGAAGGTAGAAAGTCGTGGCCTGATCCGCATGTCCAGCATGCACCTTGTGTTATTGCAGGCTAGCAGAGCACAAGGCTTAGTGACTGCCACACTTCCTTTAAAATAAACACTGACAGTTGCTGCATTATGAAGAGTGCTTAGGGGGCTAACATCTTTCTTGTACTGCTACTTTCAGTTATTTTGCACTGCTACACCAAAATTGTCACAAGCTCCACAATCAAACCACATCGGTTTTGAACGTCTTCACTGAAAATTGAAACCTTTGCGACATTCTTTCTTTTGTTCAGGAGTGCATTTCATGGAACACATTTGCTTAAATACTCCACAAAATCCATCATTCATTCAGCTTCTTTGTTCTTCTCCAAGTGTGAAGGAATCAAATAGAAGTTACAGTTGCATTTGAAAACAGTGCTAAGAGACACCGTGGGCTTATGACTGCAACCGCACAGCCTTTACATCTTTAGGGGGGAAAAAAGGAAGCAGGCTGTCAAAACGGTAGATGGCATGACTTTATTGAAACAAACAAATGATGTTAGACAGATGAATATACTTTCTTTTGTATTTTTAGAAACATGCCTTTCTGCACCCTTTTCTTTGCACTGCCTCAGCAGTTAAGTAATAAAAAGAATTTCTTCACTGAAATCCTAAGCTTTTCTTAAATGTATTCTCCCTCCCCAAGTAAATGATTGTTGCCGCGGATGTGTTAACTATTTACACAGGGTTCTTTTTTTATGTTTTTTCTTTTTTTTTTTACAATTGTAATGTCCTGTACAAAATAGAAAGGAAGTTATACAAAGAAATGTTTAAGAAAAGCAAAAAATTAGGTATTTTGTGTTTTTTTTTTTTAAATAAAAATCAACTGAAACACAAACAACAAAAAAAACCTATGAAGGGCTTAAGCAAAAACATCAAGGTGACATGCATTTACAACACAAAGTCTATCAAAGTTGCACATTAGAACACTTTTTCTTTTAATTTCCTTACTTAAAAAAAAAACCTTTTTGGAAGGTTAAGACATCACAGTGACTATGCAGCAACTTGGACTGGCCCCTGAGGAGTGGGGTGAATGATTAGCTCCAGCAGCTGCAAACAGCACCTCTAAAAGTGAGACACGCGCGTGGCGGACTAAGCTGCACGCGGGAGGACCAGTCCAAGTTGTGGCGTAGCGCCTGGACACAGGAGAAATCGCGCCGCATCAGTACAACACACAAACCCACACAGAGAGAGGACGGACAATCAGAAGAGCTACATGGTATGTAGCCAGTTAAGCAGCACAAGTGCATTTAGGAGAAGGCCGCAGTTTGGCCACAATTCTTAATTTTCTTATTACTACCTTTTGAAGAGCTATCTTCAGTTGACACAGTAGAGTAAAATTTGCAAATGAGTTTAATTTCTGACGTGGGTCACTCTCCCCTTTTCCGAAGAATGGTTTGAACTTCCCACGATCCATGCCAGTGTCCGTGTAGGCCTCCCGTCCACAATGCATGTCGACTCAATACGCACGTGAGGCAGGTTCAAAAAGCAGCTTCAAGTGCGGCAGGCCTCTAAGCTAGAAATTCAAAATTTTACCTCCTTTCCCAGCTATGTCTTACTCTTCTGGAATGCAAATACTGACTTGAGGACAAGTGCAGCCATTCACTTCTTTAAAATTTAGTTCATTACAGAATCTTCAGCAGCCTGGTCCTCCCAAATACACTCTGCTGCAAACTCCCTAATTTTTACTTAATGTCCACAGTTTATGAAATAAAAATAATCCACACAATAGAAAATGCTACTTTGTATAAAGCATTATTTTGAAAAATACTAAACCTGTAACTGTGCAAAAATCCCCCCAATTTTTATGGCTGGGGTCACATTAAAACCTACAATGCTTAAGAAAAATCCAAACTAAATGTAAAAGAGGAATTCTGTAAGGATTCAAATGCACCTACGCCATGGAGAGGTTAAAGACATCACTTGGCAGTGGAGACAAAGGAAATGAGGTCAGGATCAGCTACTCATCTGGTTAAGGCTGCAAAATCATTTGCAGGGTGAGGTGAGGGACAACAAAGGATTCTGATGTAGGTTTGTGGGACTCTGATGAGCTGAGAAGTTCATTTTTGGTTGGCATGAGGAGTTTAATTTCCAAAAGAAGTACTATCTGGAATAAAAAACAAACCACAAAAAAGCTTGGTTTCCTCCATTGTTTTTGCAGAAAACAGCTAAATGCACAACAGTAAGGAGGTCCTCCTTCTATTAAGGACTTCTCATTTTGCAAGGCTTACGTTGGGACTGGGATGCTAGCAGCTGAAGATCACAAGCACACTCCGCTCCTCTCATGTCAAAGTTATATTTAGTAAAGGCACTTGAGGAAACGTCTGCCTGCAGGGTGCATTCATTTGCGTTTCCTAAGCAGCCTTTCTACCTGAATGGCACCTGACTCTTTCAAGCCTGGTTACACACAGAGTTGAGATTACTGTTCAGCTCTATATTTGAGGAGGAAGCAAGAGACCTAACTGAAGGGTACCATCATTGTGCTGATGGCAAATTATAACTTGGTAGCAACAGGAGCACAACAGGGACCTGCCCCGAAAAAAATCATTCCTCTAATCAGGAGCCACACTGCACAAACTTCTCAAATTTACCAAACACCCAGCTGCATGCTGGAAGTTTACTGAAAAGAGAGTTGTTGAGTTGCTAAGTTTGCCATCTGAATTTTACCCACTGTCTAACAGACAGAAGAAAATCAAATGTACTTTTTTGGAAAGAGAACACTTATGCTTCACTTCTAAAATACATTAACAAAAAATTACAGACATAGCAGCTCTGGTCTTATTCACAGCCTGGCCTTCTTTTGTGCTCAAGCGCCTGCTTTACTTCAGTTGGTCTAACACTTCTGGGGGTCCCAGAGATATGAGGTGTTTAGCACCATGAGGAGGTTGCTATGTTTCTGTCTTGTACAAAGTAAAGAACAATGCTGGTCAGAGTAGGAGGAGTGAAGGTTGTCTTCACTAGCAGTAGCACCTGTAACCTGGGGTCCTTCTTCTTGTGACAGATTGCCATGCACCTGCTGCCCTTGACATCCATGAGAACCTCTTAAGTAAAGAAAGCTAAAATTCAGGAGCAGCACCACTGCTTTGTGACAGAGAAATTGTGCAATGAATGCCCGATTCTGAAACTAGAGAAACATTTTGCTTGTTACATTCTTTTAAAGCTGCTTATTCTTGTTGTTTGGCACTGGGCTGATATTTCCATTTCTGGACATCACAAGAAACGTGTCTCACCAAAATTGGTTACAAGCAAACAAACCTGTAAAACTATGTGAACAACTCTGATATCGTCAGTGATGTAAAAACGAACAGCCCAGACATCTGCGCGCCTGTCTTACAGATTTAGACAGCATGACATTTTTGACACTGTACTTACAGTGGTAAAGGTGTTCAGTAAGAGAACGAAATACATCTCCCTGCCTCTGCACTCTGGGTCATGAGGGAACATAGTGAAGTCACCCTAATGCCATGGTGTGCACTGCCCATGGCTACAAGGGTGCAGTATAGGACCTCAGGACCTTCTACTTGTGGTGTGTGCAGACTAGCCCCTGATCTTGGCCAATACTTTAGTATTCATCATTTGCCAACAAATCAAATGCACCATATTGCAAGATACCACCCTCACCCCAATGTAAAATCCTTCATACCCAAACATGATGTGTATTTCATAGGTAAGGCTACTTATTATTACAGAAGAAAAACTGTGTCTTCTTTCCCCTCATCTCACACATGATAAAAATGAAAGACCATGAACACATTGACACATTCACTGCTCCAAATATGGAATGCATGAAATACACGGATTTAATATCACTATCACTTTTTTTTTTAACTGCACAGTAAAAATCCGAGTAATATTCTATGGAAACACAAGTGCTGCTTATATGGTGCTCTCTTGCTTGACCTTCAGCAAATGGAAGACTGGCATCTTAGCCTGAGAATGTGTCAGTCGTTATTCTGTGTGCTGCTCCAAGGAGGAGTCTCTGCTGCTGCTCTGGTCTTGACTTATGCTGGGAGGCTGCTGCTATGAAGTGAAGTTTGAGGTAGTTTATCTACATTTTACATCTTTCTAGATCAGAGGGGGTTAGGGGAAACTAGCATTTTTGTCATTCTGTAGACTTGCAACTACATTTTAAAATGTTTTATTTAACTTTTAGTCAGCCCATACTCTGCTTTAACTCAAACTTCACTTCTCATTCTACTCAAATTTTAAGAAACTAAAATAACTTTAACCTTACAGTAATAGTGAGTGGTTTGCTTTCAGAGAGTGCTCAGCAGGCAGCTAGGGTCTGATAATGCAAATACTACATATAGATTTTACCCCAAAACCCCTACTCAGTTAAAGACAATGAGCTGTAGAAATAACAAATGATCACACAATTCTCAGGCTTTGGAAATTAAATTGTCTCTAAACACATTTTAGCACCATATTATTACTGTGTGTAATTGCCAGTCCCACAGGGCTCAGCCGAGTAAGCTTCCTATCCATGACCACTGAAAGAAATGCTGTCACCCAATGAGCCGACAATGTAACCAGCAATGACTTAAAGATGGACGAGTATCAGTGGTTTTGCAGGGAATTCTCTTTAAAATAATACAAATTATTTGTTCAGATTTATAATTTGTTACAATAAATATTTCAAATTGTGAAAACTCAAAACTAATTTCTAATTAATATTTCAATTCAATATTTCCATACGTGTACAGTTTTGCAGGCTCACACTCTATGTTGGTGTCCTCTTTCCCACTTTATTAAATAGTTTAAATATAATATGCACATATTATATGCTGCCCTGTCTTGAGTGGGTTCCCACCTTTCACTCCATGTTGCCTGGATAGGCTGTGGTTTACTATGAACTTGAGCAAGCACAGTTTGGTGAGCCGGCCAGAGACTATGACCTAGTAAGAAAACAATGTACTTCAAAATATTTCTGAAAATTTTTTTTTATATCCTCCTGCTATTTTACACTGCTCAAAACTTCAAAAATAAGAACAATGAGGCAAGGCTGAAAGGAATGTCAAAACCAGTTACTTTAGGTTTAGCAACGGGAACGGCACCAGTCCATCACGTAGCCCACACATGCAGACTGTCACTCTCAGGCCAGCAGCTGATTAACCTAACTTGCATGTCTTTAGTGATGAGGGGGGAAAACCAAAACCTAGTATGTTGGATCTGTGAAGCACCAGCACCAACTCTTCTTATAATAATTAACTTGTAGTGTGCTGATTCCTTTTGGAATAAGCACTCTATGGCTATATGATATTAAATCTCTACTAGGGATAGACATTTAAAACAAACATATGTTAGTTTTTCTCAACCTCCTTAATCTAACTGAAGGCCCTAAGGGACCAAAGCCTATCCTCAATACATCATGTACAAGGCAGGAACCCACCCTGGACAAGGCATCAATCTGGCTCAGTATATGGGAAAACTAACATTAAAATTTACAATCTGACTTGCTCTAAAGGACTAAAGGTCTTACAAATTTTCAACTGGAACCTTGCTAAAAATTTAAATTTTTGTTTACTTTGATTGTCAGGATGGACATGCATACAGGGTGCACCCCCACATACAGTATTTATAGCTTCGAAAAAATTCTACATTACTGAATATGAATGTACTATGTATGCTTTCAGATTTTTTTCTTGAAAGCTATTAAGGAGAAGCTGCTGTCGATGAGCTAATATGGGCTTTAGGTTCAGAGGGGTATGCCCATACAACCTGGAGTTGTATGCTTTTAAATCTTTGTCCAAGAATAAATATATTTTGGAATAAACTGGGTGTGTGAGTCAGAATTCATCTCATTGAATAAATACATCCATCCATCCATTATCCAACCCGCTATATCCTAACTACAGGGTCACGGGGGTCTGCTGGAGCCAATCCCAGCCAAAACAGGGCGCAAGGCAGGAAACAAACCCCAGGCAGGGTGCCAGCCCCCCACAGGAAAAAATACATATTTTTTTTAAAAGAAAGTGAAACTAGGAATAATGTTTTTTAAAAGGAATCCAATCCTGCATCACCCACTGGTAGCCACCTTTACTTTGATAATACCAGGAAACTGAATAAAATACAACGTTCAAACATTGCTATATGTTAGCATCATTACTTACTTAAGTTGCTCTCCATTCACAGAAGTAAGGTGAATTAGTTAAGGCTTTGTTATAAAGCACCGACCGCTTCAATATTTTCAAACTACTGTGTTAGAGTGAAATTGCATACGTGTCCTAGGTTAAGTGCTCCCAGCTTGCATACCTCAGTAGTTCCCAGAGACAGGATACGGCTTAAACTGAAGAAATGGTATTTAAGAAGATGTTAACCTGAGGACTGACTTAAAGAGAACCACTTATAACATAATATTCAACAAATTTGTTCTTGCTGGATCTGGGAATAAAAAGTACCATCTTCTTAATTTGCAATAGTACAAGAAGTTTGAATAATTACAGCAGTAAAACACTGCTCAACTTGCCATCAGCCACTGATTAAGCACAAAAAGTAACATTAAATGCAGAATGTGCTTCCCCCCCCCCCTTCCTTGTATTTCCTATGTGTGCTTTATTGCCCATTAACTGCAAGGATAAGTTAGATGTAGCAACAGTAACATGGCCACCAGCCATGCGAAAGGGCAACAGCAGGGTATATGATTCTACAGATGTATTGTCTTCTTGCAGATCTCTCATAAAAGGCATGTTTATTAAAACATAACTGAAAAACCGTTTGAATTCAGCTGCAATGATTGCCATGCACTTGAAGATTAAATAACAAAAATACAAATACAGTCAATTCACTTCCTTAATTAATAAAGATGTAATCCATGTGTATCCTTTATAGCAGTATCTAATCTTTCTAATAGTTAAAGTACAAGAAAAGTCTGCTGTCTGTGTTTCCACTGTTAAAACTGGGCTGTGACCATTCCTGGAACTCTGGTACTTTTTTTCCTTTGTTTCTTTAACAGCTCTAGCCATGGTAGCGGCAAATAGTCTATTGTTTGCACAGGAGAATTCAGAGTGTTGGCTGGAGGCTTGTGTTCAGATCTGTCTCTTTTTCAGGAGATTCAATATAATTGGCTGCCTCTTGCAGTTTAAGTAGCATAGCCATCTAAAACAAAAAGTAGGAGACATTATTCCTTATCTGAACAAAGCAAAGCAAACATTTCAAAATGCCTCAGATCAGTCTCAGGGGCCCCAAAAACAGAAATCAAGGAGACAAGTAAAGGTGACTTTCTAATAAAAACATTTTAGTATTACTCACAAGTGGATCAGACTCCAGGGAGCTAGGTGTGGTCTCTTTAGGGGTTCTCTCCTCACTCTGCTGCCCTGTGCTTACAGACGGCCCAGCGGCTACAACACTTGGAGGAGGCAGATGAAAAAGTTTGGCTTGATCCTGCTGAGCAGAAGGCCATGGAAGAGTACCTCTCACCCACTCTACTGGATCCTCCCATGCATTTTTTTGCCCATGTACCTGCAAATTGGAACACATTGAATCAGCCTCAAGATCAGGGGCTAAACAAAAAAACTTAATTTTATTTAAAAAAAAAAAAAAAAAAAACCATGGTGAGAATTAAGATATCTCACCTTGATTCCGTCTTTGGCTCCTTCCTGAAGGTAAGGTATGATGGAATGGTTCCATAGGTCAATGAACCAAGTCCTGAACTCCTCAACTGTAACTGGGCAGGACAGGAAGAAGCAAGGACCTAATCGAGAAAATTTAGACAAATGCTGTATATGGGAGACGAAATAAAGCGAAAGGCACTCATGAAGTTTTGCATCTTCAATAAATTTAGCTACATTTATGGGGGTATCTACAGTATGAGTCTATATTTTAATTTCAGTCTTGCATTATCTTTCAATAACATGCTTCTTCAAAAATTTTCTTAGTTACAATTAACAGAAATATATAGAAATCCAGTGTCAGACCAAATTAATGAATAATTTAATGTAACTGCTAGGTAAAGCTTCAAGACCATAACTAATATTTATAAAATGATTGAATGCAGTATATGCCTATAACAGCAATATCTGCCTGACAGTTTTAAAGGAACATCGAAGTAAACAGGTAGACTAGCTAGCACACATGCACTTCAAGTAATACCAGCTTAAAAGATACCAAGTATTCAGAGTTAATGCATACAGGGCATGGGTAATACGCAAGTATTTAAAAATTCCTAATGCTACTTTAATATTGAATAACTGTTTGGTATTGTGGTTTTTCGCTCGCTACCACACCTCCTCAGACCATGGTTCATTCTGAAGGACAACAGTTAAATACCTAATACTTGTGATATGCCAAAGCATTATTTTTGCTGTTGATATTACAGTAGGAGCTATTAGTCAAGACATTGAATCACATGTACCATACAAATCTGTGTTGACAATAATAAATAATAATTATCTCTATAATGTGCAATATATTTTATCAGGAGAGAAAAAAAACACATCACATGAAAAAATTCTGAGCAATATCAGTTGTATTCAACAGCAGGATGCTTGTGATATTCTAGATCTGTAATATTCACTGATCATAACCACATATGAATGCTTGAATCTATAGTATATTTGTGTTTAAAATATGCTTAGGAACCATATTAGCAGATGATTAGCAGATGGTAATTAAGGGTAGGGATTGCCAAGGACTTCCTAATATAGGGTGGTCCAGATCTAATTATGCAATTTTCATTACGCTATAACTTAAGTTTATTACATAGAAAATCACCCACAAAATCCCAGACCATCAGGAAGTGTGCGAACTGACGACATGAAGAATTGTCTTCAGTCGAACTGGAATCGTCCCCACATAAATCAAAGTCATCTAGATGATCTGGATCTGCATAATTAGATCTGGACCATCTTGTATAATATATTTTGCAAAGTATTGACTATTATTGTTCATGCAATTTATTACAAGGAGTTAAGAAGAAAAAGGTAAGAAATTGTGTCATAAACATACAGATTTTGAACAAACATATTTATACCACAAGTTAGATAACAATGAAGATGCAAATGCAAAGAAAAACTCTAAGGGATTCTTTCACCGTATAGTACAGCAGTAAGAGATCAATCTAAATCTAGGAGTGGGTAAAATGGTATAGATAGTGATGGCATGTAAAGGGGCAAATGAAACATACAGAACAGGAAAGATCAAATTCTTCATAAAATAAAACTAGACCTTACAAAATCATTTATGATAATACTAACATGTGTCATAATACAAGTGACAACTGAGAAAGTAATAACTGGATGTGAAGAAGAAGAGATTACATACCAATGAGAAAATCTGAAGTGCTATGTTTTTCTAAAAAGGCATGAAGATGATACCAGAGCTTTGGCACCCAATCGAGGACCTGAAGCAAATCCTGATTGTTGACAGTGGATTCATTCTCTGCCTCAATAAGTTTCCTGTGCAAGTATCGGACCAGGAAACCATTGGCTGGTTCAACATTATTAGAGAATGTGACCATCCTTCGAAACAAAAAGATACATAATTATATATTTATCTCAGAGGGCATGGGAAACCATACTAATATACATCCATACTAAGGAGTACAGATATCCCAGGAAAAATCAAAATAAATGATGTTTTCTTCTGGTGTTTAACAGTTTACTTTCCTTACCCTTACATCTGAGTAGTAAAGTCTGGAGGCTTGTACCTGAAGCTGAGGTGAAGACCATGATTAGGCGTCATCTTCACTGGCTGATTAGTTGTTCCAATGATGTAGGGGCTAAATTAAACAAAATGCTAACATTAAAATTACAATGCAGTGATAAAGAAGCTTTAATAATTGAAAAGGAAAAGAGCCATGCAATATCTTTATGCTTCTAAGATATAGGTGCTTTTGGCCAAAAGCGGAAAGCAGGAGAAAAAATGAAAAGGAATAGTTTATTGCAGTACCCTCCTGTGTCTAAAAAAAGAATAACATCTAAAAAAAACATCACATTTGCAGAACTAAGTATGCATCTGTCCAGTCAATTTATAACTAAATGCAGATGCTAAGAATGGAACTGAGCTGCTGCTCTGGTGGTTGACTTTTGCTTCCATGAGGAGACCAAATATTATTAGCACTTAACTTACTGAACTGCAACACTTCTTCTGGTTGTCCTTCAGAGGACACTTGGTACCAATGAGTAGTGGTACAGAACATGATTTTTGATATATTTGTGTGGGTGGACCTGTGGGCCTCTGAATGGTTCTGCTGCCTCACAGGGCTTGGATTCTGGTGTACATGCTCTTGTACTTGAGTGTGCCTCCTGTAGCAACTCTGAATGATGTCTGTAAACTTAGCATGGTGGTCATATTTCAATATTTCATATTTTCAACAAAGCACCACCTAAAGGATAATTGATGGTCTTAATAACAGGAAAAAGGAGTAGTAACAAAAGAAGTGGAATGCTAGAAAACACTAAAAGGAGCAACTTCTACACAGTTAAAATATATGCAAGACAATTAGTGAAAGTGGACACATATATAAAGGTAGCCGGAACTTGTAAACACTATACTGGGATGGTGCCGCTAGCAGACAGAACTATCTCTCTTAAGGTAAGGGTAAGATACTCTGAGGAAGTAATTAATAAGGGGTTCTTTAAGGTCAGAGAAGGAATGTGTCTTGGTGTCAGTACCTTCAGGATGCCCTTATACCTCCAGGATGCAAGAAGGCATTCTAAATATCATTTAACATAGCTGACTGACTAGCTCTACTAGATAACTGGGTGCCATTGTTAGAAAGCACCTGCTTATGCAGAATGCTTCCAAAGCACTAGTATCTGAAGCACTGATTAGATGAATGTCAATGGGGTGAGAGCAGGGTACAGTTTGTATTTCCTCAGTTTGACAGGTTTCAGCAAAGAGCAATTATATTAGATACTGTATATGACTTTCCAACATATGTCCTTATGGATAGTTAACCTAAGATATGCCTAGTCATTTTTGAAGGAGGTAGGATTCAGGAATGCAGGAATACTGGATTTCCCTGGGGATTCTAGAGGTCAATCTGAATGCTGGAAGTGTTTCTGGAGCCTATACTGAAAATATTTCCTGGCAGAATGATAAAAGGTTATTCTAATCAAACTTTTATGGAGTGTGGAGTTAGGAAGATGGGTTTTGGCAAGAACCTGTTTGGTGGAAGGAGGAGAAGCCAGAGTACAGAGAGGAAAGGACTAAGCAGGAAGGAACTGGTGCAACAAGGTACCATAAGACAGGCAAGCAAACGGCCACACTACCCAGCGGTCAGGGGCATACTTATGTAAATAGGTCAGTAGGAGCTGTGAGAGGTTTGTTTAGTTATTCTGTGATTTACTTCTATATCATTGTATTCCCAAGACTCTATACCCTTCTCTTAACTATCATTAACATTTCTTAACATTTAACTTATTTTTGCCATTTTGGCTTAATTTGAGTTTGGGAACAACTGAAAATGACTCCCTACCATCCACTGCATCCAATGACATTACTGTCTCAGAATTTACCTTCATCTCTGATATAATAGACTAAGATTATATGAGTTTCAGAAACAATGTAATTGTGATGTCACTCAAAACTACACTTTTATCATGTATATGAAATATTTATCAAACAACTCATTTTGAAGCACAAACAAAGATAGAAAGCTTAATTCTAATATACTTGAAGAGTAAATCTTGCCATGTGCTACATCTAAAATGAGATGGCAACAGTCACAGAACCTTAGATAGCCACCCCTGCACACGAATAAAAATTGTATGCCCTTACCATTTGTGATATTTGCATGTCAAAGCTCCATTGACCAGCTCACTGATAGATCCAGCATCATTAAGGTCATCTAGAATAACTACTAGGGGCACTTCACCTGTGCTAGTCTCCCGATCAATCTGATTGGCCAGGTTAGACAAATAAAGCTGCAGATCCTGAAAATAATAAGCCAATTATACCGATTTACAACAGGCATCATCTCATGGAAAATATTTTGATCAGAAAATGCTACATAACACAATAGTAGGGATTTGCTTTCAAGCATTACTAGTCTTTGGGTAAAACGTTTGTGTAAAATATTCTCTCTTAAAAGGTCTACATGTGTGGAAGTTATTTTACAACAGCATCCAACCCAACTTTCCTTTACTCTACTTAATTTTCAAAAAGTCAGCAGCCATCCAGATTAATGTAAATATGGTAACTATTATTATGCACTTGCATAATACTTGCTCCTTGAGATAAACAGAAGAGCTACAAAAATCATGAAGACACTCTAGGAATGTATTTAGTTCTCTGTAACTGTCATAAAAAGTACATTCCATCTTCAACATCTATTTTGTAATATTTAACAATCTTCCATCTTGGCATTTACTCTTAGGCCAGGTTTATACTTCACGCGACGCGAGCTCCAGCGGATGTTCTGTTTATACTTGTGTGCATACTTTACGTAAATCTGGAAGATTCCACCAGGTGGCAGTGCGAGATATCATCACGGTGAAAGAACATTCGGCTTTGCTGTGCTGTAAATTGCCTGAAACATCCATTAAATTCCAAGGACACCTTGCCACAATATCTTTGAAAAGGATGTTGAATGATTACTTCCATCAATCCAGGGATGCGCCCATTCCAACAAACATCAGGCGCGAGACAGAAACAGTTCCTAGGCGATGCATCAGCTCATCGCAAGGTGAACACAAGCATACACACAATAATGTCATTTTAGCGTCACCAAATCCCAAACCTTCATGTCTTTGGAAAGAAACCAGAGCACACAGTGGAAACCCACCAGGAAAACATGCAAACCCCAAGCAGGGAACACAAGGGACGTGACTCCCTGCGAGGCAGCAGAGCTACTGCTCTGCCACCCCGAAATGTGTAATTATTAACAGTATTCATTGTTTAAATGAAGTTGACAACTTATCTGTAAAATGTAACATGCAAGCTTTTAATGATATCACTTTCATGCAAGTATAAATCTAAGGATTCTAAATGTGCAGAGAGCTGTAATATCATAAATGTAATGTGTTCTGTGTGGTGATCTATTGCTGCTGTCAGTTCAGGAGCAAGCTTCAGAAGCATGTAGCGATTAACAACTTGGTCTGTTTTAAGATGACGTTTACAACAATCTACTTTAAGTAAACTATGAGATTAAAGTGAACAGTTTGAGATTAAAGCCAAAATTTCAACTTTAATCACAAAATAGCATTGTGTCCTTAATTTTTTTCTCTGGCTCAAATACACTGCCGTACATTCTGCTGCTGTTGTGACGGTGCAAGAGAAAAAAAAAAAAAAAAAAAAAAAAAGGTGGCACAGAAGATGGTATCGTGTCATTACTTTGGGGAATACGTAACGCTTGAATATGTATGTTGCCATTTTGCTTCACCATATTGAACCATTCATCAAACATTGAAGCAGGCATATTGATCCTGTACAATCCTCAAAGCGGCTTTCTGTCACATGTAGACTTGATCACACTGTTCCCCCTGAATTTTGCTAGTACTGCAATTCATGCACAAGTCATGTTAATTTCTGAGGATGTGCTCAGAATACATGGCAAATGAATGCTGGGAATAAATGGCAGCCATGATGCGTGCACATACGCGTTCTGAGCGTGAAGTATAAACGGGTCCTTAGTGTTCACCTGTAATGAATAAGCTGCTTCTGCATTCTTGTTAAAGTCCCTTTTTGTCATGAACAAGCTTAATGCGCATACAGTATGCATAACATTACTATTTAAACCAATTACAACAATTAGGAAGTATAGCAGCAAGAGCTATTTTTTCCATTTTTGATAAGCTGTATCCCTATACTTGTTTCTTCCAATTTTTCAGTTTGTGAACAGAGAACCACATACTTAAAGTGAAGGAGTTCAAGGGAAATGCATTCAAGACATTGATCTAGTAGTAAATAACAACATACAGCACACAGAAATCAAATCAATCAAATTCTATAAAACTCGTATTTTAATTACATCTTTCTAAGAATACAAGTATTCTTAAAAAATCTCAACATATTTAAAAGCAACACAGTTCCTACCTATTGTTAAACATAATATTAAACTATAGATTACAGCAATTTTGCTGTGCAGTGAAGACTTTAAAACTGTCTTCAATGAGCAATGTTTGGACTCACTGTCTCATTGATAATGGTGGTGAATCATGCAATAGATTCTATATGAATTACCTTGCAGGACTGCTTGTGCATGTTGTAGGTGACAGCAATACCCTCAGTTATTTCGCGGCCTGATCTTTCCACCAAATACTCTGCCAGCCGTGTGGTGAGATATGTTTTACCTGTCCCACTGGGACCAGAAAGAACAAGACGGCGGTGTTTCAACAGCAAGCTTATGTAATGTTGCATCATAGGCTTAGGGATCAGGGTCTCAAACACAAGGCTGTCCACACACTTCTCCTTAAGACCTACAGAAAAAGGCAAGGCAGAAGGAAGTAACAAGACTGAAATTTAAACCAAGAGTGAACAAAAGTAAACATTCAGTGATATCCTGATAGGATAACTAAATATGGTTTGGCTATCTTCATCTTAAACCTTTTTTTTTTCTAAGAGCATTATCAATTCTGGGTAGCGCTGCTGCCTCGCAGTTAGGAGACCCAGGTTTGCTTCCCGGGTCCTCCCTGCGTGGAGTTTGCATGTTCACCCTTTGTCTGCGTGGGTTTCCTCCCACAGTCCAAAGACATGCAGGTTAGGTGCACTGGTGATTCTACATTGTCCCTAGTGTGTGCTTGGTGTATGGATGTGTGTGTGTGCGCCCTGCCCAGGGTTTGTTTCCTGCCTTGCGCCCTGTGTTGGCTGGGATTGGCTCCAGCAGACCCCCGTGACCCTGTAGTTAGGATATAGTGGGTTGGATAATGGCTGGATTATCAGTTCCTGGTAAAATCTGAGATGGATTTATCTATATGTTCAGAGGACAACACAGAATATTCTAATCATCTGTTATTATTCACACGATAAACATATTCTGATAGATAAATGTGCTTCTTCTTTTATTTTACTTTTGAGTATGTTCCACTGCAAAGACTGTGTGTTACTATATTTTTTGATGTTTGTGTTCAGATCATCTATGCATTACAAAATATATATTCATGGTTGATTCAACTGATTGAGATCCTGTTTTAAGCAAAAGGGCATTGTCCTAAATACTGTAGCTACATTAACCCTTCCATAGCAAGATGGAAAAGGTTGGCTCGGAGACTAAACCTTTGTTACTGGAAATAACTCTGGCATGTTTAATATGCATTTCTCAAAAGCATCCATCCATCCATTATCCAACCCACTATATCCTAACACAGGGTCACGGGGGTCTGCTGGAGCCAAACCCGGCCAACACAAGGCGCAAGGCAGGAACAAATCCCAGGCATGGTGCCAGCCCATCACAGGGCACACACACACACACATACACTAGGGACAATTTAGGATCGCTAATGCACCTAACCTGCATGTCTTTGGACTGTAAGAGGAAACTGGAGCACTTGGAGGAAACTCACGCAGACACTGGAAGAACATGCAAACTACACTCAGGGAGGACCGGGGAAGCAAACCCAGGTCTCCTAACTGCAGGGCAGCAGCGCTACCACTGCGGCACCGTGCAGCCCTTTCTCAAGAGCATGAAATTAAATTACAATTTTACAATATTCTATTGTTTTTTAGCCTCCCTCACATACCAGACTAATGCAAACATTTATCAGGTTTCAAAATATCTTTTACATTAAATGCTGTAAAACTTGTGGAAGCAAAATTCCAGTGAGATCTGATGGAGTTTTGCTTGTATGTGTTTCTGGGTTAGGCGCAGGAAACTGTCTTGCTTTCAAAAGATCTTTCTGGCAGAGAGCTACACATGATTAATTTTCTCTCATCTGATGTTACTATTTTCTATAGCAGTGGAAGCTGTGTTCTCTAGTGTGCAGTTCCATAAACTTTCAGATTTTTTTTTTCCACTTTGATTCTATTTCCATGTCTTTGTTTGGCTGCAACTAAGAATAGACTTTAAACAGATAAGGAAAAAATACTTTGGTTATACTTCATCTATAAAACTTCAAGAAACTTTATTATTTGTGGCAATTAGGTCTAGACAGCACTATGATGTAAACAACATCATTCTGCTTACCGTATCTACCATGCTTTTACAACATATTAGCATGTGTTTAATTTCATTCATCAATTGTTTGTGACTTCTATCACTGCTCCCTTTTTAAACACTACATCTCTATTTACTGTAATTCTTTATTTTTGCTTCACTTATAGCACATGTGAACTGCCTACCTTAGCACTCAATGACGGTGGTTAACAACCTGATAAATCTCAGCATAGGTTTGGATTGGAGTTACCTGAATAGACAGCAGTACTCTAGGAAACTTTTATTTTTTGACGGTTTTATATGCTTTGTTCTTGATTTTCTGCAGATTTTTCTGTCTTCCTTTAATCATATTTGCATAATCAAAACTTAAACTGACAGATATTTTTGATTCTGTGTTACCACACTCAGCAGAGGTGTAGGAAGATGCTTTAAGAAGGGGATTATACTGATAGGGGATACACTTGTAACATCATTACATGTATTACAGTAATTAAGAGTGCATATGTTTTAAATTGACGCCACAGTAAATTATCTAGATGAAGCCACATAGTTATTTTAAATTTTATTGAACTGCTTGTAACATTCAATATTTAATAGTTAACTTACTTATAGTAAAAATTAGGAAACGTTTACCATATACTAACTTACTACACATCAAAATTAAAATATACCAGGGTTTGTGACGTAGTTACTGTATGTAGTCATCATATTTTACTATGATATATTCTACTATAAACCATTTCAAAAACTTTATCTCAAACAGACTGTATACAGTACATCTCTTCCCTATACTGGGACAAAGAAAACTTACTTCTAATATTACAAAAACTAAATTTTGCTTTACAAAACCTCTTTTATAATCTTTTCCTGCATTATATTCAACCAAAATGCCCTTAAAGGGAATACTCATCTACCATAAATATCATTGAGCATATGTGCAACTAAAGAAACATATAAACTGCAAATCCTCCATTAACCTCACATTATAAAGGAAAACTGACCTTTCAGTACCACAGCCACAAAACTAGTTCCTTTGCCCATACACCGATAAGGCATAATTTCTGGGACATCGGCTCCCAGTACTCTTCGTCCATGGTTGATGCTGTAACTGTAAATTGAATCAGAGGAAAGGCCAAGGGTCGAGGCAGGGTCTACCTTTTTAATGTAATCCTGTGATGGAATAGAGAGAGATCTTAAGAAGAGTGAAACAAAATTGGACTTACAAACTTTAAAAATAAGACTAACACAATTGTTCTTCATATTATTGCTTGCACTACTCTTGAGTATACAACAGATTAAGATTTAAAAGATCTCTAAGCCTTCTAAAAGTTCAGCCATTTTGAGTGAAACAAAAATATGTCAGATTCTTTATCAATAATCTTTACAAAAGTAAAATTATGAATAAAACTGGCAATCACCTTTATTCTTTTAATCACCCAGTACCAAATTTAATAGTACATTTTAATTATCGAGCTCTATTATCACAAATTTCACAAGAATAATTAAGAAGAATTATATTGGCAATTCAGAGTGAGGACAAGAGTGTTCTACGTAAGATAAGTTTCTATCAATTAAATGCACAAGGCAACTAAACATATGTTTGTTTGTTGTTTTGGCATAATCTATGTAACAAAAAGATGCACACAGAAGCAGTGTTTCTATTGTGCCTGAAAATTAGCACACAAGTAATCAGCATGGCCAGATATCCAAAGGCTTAGTTTTAAATGTATTTTTTACTTACAATAACCAGTACCAAGCTTCATGCTAGTCACAAAAAAGGCAAGAACTGTATAAAGCTACTAGCCATGTGCGCCCAACTACGTTGCGCGTGTTAAAGTTATCTGTGAAGGGCTCCCTGTTTAAACGCGGCTGCCAGTCGTGAACTGGGCCCTTCGTCGCACAGCATTATGATTTTTTATAAGGGAAACAAAATTACAAAAGAAAACCCTTGGATATTGATTCGATAGAAACGGCCTACTCGGAATTACTGTCCGAATTGTAATTATGTGGTGGTGTAGGAGCATTTTTGCTTCTGTCCGTTCACAGTCTGTCTCGTTTTCACGACGCTGTCGTTTCCTCTCACGATCTCTTCTCAACCTTTCTCTAATCTCGCAGGTTGCTTTGTGGCAATCCAAAGAGTAAGGCAATATACACGGAGCAATGGTTACAAAAGGGGGGACACATAGGTATACAGGCTCTTTAAAGCATAAATAGGGATCACTTCACTGACATGTGAGCAAGCCACGGTACAACTGTGAGACGCGCAGCACTCGCTGGCTACAACATAACAATAATAATTTCTGGAACATGCTGTTACATTGTCATTCATTTTACCCACTGTCTTTCTTTCATTCATATGTTACGTAGGCACGTACCTTTTATCTTCGGCAATCTCATTCTCTAACCAGGCCTCAGGAGCTAACCAGTGTAACACTGTCCACCACCCCTTTCATTATTCCGGCACATTGTTGACATCCGTGAGTAACAACAACGTACTAAACTGGAAGGTGGCCTACGCATGCGTGGAATTCGTGGACAAACAAAGATCAAGATCTAAATGAAGATCTCTTTAGTTAATTTAAAGCACAACAATTTGTTTAGTTTGAATATCTGTGTTTTGAGGTGTGACTGGAGTACTACAGTCTTCAGTAGTATAAGCCTGGAGGAGATTCTTAATGCAATGCCTATGTTTTAGCTGTCTCTCTACTGCCATCTAGTGCTTCTTCTTCTAATTCATTCGCAGACAAACAAAGATCAAGATCCAAATGAAGATTATATATAGAGATGTTAGCTATACCATCAGTTGTCTGTCAGTTATATGAACAGCACAGTTAGTTTAAGAGGTGTAATCAAGAATTTATTAGGCAGGGTAATCAGTATGAATTATTAAACAATTGGCCTGCCTTATCTGCATCCACCGTTTTAAACCACTGTGGTTCAAAATTAAAAATAATCCACAATATCCTCAAAGAGTAACATGTGAAATTTCCCCACGCGTTTAGCATCTACTAAATACACACAAGAAACAACAGGCTAATGCTGCTGAGGCATGGTGTACCCAAGCCCAGGCAAACCCAGCTGTACTCTATCAGCTTTTGTGTTCACTACTTATGCTTTTATATAAGTCCTGAGTAGTGGGTCCTGGAATGTTTTACCTGTGGATAAGTTGGGTTGACCTGTATAATATCCTGTAAAAATCACAGCAGAAGGATGCTGTTAAAAACTGTCACATCCATTGAGATTTGAAAGTTCCAGGAGGATTCGAGGCTTATGTGGCTGGCCATCACAATGATGATGTTATTTGCCTTTGCTAGGAAGTTGCAGAATTATGTTTAACTAAGATTAAATTTGGTGTGAAGAGATGGGTGACTCACCCTTCTGTAAGATGTAACTGGAAGTTTACTACAAGTAAATCAGTGATGTTGACAATTGCTTTGTGAGTTAATGGAAACTTGAACACTTAATTTTCCATTAAGGTATACCTGTTGATTAATTATACATTTTTTGAAGGAATTAAGACTTATACCTTATTTTTTTACAGAGTCATGTAGTGAACCTTTAAATATTTTGACTTATGGAATAAAAGAATCAAAAACATTACCCTGAAAACCTGGCAGACCAGTGAATCCAGAAAGCTCCAGTCCGATTTGCTGCTGAACTTCACACAGCCAATAAAGAACTCTTGTTGTTTGACCTCCTGAAGGTAAAACATAAAAAATGACATATTCTTCATATATTAAATTAAATTAGTATTTAAGGTTCGCCAATTACAGTGTACTTAATGAACCTAATAGTAAAATAAGTTAGTAACAATAGCCAAAATGCGGACTAATAAGAGATTTTGGCTATAATAATGCCAGTAACTTTGGAGTAAGAAAGATAGTATCTTGATTGACTTGATATTCAATTGACAGAAATATTACAAAAGCTTAGCACTTTGACAATTATCCTCTGCTGAATGTTCAGGAAGTGAACCACTTTATCTTCTACTAATTATTTAATAACTATAAACATGACCTACTGTTATACTGTTTAAGCAGCAATAACATGTAAAATGTCATGAGTAAAAAAAAAGATTCTCACATCTCTGAACACATGATGGTCAGTCACACGAACAACCACTCTCAAACGATTCTCATCTTTCTGAGATGAGAGGCTTGCAGCATCCATGGGAGACAATTCTGTTAAAGAAAATTAAGTTAATAATTCAAGAGGTTAATATGTACTTGTTAAACCTATTAAAAATGTATTTATCTGCCTTGTACTACAACTAAGATTTTTCACACCTGAATTTAGCCAATCACAATATTTTACTCAGTCACACAACTTTAAATTATTCCTGAATTTTATGTATGTAATTCAGTATTCTAGCTCTCTTTTACTTTCTTTTTACTTTTCTTATAATGCGATGGAGTTACATGATTTAATAAAGAGTCGTTGGCATGGTACAGACAGATATATCATATGCCAGTATTGCTAGACACTGGATTAAGCCCCACTACTGTGTCACAACTGCATACATGGTTTCAGACGACTGGCAGGACAAATAGACATTCAAGATCTGGTTGCCCCTGAGTGACTACACCGGAGTAAGACTGACACAGCTGACAAGTCCATTGGAGATATCATTTCAAGTCTGCCATACATACTGCTTCTGATACTACCAGCACATACAAAAATTGACAGAACAGATACTGATAGGTTCCATGCTGCTGGCCTCTGAGCAAGACAACCTGTAAGAGGACCTATGCTCATACCACCTATACAAATGGACCCTCCTGCAGGACAATGCAGGTCAAACACAGCTGCAAAGATCACAACTTTTGTGAATAATGAATATTGCTCTGTAGCTGTTGCCCTGGCATCCTGATCATACTTCTATTGTGCACTATACGGATGCCCTTGATCACAAAACCCACTGCCTGCTAATGGTTAGTAACTTCAAAAGATATTCCAGTAATGAAAGTCTAAATTTCAGCTCAGTGGATTGTGTTGTGTTTCTTTTCATCAGCATGTTAAATCTGGGACATAAATTTGATGGGGTTAAAATTTCCAATGTTTTCGGCATTCCTGAAAACAATTTGACCATTTTTGTGTTATTGTGTTTCAGGATGCAAGCCTGTGATGACTCAAAATTGAATCACTCAATCTGAATAAAAGTTACACAGCTATTAGTACTGTATAATTGTAGAAAACTATTAATTCTCAGCAAAATCTCTAGTATATTTTGCTGTACAGAGATGATTATTTTATATTTTTGAACACATTTACACAACAACTGTAGCACAAGTGGCAAAAATGAGTATACATAATTTTCATCAAGTTATGTTTACGTTATTTTAACCCACTTAATAAAATACTGATCTACAAATCTGTTCTCCTAAATTACAACTTCAAGTTGGGAGAAGCACATGCTAGATATATCAAATTTTTCTTTATTTATATGTTTTACGTGTAAAGTCTGACAAAGGTTTTGTACTGCACTTATTTCTTCCCTCCCCTTTTCCTTAACTCACTTACCTATTATGCTTTAACTATAGTATATCATGGGATATTGAGATACACTGTTCAACAATGCAAATTTTGTTGTGACAGGTGGTATGTTAATGTTATCAGAAGTTTGTCGGTCAGTGAAAGTTTATAATAATAAAAGATTCCAGTGCTAACTTGAGTATCTAATACCAAGCATCACGACTATGCAGTGTCTGTCTTGATCATTTACACATGAAATTACATATTTGTTAAAAAGAAATCTGAATTTGCTCCACCACACCACTTTACAACATCTTTACTATTCTGGCATATCACAAAAAGTTAACTTCATTTTTGATTTTAAGTGTAAAATTATTTTTTATTTGTCCCACCTCACACATAACAGTATACCATATGGAATATATTTAGACCCCTTTCACATTGGAAATTTACTATCAAATTGTCTAAAATACAAAAAATGAGAAAAATGTACAGTGTCAAATATGTAAAAATCCAATGATTATTAATGTTAAGTTGAGAAATACAATCATAGAAGCATAAGCCATAATTTACAGTAAACCAGCATATAACTAACTTGAAAGCACAAAGCATGGATCTTTCAGGAAAATAAAGCAATGCATAATGCATTTATCCTAAATATGTTTGGTACAGTGAGGCAAATGGTGTAGGCTATGCATAAAAAGTTTTTTAAATTGTGGTTGCAAGCTCATAAGTTGAGCATATAAAAATTAAAGGACTATATATATATATTGTGGGGGACGGGTGGGGCTCATGCCCAGCCGGAACGCCAAGAGAGTGGAAGGACCGGAAGAGGAGCAGTATCTCCCCTGGAACATGAGAGGATAGCCGTCCTGGTGGGTGTTGGAGCCATGGGAAAAGAGCTTGGAAGCTCAACTCTGTGGAGGCCCGTGGCCATCACAAGGGGGCGCCTGAACCAGGAAGTGCAGCAGAAAGACCATAAATGAGCACCTGGAGCACAGCCGGGTACAATAAAAAAGGGCCCACCTCACTCCATTCTGGGAGCTGGAGTCGGGAGACAGAGGAAGGAGCTTGCAGGAAAGAAGTGAAGGTGGCAATAAGAGAGAAGAAAGAAGGGAAAAGGAAAGAAAGGACTGTGAGCCATTTGTGCTGGTTGGTGCATTGTGTTGTGCTAAAGACTGGGGAGAAAAAAACGCACCTGTTTTTGGGATGTTTGTCTCATGGTCTGGGTTGAATCACCCCTACATATACATAGGTAATTTAAGACAGATATTGAGTGTGCCGTGAATGGATTGCAGGACTGACTTCTGTGTTGTGCTGAAATAAGCTTATACTTTTGAGTGACCTGGAACTGATATACAGTAAGTGAGTCAGAAGGACAGATTAATCAAAATATATAATGTGGTAGGGTTTAATACCGACTTGTTATGCATACTTGAGTTCTAGTAAATTTTCTTACTTTGTATTTTTAAAAAATATATTCCTAATAAATCATGGTTAAAATTTAAAATCTGCTTGAGAGATGCCACAGGATTTCTTGTTGGTCTAGTAATTTTGACAGTACGAAAAAATCTGATGATTTATAAAAAAGCAACTAAAATTCCCAAGTTATCATTAGTATGGGCCCTGGTGTGCCAGTATTAAATAAGTACAGTGGAACCTCGGTACACGTACAACTTGGTTCACGACCAAAAAGTTCGCCAAACTTTTGCCTCGGTTCACGACCACACACTCGGTATGTAAACAAGCCAGTTTCCCTTTTGGTTTGTGCGCGCCGATGATTTCCGCACGTGTTGCATTGTTCTCGGTCAGATGTGCCTGCCTGCGCGTGCGTGCCTGCCTGCCTACACGTGAGAGAGAGAGCGAGCGCGTGCGTGCTGCTGAGAGAGAGGGGGAGGGTGCCTGCTGCTAAGAGAGAGGGGGAGGGTGTGTGCTGCTGAGAGAGAGAGAGAGAGAGAGAGCCTGCTCCTGCAGCTGAGCAGGGAGCCTGGGTGTTTTGTGTCAGTGTTATTCAATGTTTTTACATTAGTTTAACATTACACTGTGCATTCTATGGTGTAATTAACTATATTTGTGCTTAATCTTTAAAAAAAATATATTTACATACAGTTTGTACGATCTGGAACGGATTAATTGTATTTACATACAATCCTATGGAGGAAATTGCTTCGGTTCACGACCAACTCGGTTTATGACCAGAGTTTTGGAACGAGTTATGGTCGTGAACCGAGGTTCCACTGTATTCTTTATGTACCTTTCTGCTTCTATGTTTTAGCTTTTTTTAATATTAAGCATTTGTTGTAACTGGAGGATGTTAAGGTTGCAGCAACTTTATTGACTAAGGACGCCTTACACTGCCAGTGTGTCTTTCATTCTTGCAATCTACTTATTGGCAAATAGTATAATCTTACACCTCTCCCCATAACTTTATTATATACTGTATTTTTGGGAGTGGGGCCTAAAAATATGAAATTCACATCCCTGCACATCATGTACAGTAACAGCCAAAATGGTATTTATTGTTTCATTCATCATCTTCAATGATTCTTTGCGTACATGCAGGGATTTCTTGTAGGTTTATTTTTAACATGTATAAAGTGTTGTGTTACTTTAGGTGGACGTAAAAAAGCCTCTGAGGGGTTTCTTATATACTTAACCCTCAGAGGTTTTTTATGTAAGAATTCAGAGAAGCCTTTTTAAAGTTTATTGTGATATCCCAATGTCAGTTTTTGTCGTTAATGGCTTACTTGATCTTTTAAAATGTAAAATATTGTACAGCTGTTTTCTCTTTTTTAACTTGATTTGCTTATTTATTTGAACTTTTATGGATGTTAGAGTGAGGGATTATTTACGGATAGGGACAATAACCTACAACAAACTTAAATTTCATATACTCTACTATGTGTTCAGCCAGTCAGACACTGACCTGGCAGCAGTTACAAGGGTTTGTTAAATTCTGTGTGGTAAATAAAAAGGAAAAATGTGCACAACAAAAGTTTACAGGTCCTTGTACAGTGAAAAAAGCATGCAAGAGGACATTTTACTTGTGCATATGCACCAGGCTGTGTGATCTCTTTAATCTGAGAATGTGACTTTGAATATTGTTGTGTTTGGCAACTGCTTTTGTATGTAAAGCTAAATGAAAAAGAAAATCATGTCAGCTTTGAAAAGTATCAAGTACAACCAAGCTAATTTGTTAGCTTCTGTATTTCATTTCATGTTTCAGGTAGCTGATATTGATACATGCTACTAAATATCTGCAATCCTTATGTTCACAATGAAACCACATACATTCTATGAGTTCTTTTAAATCAAAGTAGTCAAACCTTGCAATACTGGGGAAAAGGTAAATATAGACACTATTTTTCCATCCCACCACTCAGTGTGTAAAGCACATGTACATTATGATCCATTAAATAATGGTCCTTTATACACAGTAAGTAAAGGTACCTTAACAGACACGAATGGAGTAAGAAGGCCTCCTAGTAATCCTATAAATAATTGCCACTCTGTCATTTTACATACAATGAACTGCCACTGGTACACAACACCCACATAATATATTAGATATTATAGCCATATATTTCTAACCTGTATCTGTACATTCATTGAGACTGAGGCTGAAGGACTGCGTGAGTGGCAGGGACATAGATTGCCAGGGTGATGGAGTTAACAGTGTAGTCAAACCCTGTGGCTGTGACAGTGAAGAAGTGGAGGCAAGGCTAGGAACCAAACTTGTCCCGGTCTTAAGCTGGTCATTTTCAGCTTTCAGGTTTTCTACAGTCATCTGTACAAAGAAACAGTGGTGTTAAATTAAAATGAATTTAATAATTATAAATTAAACTATAATAAATCCAATAATAATATGAAAATTTACATAATGCTAATTGCAACACTAACAATGTAGAAGCACTTTAAAATGCTATTAAGTTTTCATATTAATGACTTTATCACACAATTCACATGTTTAAGTTCATATATTTATAGATGATATGTATGAGAAAAATATTCTGTTTACAATGACAAGAAAAAAATACTTAAATAGAAAGAGCGCCCACACAATGTTAGAAAATACAGGACATTTAACAATGCATTCAACTATCAGAAACTGTTGAAATTGTGCTAATATTAAAGGATAAGCATTCAGATACTTTAAAAGTTTATTCAAGAATATCACATAAATTTTATTTAGTAGCAAGTATAAAGCTAAACCACAACACTGAACACCTCATTGCAATTTTGAGATTCCAGAGAAAACTGGAATATATTTACATGCCGTTTCAAATGTGTGAAAGTTTAAATGGTTCTATTACACTATATATCTTTTCCACTATCTCTCAGGATAGGCTGTGTTTGTGTAAATGAGTTTTAGTAAGGGAGAGGAAAACAAATGAAAAACTTAGAAGAAGGCCTACAGTGGAGACAGTAAGTTAAGTGTTATTAAAGTACTAACTGGAGTGAAAGACAGAAAATGACTGGGTGAATTAGTGCACACTATAAGAGGTAAGGGAAGGATAAAGTCAAAATGGAGGCTGAAGATGTTGATTGTTGGTAGACAACAAAATAGTTTGTCTTCCCTCTAAGGATGCCCAAGATCACAAAAAAATAGAGAAAATAATCGCCAACCTGGTTAAACAAGGAGGCCATTTTGTTTTATTTACATTTAAAGCAATTACTTTTCACAAGTTTCTACTAGTGCATGCTTTACCTGCATGTTATCCATTGCTTCCTGTAGTTGCTCTAGCTGATGGGCAGAGTTCAGTGCCTCTAGTCGGATATCAGTTAGCTTCATTTCTTTTTCCCAAAGTTCTGAACGTAGCTCAGAAACCACCTTTTCCTCATTTTCTGGTTCCTCCTTTACCTCAGGGATCCTAAACAAACAAAAAGCCATTCAGAACTTCTTATGTCACTTTAACCTTGTATTTCCACTTGTCTTGTTGGATGTTAGACACTACACAGCTTATTATTACTTTAATATATCAGAAGTTATTGCATTTAGAAATAACTTTCAAGGCATCAGTGGAGATGTAATGTAGCATATTAGAGTGACCTTGTCAAATGTTTTACAAGAAAGTTCCTAAGCTTGTAAATAATAGTGAAAATCAATATTCTTTATGTATGGTGCATTGAGGAAAATCCACATGAGGAGAATGTGATTTAACTCCACACCGACTACAGCCTGGTTTGGTATTTAATTCAAGATACCTGGATCAGTGAGACAGCAGCACTAATCATTGTGTCACCTGGCATTTTTTTATAATGGAGTTAAAGATGAATGTTACATATACAACTGTTTACTTTGAAAAGTTGATAAAGCATTTACATTATTTTATAGTTATTTTTAAACAAATTATGCTTAATGTCATAACAATGAAACTACTTGCACAGTGGAAGATCAAGGCTAAAACAAATTCTTTTTCAGCTGTAATAAATTTTTTTAAATGTGAAATAGGCTAGTCACTGCTCTTCCAAGAAGACTCAGCTCTCTTTCCAACTCTTTTTCAAGACTGAGCTACTTCTATCAATATCAGTTACACGTACACAGAGGATGCAGGGGACAAAGGTGGTTTAAGGGGTGGATTGATGTCATTCCCTTCATGAGTCAGCTTTGGCGAAGAAGGTGCAGAAGAGTCTGGCGTCGCAATTTCCTCAATATCAGAATATGATGATGCTGATTTTGGGCCCTTCTTTATGCTGAATGCTTTGTTAAAGGAACTTCGCAACTGTGGAGGCGAGAAAAAAAAAATCAGTAAGGATTTTTTCTATAAGTCAAAGTGATATTAACTTCAGGATGATGTTAGACATTGTACAAGGGATAAAGACAGGAGAGGGCGTGGGAAAAGGTTTCATGGATCCAAAGGGAAAGGTTGCATGAATTCAGGTCTGAATGTCCACATCAGAATCATCATTTAACTACAGACATATTAAAAAAAAGTTGGAGTTAAACCACAAAAAACATACTTAGTCAAGACTTCAATATGTCTGGTGCATACCTCTTTCAATAGCGTTAAAACAAATTTTGTACTAAAAAAAGAAAACGTTAAAGTCTAGCTTTGCTATCTGTCCAAGACAGGCTGAAACTTAAGTAATCAACATAGACCTCAGCATTAATGTTTGTAGTTTAGGGAAGGTTTTAGAAAACAAATCTATAAATAGAAAAAGAGCCTGTCACACTGCTTTAATAGTCTCATCAAGATCAGTCTTTGGTGCAAAGACATGAATTAGAGAGAGAACAGACTTCAATGTTTTTTTTTGCAGCCATTAATTCTATTTTAAATAATAATTAGCTAGCAGTACTTTGCTTTATGTTAATAATTATATCTTCACTGTAGAGTCACTTTGTGAGCATTAACTTTAAATGTTCTCTTAACATAGATATTACTACTATCACCAATTTAAATAATATATTTTTTTTTTCATTGAAAAGACAATCTGTCTGGTCATTACTACCTGAAATAGGATTTGACTCTGCATCTATTTATTGCTGACATATCAGATGTCTACCAAGCAGACTCTGCATATGTGAAACATATTATATTTATGAGGTGTGACAAATAAACAGTCAACCAACAATGTCATTTAGAAGTGCTGAAAAGATTACAAAAGTCTGTTTGAAGGAAAAGTTCTGGGCAGTGGCCTGAGAGAAGGGACGTCCATTATGTCAATGTCCCATGCTATGATGTGCTCAGTGTTTGCGACTTCCAGGCTATGAAACCAATAACCAAATTGGATGATCCATTCTATTTACCTGCCTTAGCCTCTTGTGACTTCTGGCTGTTCCCAAAGGTAAAAACTGCCATGAAAGGATGAAGATTTTCAAACATTTCTGACATTTAGTGTAATGTGTCAAAGAAACTCGAGTATTCCAGAAACAGGTTTCCAGATATGTTTCCAGCAATTGCAGAGTCGCCTAACTAAATGCATAGCTGTGGAAGGAGATTACTTTAAAGGTGACAGTAGCTGCTAGTGCACAGATACGCACACACTTTTTTCCAGAGGTTTGTTCCAGGAAATAAATTTATCACACTGCATGTATATACTGTATAATGTAAATAAATGTCAAGAGAGTTTACCTTGATCATTGAATAACTGTTTGTTTTTAGATGTTAGAGCATCCTATGTAATATAAATTAATAATAAAAACATAATGAGAGACCAGAGCGATTGACTTTCTGCACTACATACTGTGTTACACTGGGTAATCAGCCAGCTGTCTCTGAGACAGGAATGACCTTGTTAATGTGCCTGCAAGTACCCTTCTATAGCTGTGCGCTGTCACTGTGAAAAAAAAGAATCTGAGCTTCTGCTATTAGTGTCAGTTTTTCGCTTGTGCACTCTTATAACAAACCACGTTAAAGCCTAGAATTGCACTTATAAGAAACAGTTAAGAATTATAAAACCAGCATTATGTTATTTACATAATCATAAAAAGCGGAATAGAAAAACTGATAATTTCTCCACAACTTATACAACTGGAATTTGAAAGAAGAGCTCCACCGATGTACAGTGCATCCGGAAAGTATTCACAGCGCATCACTTTTTCCACATTTTGTTATGTTACAGCCTTATTCCAAAATGGATTAAATTCATTTTTTTCTTCAGAATTCTACACACAACACCCCATAATGACAACGTGAAAAAAGTTTACTTGAGGTTTTTGCAAATTTATTAAAAATAAAAAAACTGAGAAATCACATGTGCATAAGTATTCACAGCCTTTGCTCAATACTTTGTCGATGCACCTTTGGCAGCAATTACAGCCTCAAGTCTTTTTGAATATGATGCCACAAGCTTGGCACACCTATCCTTGGCCAGTTTCGCCCATTCCTCTTTGCAGCACCACTCAAGCTCCATCAGGTTGGATGGGAAGCGTTGGTGCACAGCCATTTTAAGATCTCTTCAGAGATGTTCAATCGGATTCAAGTCTGGGCTCCGGCTGGGCAACTCAAGGACATTCACAGAGTTGTCCTGAAGCCACTCCTTTGATATCTTGGCTGTGTGCTTAGGGTCGTTGTCCTGCTGAAAGATGAACCGTCGCCCCTGTCTGAGGTCAAGAGCGCTCTGGAGCAGGTTTTCATCCAGGATGTCTCTGTACATTGCTGCAGTCATCTTTCCCTTTATCCTGACTAGTCTCTCAGTTCCTGCTGCTGAAAAACATCCCCACAGCATGATGCTGCCACCACCATGCTTCACTGTAGGGATGGTATTGGCCTGGTGACGAGCGGTGCCTGGTTTCCTCCAAACGTGACGCCTGGCATTCACACCAAAGAGTCCAATCTTTGTCTCATCAGACCAGAGAATTTTGTTTCTCATGGTCTGAGAGTCCTTCAGGTGCCTTTTGGCAAACTCCAGGCGGGCTGCCATGTGCCTTTTACTAAGGAGTGGCTTCCGTCTGGCCACTATACCATACAGGCCTGATTGGTGGATTGCTGCAGAGATGGTTGTCCTTCTGGAAGGTTCTCCTCTCTCCACAGAGGACCTCTGGAGCTCTGACAGAGTGACCATCGGGTTCTTGGTCACCTCCCTGACTAAGGCCCTTCTCCCCCGATTGCTCAGTTTAGATGGCCGGCCAGCTCTAGGAAGAGTCCTGGTGGTTTCGAACTTCTTCCAGTTACGGATGATGGAGGCCACTGTGCTCATTGGGACCTTCAAAGCAGCAGAAATGTTTCTGTAACCTTCCCCAGATTTGTGCCTCGAGACAATCCTGTCTCGGAGGTCTACTGACAATTCCTTTGACTTCATGCTTGGTTTGTGCTCTGACATGAACTGTCAACTGTGGGACCTTATATAGGCAGGTGTGTGCCTTTCCAAATCATGTCCAATCAACTGAATTTACCACAGGTGGACTCCAATTAAGCTGCAGAAACATCTCAAGCATGATCAGGGGAAACAGGATGCACCTGAGCTCAATTTTGAGCTTCATGGCAAAGGCTGTGAATACTTATTGTGATATGTGGCCGGCTTATCATCCCGGCCAATACCCCCAGGCCGCCAGATGGAGCCCTCCCTGCAGTACGGAGGTGCCCCGAAAACCAGCAGGGAGTCATGGGACATGGAGTTTTCGTACAAGACCCTGCTGGATACCTCAGGGGCCGCAAGAGGGAGCTGCAGGGAGGAACAAAGACTTCTTCGTGCCCTATGACCCGGAAGTTCGTCATAGGAAGAGTGACGGGCTTCCGGGGTGAAAAGAAAGGACTTGTACCTGACCCGGAAGTGATTAAGAATCACATGGACTGGGGATTGGGAACACTTCCGGGTCAGGGAATATAAAAGGACTGTGGGAGCTCCCAGACGGCGAGCTGAGCTGGGTGGAAGGGTGGCAACGCGTCTGGGAGCTGGAGGATTGTATTATTGTTAGTATTAGTGATTTATATGAGTATTGTGGAGGAGAGTGTGCTTTGTACACTGTGGCAATTGAATAAAGTCGATTTGAGGACTTTTACCTGGTGTTTGGAGTCGTGGACAGGGGTTCAAGGGAGCGAGAGCGCCCCCATCTACCACATTATGTACATGTGATTTCTCAGTTTTTTTATTTTTAATAAATTTGCAAAAACCTCAAGTAAACTTTTTTCACGTTGTTATTATGGAGTGTTGTGTGTAGAATTCTGAGGAAAAAAATGAATTTAATCTATTTTGGCTGTGGCTGTGACATAACAAAATGTGGAAAAAGTCATGCGCTGTGAATACTTTCTGTATGAGGTTCAGCTTAATGTAGAATGCTGGCACTACATTTCAATTGTATTACCAGTATTTTACATGAAGAGGGTTTATGTATGATTAAATCTCAAAAAGAAGACTAGCCTTAAGTCAGTGTTGAATTTCAAATCTTGGAAATCTGCAACAAAATATCACACTGAACATGTAACTGATGATCTGGTGTTGCATATGTAAATGACTATCGGTGCAGTAAAACACCCCACAAATAACAGTATAAATGTACTTGAAACAGCAGTTCCTTTGGCAGGTAACTTCTACAAATTACTTTTAATATCACCATTGTTGACTGAAATTAGCAATCTAATCACGATTGAGGGGTGTTTTACTAAATGATGAAGACCCTTGAAATGTCTATGTATGACTCTTGCCACAGGCTAAAGGGAAGTTGGGTTTAAGAGAGAGAGAAAGAGAGAGAGAGAGGAAGAGAGAGAGAGAGAGAGAGAGAGAGAGAGAGAGAAAAAGTGAGAGAAATACTCACCTCAAACACCTGCAAAAAAAGATCGGGGAGGCATGAAGTGGAAAAGATCAGAGTCATACTTGTTATTCTTTGTGGGATGTTTACACAAAAACACATACAAGGTAGAAAATGGTGACACAGCAGATTCCAAAATTTAAACTTGTGTACTTTAACCTAAGGACAAGACTAATGAAGATGAACTTTAAATTAATATTTATAAAAATACCAGCAAGATGTTAAACTGACTATACAGTAGCTAAAGAAAATAATCCTGGATATTTAATTTATGTACACACTACAGAGAAATATAACCAAAAATTATATTACACAATTATGTAAATGACACCATAAAACAACCACAGCAACACCATCACAATGTGTGCCATCCAAAGCACCAATGGTTTTAGGAACCAAATAAAATAATGAAAATTCCGTACAAAAAACAAGCTGCCAGGCAAAGGTTCCACGAAACACAACATTTTTTTATGTTGTAGTTACTTACTACAACTGATTTCACTGGCAGCTGTCATGTAGGAGTGCCAATAACAAGAACAAATCTGAATGAAATGTCATAATTTTGGGAGAATGTCATGGAAAACACACTAGTTCTTGGCAGACTGTGTAAAAGTGGTCTGAGCCTGCTTTAATGCAATATCTAGTACACAATTAAAAATCACATAAAACAGAAATACAATTAGATTTTGACTGCTGGTATGCCACACAGCATATCCATTACAGGCATATGAGAGACTACTAGCAGTCTAGTTCATGAGACACTGTTTGGGTTTACATGAAACTACTGTATTATTTAATCACTGATGTGATAGTCCACTTACAATAAATCACGCAGATTAAAATACTGCCGTGGGTACAGAGTACCCTGATTACAAGCCATGGTTTCATCCATGCAACCATCCATTCTTTGGTTCTGCATGCAATGCCTGCATTTATCTGTGTCAATCCATCTCTCCCTTTCTCTTTCCCTGCCTGCATGAATTTAATTTAAGTGTGATAAAATAACTGCTAAATTCAAATTCACTGAAAAAAATTAATAGTACAATCCAAAACAAATGTTTTTTAGGCTGTACTAACTGATTTATTGATCCCTAACTGTAAAAATTATACACCCCTCTCTAAGTCTTACCAGTCAACTTGCATTTTAAACCCCTTTCATTATACCCCTGTTCTCCAAAGTTGATCAACTGTCTTAACCATGAATCCAAGGTCAGGCCAGGAAAAAAGAACATATTTACAGCATGTTTTATTTATACACAATCATTTCCACTAGCGGAATACAGTAGTAACAGGTAAATAGGACTTTCATTTGAATATTACCATTAGGGTAAACATAGGGTCCCCCTAGTGCTTACAAATCAAGCCAGCCCAGAGATATAAATATTTTATGTTATATCATATTGGAAAATCAATATTTATTGAATTACTTTCGGAAGCCACTTATTAGAGTGTGGGCAGCCAACATCTATCCTGGCAGAACTAAACACAAGGTACGAATTAAAACATAACTTGTCTTTTGAAGGGAAGTCATACACACTCACATATGCATAAGACCAACTCAGAGTTGCTAATTAATCTAAAATATCAATCTTCTGGGCATGTAAGAAAACTAGAGTAACTGAAAAGTAATTTTACAATTTTACACATTGTACATGAATACAAAGCTGGGGAGAACATGTAAAACTCTACAGATTAGTGACCAGATTGGGAACCTGGATATGTGAGGCAACTTTTGTTAACGTAACACCTGAAGATCTTTATGTATTTTACATCATTATTGATCGTACATGAGTGGATAAATATTGATATTAAAGGAAACATTTACTGTATATGATAATAAAACTTAAAATAAACTTTTTTTGTCATTCATTATAGTTGTTGATACTTTAAGAGGTCCACCTAAAACTTTAGGTCTCCTTTACTTCCAGAACCAAAGCACACTCATAACTTGAGATTTTAGGAAAGAGCAGTCAGCAACAGCTCAGTAAAGAATGGAACCTCCTGCTTCAGTAAGTGTCAGCTTGGTGCATTTTAGAATTTGAGTGCATAAAAATAATAATATTTCATAGTAGATTACACAGGTAGGCCACTTTCAAACACACATTGACCATTTATTTTAATAAGCAAGCTATGAATTTACTACCTTGCTTAAAATTCCCTTTTACTTTATTAAATTGCAATGTAATTTCAAAACACCAGTTCCTGTATAATTAACTACAGGAAGCTTAGTTGTTTGCTGTTAGAACATATACATATTAATAGCTATATATAACTATTAAAAGTACAATTTTGATGCCACAAATACTGACACAGTTACCCTTGCAACATTCTAATTACTCTATAAATAAATAAATGAAATGACAATAGTTCAATAAAACACAACAGATCTTCAGTTGATGCAACACCGATTCACAAACTGTGCATGTGAGAAAAAATCTTCAAAAAGAGAGTGAAAATAAACAAAAATAATCAACACTCCATCATTGTAGGCTAGTTTCCATGGACATATAATTGAGAGCAGGAGATCACAGATTCACACACACTACTAGGTCTTACCCATTTCCTGTTCCAGATAAAGCTCATACAGTAAATTTCATATCATGATTGATTAAATCACTCACAGCACTTTCACAAAAGTTCCATGCGTTCCTTTAAAGTAAATAGTTGTTTATATAAATATATAACTTTCATAAGATGAAAACAATAAAAAAAAAAAACTTAAACGTCCAAAGCCTGTTGTGACCCGGGGCACTGATTTGGCTAGAGCAACTGTAGATGGTTTTACACCTACCCAACTTTTTTTCTTTTTCTTCTTGGCATCAGCATCTTTACAGCTACCAATACTTGAGTGGCTTGTGATGCTATTCAGGCTGGATATGCTGTCTGATGAATTTTGCCGTTTTATACGCAGCTCTGTGAAAAGTTGATAAAAGATGTTGAAAATGAGAAAAGAGAAGAAAAATAACTAAAAGTCTCTTTTTTAATTTGCTATTGGGCTCAATGTAACTTGATTATATGTGCTTTTAACTGTAATTTTTATGGATCCCTGTACATTTATAATACTTTGCTTCTGATTTTGAAATGGATAAATATATTTGAAAGTTAACCTTTGAGCTTCATTGTTCACATAACAACACATAAATTTGTGTCTCTGCAAACTTATATATTTGTCTTTGTTAGAACTGCTGTTTTATTAGGGAAAATAATGTCTGAAACTATATTTACAATGACTACTATTTTATTAGGGAAACATGCTTCTGAAGAGATGTTTTACTATATTTACAATGTATGTAAAAATGCAGTGATCAGGTTCAACCATTGTCAAAGCCTTAGTGACTAAAACAACTGTGCATATTTTATCTGGATGATTTTATTTTCTTTTTGGTTTATTGGTTCCAGGTCTTTAGTTGACAAGTCTATAGCTATAGATTTATTGTGCCGAGAGGTAAATATCTAGATGAATGGTATAATCAAAATCAAAAGAGAAAAGATTTTACTGCCACTGTTAAAAGATATGGTCATGTAGGACTAAACCTAATCTCTTGCTGAGTGCTTGTGTTCCCTCCCTCAGATTTCAATTTGAGGCTAAAGATGCTTAAAATATGAAAATATTTCAAATAAATAATGTCATTCACAAGCCTGCTTAAACTAATTATAACTAAAGTTATTACCATTAAAAATGAAAGCAAGAGCTAGTATGTAAAAGTTCTAAACTTGTAGAATTCAATATATTTATATTTATATAGTATGAGTAACTCAAGAAATACCTTTAGGTGTAGTATCAGGGTTATTTAGGGCTCCCTGAATTACTGCTTGAGCCTCTAGATTTTTTGCCTTTAGTATTTCAATGGTCTCCCGTAAATCATTTAACTCACTGTCCTGAAAAACAAAATGCACAAATAACATACTGGAAAATATCTGATCTGTGAATGATGAAACACAAGTTGAAAACACTTTTTTTTTGCAAAGAATATATTTATGAGTGAAGAGTGCCCTTATTGGGTACTCGGTTAAAAAAAAGCACTTTAAACCTTCATGCTGTTGCACTGTGTTTCATACATGGCATTGATGTTTATACATGCATTTTTAATTTATAATGATGAAAATGCTTTTAACTTAATTTTATGGTTATGATGCTGCAAAGTGTTTCAATATGATTTAAATAAAGATCATCATCCATTGTTTTTTTAGCCAAAAGTGGAACCTACCACTGCCTAGGGAATATGAGGATAAACCGATTTCTTTCTGAAGTCATACCATGACCTAATTAGTTGTATAAACTTTGAGGTAGTTGCCTGAGCAATGCCTGGGATGCTGTCTGCTTGGCAGTCAGCTAAGATCCCTGTGACATGTTGTCAATATTTTTTTGAGTACCTGACTGACTGCAAAGGCATCAAAAAAAAAAAAGAAAAAAGAATACAAGTGATTGTCAAACAGAAAGGAGAAAACATTAGGTGTGGGTCAACCTTAACAGTATGATATTAGTTATACATTAGTTACCCTGGAAGTAAAATGTCCATAGCACAGTGTGGCGGTTTTCTTGAAGAAATTAAAAATATAAATATTGATCATCAAATGATACAGTGGATAGTTAGTGGTAATAGTAATCATATTATCATATGTAAAGAAAATAATAGAGTATGATATAAAACACCTTTAAATAAAATGTACTGATTATCCTGTTTTCTTAGTATGTAATCCATAACAGCGTTAGAACCTTTCAAAGTTTGCAAATTGTATTGTGAAGATAGCTGAAGCTGTGGTTTACTGACAAAATGTGTTTTTTTTAGTAAAAGGATTAGATTTGGCTCTTACCTTCTGTTCTGCACTGGCAGACAAACTCTGGAGTCGTGATGTCATATTGACTAGACTTTGCTCAAATGCAGCTACTAAGTTAGCCTGCTTGAAAGAGCATAAGAATAATTTAAACCAGAAAAGAACATTCAACAAAACGTGAGTAGATTCATACATTAAAATGCTACACAATATATGTGATTTTTAATTATTGATAAATTGATAATTAACTGATGACCCCCTATTTCTAGTTAGAATTGCAGTCTAACTGCTCATTGTTTTTTTTTAAATCCATTATATTCACATTTGCTTTCAAGTATCTGCATATTTAAACATTTGCTTTTGTATGTTGCCCTGGATTAAGACATTTGCTAAATTAATAAATAAACAAACAAATAAAAAATAAATACTGTCCTTTAAAAGGCACTGGCTATGAAGCTAGCCATGCACAATTTTTTATGGGAAACATTTTAATGAACAGTTTACTGTATATACACTGACTCCGTTCTATGTCTAATATTTTATTTCAGCTTATCTCTACTAAGAAATTAACTCAAGAATTCCAGGCAGCTATTCTGTTATAACAAACTAACTGTTTTCCTGAGCTCAAGAACTGAGCCAATTTACAGAATTTGCTTTATTGAAACATTACTGAGAAAATGGAGGTGCTAAGCATTATTCACTGTTACTGATTTATTAACTGTAAACTTTAAATTTAAATAACAAAATCTTTGTGAGCAATATGCTAAATTTAATTAACAATAAAGATTACTTCTCCTCTGAAGTTCTTCTGCATAATATAAAAACTGAATTCCCACTTTATTAGTTACACTTCATAAATAACAAGTTGGCATTTCATCTTCCATTTGCCCTTAGAAAACTCAGAATTCATTGGGTCTGGACACACTAAAGAGGAAGAGAAAAAATTACAACTCTAGTGTGAAAATATGATGTAGTGGGTCTCCTCTCTGAATTTCATTCCACTAACACCACAGCTGCTCAGATGAGTGGTGATTTGGTGATAGAGAAGGCCACTGCATTAAGGTGAATTAACTGTCACATTCCATGAATCATTCCAGATCTATCCATTTAGTATGAAACATTACCTTACTGAAAGACTCCTTTACAAATAGGTACACCACTGTACTCACCTGTCAAAACTGCAAACATCTGCCTGAAATTCTCAGCAAGATGAAATGTATTCTGTTGTTTTACTGACCAGAGTGGAACTTGGTGGGATCACAGACTGCCATACCCCATCTATGACAATGTGCTGTAAGTTGTGCATTACGCTATGTCCCTTTTGTTGCCACTGTTGAACTTTGTAAAAGTCAGCTGCTGGTGGCTCATTTTTGATACACTAGTAATGTTGAAAATCCACAGACTACTTATAAATTTGGCACCCACTCCCAGGCTATATTCAAAACCCATAAATATTTAGTCTTGCCAATTTCCCAAAAGGACTGAAATAACATACAGTTTATTGGAACTTGATTAGCTGCTTTAAAATATTGCCCTCATTTATGTAGACTGTTACAGATTAAACACTTCATTAAATAAAAAACACTGAACACTTAAATATTCCGCATGACAGGTTCTGATTGTACTCGTATAATCAACTGTTATCTTAGAAGCAATCCAAGCCTATAAGAGATCTACCTTTATCAACACCTTGTCCTGAACAATCTCATTACTACAGAACATATTACAAAGATCAAGAATTTGAGTATGTTTTGGATTTAAAATAAAGAATTTCGTCAGTCTGAATTCTACTAATTTTATTTTCACATACAAAGATTCTATGAAAATAAAAATTAAAAATAAAATTACTAACAAGGCAGGAATTAATTCATCTACTTGACTCTCGCCTATCAACTCACTCATCTAATTACCACCATGTTTTTTGCTTACTTTACTTTTTCCAAAAAATTGTCAGTCATTTGCAAAAGTTTGAGAATAAATGGTTTTGAAATATTAGAGAATGGATCAAACCCATACCTTATAAATATTCATGTACTACAAAGTAATAAAGTTATTATTGCATGCCACATGACTGGAACAATACACACTGCTGTGCTATGCTGAGGAAAAAATGCTTTTAAGATATTCACAGATACCACTGTGTATTATGATTGAATTTATTTTTTATATTGTAACACAAATGGAAATCTCCAAGTCACTGCACACTCTTAAAAGAATTTCTTCCACATGCTATCAACAATACTTTCAGATCTATGCAGATGCAAATTAAAATAACACCTCTTTCACCCAGAAGGTAACTGATAAGGTAAATTATTTGATTACTTGCAATATTAGATATATTCAGTTTTTACTTGCTAAGACAAATTTTCCCAAGACATCCTGAGTTAAAACAGGACTTAAAGTCAAGAAAGGGAGCACATTTTAATTACTGTATTTTTGGTTTTCGTATGTAGTATTACTTCAAATATATTTTGTCAGGTTTAGCATCATGAGCATGAAACATCTATTTCATATTCTTGGAATCTCTAAGCTTCCAGTTAAAATGTAGCTGCAGCAACAATTTACTGTAGGCTCTATTCTCCGACTATAATGTGTCCTACCATAATATTTGGTGGTACTCACATTGGCTGAAAGCTGATTTGTCAAGCTGGCCACCTTTTCTTGTGAAGATTCCAGTTCCCTTCTCAATTTACGGATTTGCTTTACACATAGGATGAAAGTTAAAACAGATCAAAGTAAAGTTTTTCAAATTCAGATGTTATCTTGTTTTTAATCACAAATGCCACAAATACAACACCTATGATGTAATATCTTACTTACCTCTCCCTGCATCCTTTCCTCAGCCTGAGAAAGCAGGAATGAGAAAAGAAAGTAGAAGCATGTAGGCTCTGCACAAACATTGTGCCCCACCCCCAACCCAGACCCAATTACCCCCCAAGTCCCAATAAAAGAATGAAAAATGTCTGTCTGAGAACAACAGTTTCTGCACATGGAAGACTTAATTTCATCATTACGCTTTAGGCAGCATTTTAATGCTGTTCACTTAATTGTGCAGAAAGGAAACCAGGATGTATTTAAAAGATATTGAAAATTATATGAACAAGACTATTCTGGTCTGGTCTAATGGTCTGGCTATTGACATAAAATCCATCACCAAAGATTAATCTGCAAAAAAAAAATGATTGGCTGTACTTACCGAGGAATAGTTTGAAGAAGCACTGGATGCCAAGGACAGAACAGAGCCATGGACTTTGAAAAGCAATAAGAGAAAAGGCAATACTTTAGTTCATGTGTAGATAAGAAAATTACAAAAGTTCTGCTAAAACATTATTCACCTCAGTGCATTTATTCGAATTCCATTTATTTTGTGTTTCGAAGAAGTACAGGTAACTGACAAAGCAGAGTAAACACTCCGAGTAAATGATGGATAAAAATTATAGTGATTCAATGTCCGATTAAGGCTATTCACATAGATGCTTAATTTAATGTCAGATGTGTACATTTTGGATTGCAATTCTAGTAAATTTGTTTTATATACTGTATTCATAGATGTAGGATACAAAACACCAAGTATTGACAGTGTGTTGTAAGCCATTGTAGCACTGTGTATGTACAGTAATTCCCCAACTTTTCATCTAGTAGTTGACAAATCTTATTAATGAGCCCAGACCCTACTTGGCATTTTTATCTATTGCATTATGGCCTTCATGCTATGCCTAAAACAGTTTTTCGCAAAACATTCAGGCAACCTTTTGTGTTTTTCAAATAGTTTCTTTGAATGTAAGTAATTGAAATGTAATTAACAGTAGTATAATAGATAATGTGTTACACTGACAGCACATATGAAGAACTGAGGAAGCATTTCATTAAAATTTGCAAACTGTGCCAGCACCTAAAATAAAAGGTCACAGACTAAACAATAATTTATTGCATTGTGGTAGTGACAAAAAGTGTCTTTATAGAACTATTTTCACAAAATTAATTTCAGAAAGGGAATTTGAAAGAGATGAATATCTATGCAGAGACAAGTGGTGCTTTAGGTCAGCATTTGGTTACCTTCATGCATGCCTGAGACGAGTAAGTAGACTTGCATCATCTTGAGTAACTAACATGAATAGAGACCTGAGGGTTCAAATTATTGTGATCATAACTATGGAATGGGCTGTATGGGTTGGTGGTTAATTGGGGCATATAATTTTAGCAAATTCATAAACAAGTTGTATAGGTACACCTGGTGAAATAACTGTAGGCTATCAAGGGGATGTTGTGTCTTTAGACTGAAAGCTCTTTAGCTTATGAACAAGATAAAGTTATACAAGTTAACTGCAAACTGTTTTGAACAGGAACTGTAAACATAAAAAAATCTACTAGAAAGCCTCTAATCCACATTGAAACATTACATCTAATGTGTACTGGTGGATATTTCAGAATTATTTGTTTACAAAATACATGCAATCAATTCAGAAGAATTATACCTCCATGCCAACCCTACTTAATCCAATTCTGAGTCACAGAAGCTGAAATCTATTACAGAAGTACTGGATGCAAATTAGAACTGAGCCCTGAACAGGATGGCAGTTCACCACTCATGCATATATTGACACTTACTAACTCTAGGCAAGTTTACAGTTGCTAATTAACTTAACATGCACTTTTTTTGGATACCAGAGGAAAACTGGGGTACACAGATTGCAAACTCCAAATAGACATTACCCAAGCTCTGATTAGAACCTAGTATTCCATTGCAATGAGAGAACAGCACTAACCACTGTTCCAGTGTGACACGCCAGGAAAATATTTTTATAAATTGATGTGATAAAACCATTAATAAACGTTACTCCTGTTTAGTTTAATACATTTTTCGTGAAGAGATTATTCTGTGATCTCAATGTAAAGGCATACATAATGCCTATGTTTGACACGGGTTTTTAAAAAATCTCACCATCATCAGCAGGATCCCGGAAGGAGCCAGAACGAATCATACCCTTGGATCGATCTGCAAGGGACAGAGTGCTTCCCATTTGAGACCCACCATACAGTTCAAATGCTGCATCATGGGTGGGAATGCTGTTTGAGCGTGTCATTCGAGGAGTTGTTGTTCCAGTAGGACTCACTGGCAATAAAAAAGAAATGATTTAGTTATAAATAAACAAAAAAAAATTCGAAAGCAAATTATGTTTTTACTTTTAAAGACATAGCGTGGGATAAATTGGTATATTTTACCAAAGAGGCAATTTCCAATCTACAACTTGTACTTAGTATCATCGTATATATTTTGTGTATTATTTTCAGACTCTTCAAAAATACTGCATCTTTAGAATGGGACTAAAAGCAAGTATAATATATTCATGCTATATAATAATTTCTTACATTAAAGTGCAGATTTTTGTTAGATGCCCTCATGGGGTGCTACAAGATCTGTGACTGCCTCTGGTGTGAAGAATTGAAACAACAACTTCCTAACTTTGCAAAACAGAATCAGAATCAGAAAACTTTATTAATCCCGAAGGAAATTACTTACCGTATGTTACAACTTAACAACAGACAAGGGACATGTTACTCTAAGAGCAAGTATAAAGTAATCATGGAAATATAAATAAAGTATAATAAATGTATCAAACTAGGGTGCAGAGTGTTGCACCTTAAGTTAATATTGAACATTCCGAGAACAAATAAGGTTATTCTCATGTGAATAGAAGACAATTTATTGCACAGGAACAGATAGTATGTTGCACATTTCAAGTACTTGGAAAAATGTACCTGGATATCCGATAAAGAAAGAGTGTAATAGCTTAAAGTATGGGTGAGTAACCAGAAAAGGAGTTATAGAGTCTGATGGCTGTGGGGAGGAAGGATTTCCTGTGATGTTCAGTGAAGCACTTGATGCTAGTCAGTCTACTGCTGAAAACGCTCCTCTGTCCAACCACAACACAATGAAGTGGGTGATTAGTATTTTCAATAACAGACCAAAGCCTAGACAACATTCTCTGATCTGCCAGTTTCCAAGCTGTCCAGTTTCTCTCCTACCACAGAGGAAGCCTTCTGAATTAGTTTGTTTAGTCTCCTGATGTCTGCCACTTTCATGCTGCTCCCCCAGCATGACACAGCGAAAAAAAAGGCACTGGCAACCACACTTTTATAGAACATCCGCAACATAGTGCTGCTGAAGCTAAAAGATCTGAGCTTGCGTAGGAAATACAGCCTACTTTGACCCTTCTTGTATATGGCCAGTGAGTTCCTGGACCAGTCTAGCTTATTGCTCATATGCACCCCTAGATACTTGTACTCCTCAACTATCTCCACCACCATACCCTTAATAGACAGGGGAGTGGCTGGAGATCGTGATCTTCTTAAATCAACTACCAGTTCTTTAGTTTTACTAGTGTTAATCTGCAGCTGATTCAGCTCACACCAGTCAACAAAATTGTCCACTACCTTCCTGTATTCCGTCTCTTCTCCATGTCTGATACTACCAACTATTCTCTCATCAGAGAATTTCTGCAGATGGCAGCCCTCTATGTTGTAAATAAAATTTGTAGTGTATAGGGTGAAGAGGAATGGTGATAGAACTATCCCTTGTGGAGCACCAGTGCCACACAGCACGGTATCAGACACAGAGCCCTGCAGCCGCACAAACTGTGGCCTTCCGTCAGATAGTCCATTATCCACAAAACTAAGGGAGCATCCACCTGCATTTCCAATAGCTTAATCCCCAGTCTGGCTGGCTGGATGGTGTTAAAGGCACATGAAAAATCAAAGAACATAATCCTGAGAGTTCCTCCTGGCTTGTCTAGGTGACTGTAGGCACGGTGCAGCAGGTAGGTGATTGCATCTTCGACTCCAATCCTCGCCTGGTAGGCAAACTGGAGAGGGTCCAGTGCTGACTTAACCTGGGGGCGAAGTATTTCCAGGACTAGTCTCTCAAAGACTTTCATGATGTGTGCGGTGAGCGCCACTGGCCTGTAATCAGAAGGGGCACTAGAATGTTTAAGTATATATATAAAAATCTATCTTTACTCTTTAGACGTGATGATAACCGCACAAAATATAAATGGGCACAAACTAGCAATAACCTTGAAGTAAGCATTAGCCGTGCAATGAAATGATGGTATGAAACTGACTTGTTTTATTGTTAGAAGTTGCCGCACAGGGTACAGCTGGAATGTCATTTTTGTTTTTCTGTGCGAATGCCTTGAACTTTTTTCTTCCATGTACAAGATAGAAATGCCTTGTAAATAGTAAAAAATCTTACTATTGTTACATCATAGGGTCAAATGAGTATTCTTTCTTAACATGGGGGAGGGCTCCTTTAAAGATTCTTTTGGATTAAAACTCCAGGGGTGAATTTTCATGAAAGTATTCAGCAAACACGGTCACCGGCGAATATCCAGGACAATATTTTATATGTCATTCAGATTTTCCTTGATCTATAATCACTCTGAAACTGTTAACAAAAATATCTGCAGCACCATTATAATAGAATTACATTATCTAACAGATTATCTATAAGGATGTCCTTTGTACTTGCATAAAGACTTATATTGCCTAACTGGGGATCTCCTAATCCACATCTTGTATCTCAAAGGAAAAATTATATTATTTGAAAGAGGAAAAATGTAAACTTTACTTCCAAGGAACGATTTAAGAATTTTTTAGAATCTGGCAATTAATGTTATGAAACGCAGTAGCTTGCTAGGTCTTTGCTTGAAAATGGGCCTTTTTTGTCATATATATGGGCAGGGAAAGTGGTATGTGTGTTTTGTTTTTTAGTTTAATGGATTTTTTTTCAGTGTTTTATTTTTCAACTTTTGGGAACACAAAGGCTGTACCACTCTATTGCTTATGTGCGAGTATCTCTGACTGAATTGTTTTTTTCTCCTATATAAAAAAAAAGATTTAAATTTTATTTAACTAATGTAATGATCAACTATTTTAACAAATTATCATCTGTCCTGATAGCATGTGCTTTGTGAAACTTCCAAATACGCCAATACTCTAACAAGCACAAAAGACAGGCACTATAGGATGTGATCCATTACTTCCACTCCATTCACATTAACTGTTAATTAGAACATTAAAAATACACAACTTTAAGAACAAGGTAGTATCTTACTCAACTCTCTGATACTATGATCTGAGTGAAGCCAGGGCATTAAATTGCTCCCTTTATTTAGTACAGTTTGTTATTAAAGACAGTGTTTAAGGAATTGAGAAATATAAAACTAACTTTATTTTACACCTTCGAATATTACTTGTCAGTTTTCAAAATTAATATGTAATGTATTTGAATAGTCTGCTCTTTCATTTTACTACAATAAATGTCTGCCTGTGTGTGAGGAACTGGGGGTGCTGGGAGTTACTGGGGAGTGTCGCAAGACTGCATCTGAAATGGTCTCCTGATTTTAAAGCTTTTTTTTAGCTTATGTTACTTCCACCTCTAAAGCAAACCATACAGTGTTTTTCTCCTAGACTGCTTGAATTTGATGGTTACAAGTGTGCTTAAGAAACTAATACTTTCTATATGAATTGTTTGACCTATGTAAGTACGCTGACAGTTAACTTCAGGATAGAAGGGCAGGTGGACAATTACTAACTTAAACAATATGCATTTAACCCAATAAAGAGAAACCATAGTGCCACTTGTAAATTTAAAACAAAACTTTTGCCATGGTCCATAGCACAATCAGCAGATTTAGGTCACTGTGATCTGTGTGGGTAGTTTACATGACATAAAATAGCTTGGACTAGGACTCCTGTCAGTTCTATGCTAGGGGAAAATTTTCCACGTTTCCAGCATTTCTTTAACTATAAGGTAGAAAATGCATGCTTGTCCATATTTGAGACAAGGATGCAATTATTTACACAGATGTTAAACTACAGTTATTTGAATGGCCCAAAACTAACAAGCCGCAGACTGTGGTTCACTATTGCATGGACCACAAAGCAAGTGACAGAGCATGTTCCTATGGCAATTATATCAATCACATTTAAGGGATAAATTTCAACATTTTTAAAGCTGATGTTACACTGCCTATAAAAAAATTCACCCCTTGGAAGTTTCCACAATTTATTGTTATACAACATTGAATCATACTGGATTAAATTTGACTTTTCTGACATTGATTAACACAAAAAAGACGATTTAATGTCAAATTGAAATAGGTCTCTGCAAAGTGGTCTAAATTAATTACAAATAGAAAACACAAAATAACTGATGGCATAAGTATTCATCCCCTTCAAGTCAGTTTTTAGTAGATGCGTCTTTGGTCATCTGGCCACTGCAATTTTCCCCATTCTTCTTTACAAAACTGCTCCAGCTTTGTCAGCCTAAAATTCTCAATTGGATTGAGATCTGGATTTTGACTTGGCCACACCAAATTGTTATTTTAAGCCATTCTTGTGTTGTTTTAGCTTTTTATTTGGGATTGCTGTCTTGCTGGAAAACAAAATTTTATTCCAAGGTGCATCTTTTTTGCAGACTGCATCAGATTTTCCTCCAGGACTCCTGTATTTGTCTGCATTCATTTTACCTTCTTCCATCACATGCCACTCCGATCCTGCTGCAGAGAAGCATCCTGACAGTATGATGCTGCCACTACCATGCTCTATTGTAGCAATAGTGTGTTTTTGATAATGTGCAATGTTGGGCTAATGACAAACATGGAGTTTAGCATGATGGGCAAAAAAGCTCAATTTTGGTCCCTTTTTCCAGTTGACTTCATGGTCTCCCATATGACTTCTTGTAAACTCTATCTGAAAGATCATATGTGATGTTGTTTTTTTTTTTTTAAACAGTAGCTTTCTCTTTACCACTCTTTAATGAAACTGTGACTGATGGCACACCTGGGCACCTTGTATGCACAGTCTTTCCAATGTCATCCACTGTAGCTTGTAACTCGTTTAGAGATACCACACGTCTGTTGATGGTCCCCTCACTAGTTTTCCTCTTGCACTTTTGTGGACAGCTTTCTATAGGCAGATTTGCAGCTTTACTATAAGTCTTAATGAAGGACTTAACTGGACTGGAGTCCAGTGACATGGACATCTTCTTTTGTCCATCCCTTGACTATTCCTTTTCACGGAGTTGCTTGGAGTGTTTGTTTTCTTTTATAGTGTAGGTTAGGCCACAGTACTGACTAACTGTCCAACTGGACCAGTGACTCACTCTGGTTTTGTGTGCATGAGAGCTGACAACCAACCAATGCTCACCCACAAGTACAATCTGTATAGCATAGTAACGAGAAATAAGTAACACGGGTGCTTGGGACCTTGCAAACAGAAGAAAGGCTGGGTTGTCTGGTGTGTCGCATTTTGTATATCATGGTAAAATAGAACAAAAAGAAAAAATAAGGTTTGAGATTGATGTACCTGCAAATCCTTTGTATAATGTCAATTCTATTAGGCAGAATGTTACTAGCTGTTAGAAAAGGGGGCAAGCATGTGATTCTATGGGAGTGTGGAACTGTGCTGGAAATACACTAGACAGATGGGCAATTTGACATCTCCAGTGATTTCTAGTCGTATAAACTGACATACTTAGGCAACAAAATTAGCAACTGCTTTTAAATAAGTGCATGTTTAAAACTATAAAGCAACATCATAGAGATTATAATTATCTTATGCAGAAATCATTTAATAAAAACATGTTATTTTGAAGTAAATACAGTATAATACACATTCAGAATAATAAGCCTGCATTGAATATATAATTTAAATAGAAAATATATTTTATAATTGAAAATATAGTCTCTTCAGACTCAGGCAAATATTCATATTACTCAAGTCTTTTCAAAAGTATACAATATCAATTAGTAAAACAATATTTCATCTGAAAAGAGAAATACAGTTACTTGGTTATAACACAGGAGTGCAAAGGGGAGTCTAAAAAGTGAGATAAAGTACAGATCAACTATCTGCTTGTTTGTATTATATTACCTGGGAATTTTAAAATAAAGTGAACAGTACTTATACCAATTGTGTCAGTTTACTCATGCAATTAGAATTAAATAAACATGAACTCATTTCATGTAAATACCACTGTAATAAAATTTTCTAAATTAAGAAATTGGATTGCCTAGAAAGAATTAAATATATTATTTGTCAAACAAAAAGCTCAATCCAACCTCAACTCAGGAATTAAAAAGTTAAGTCCAAGCCCCAGTACTAACCAACGTTTGTGAAGGGCGCCTTTCCGGTGGAGCTCAATGACACTGATGAGGGTGAAGACAGCTGTGGTGGGCATTCAGCTTCAGGAACAGCCCCTATGGCATGAGAATGTCTTCTTTCTTTACTCTCTTCTTCTGATGAACACAGGCTATAACGACTTTATGTAAAGAAGGAAAATAAGATATTTTGATCATTTACATTAAAAACTAAATGTAATGAAAAGTAATCTAAATGAATAAAATATTTCTAAATGAATATTTTAATATATTATAATATTTTAATATAACACTATTGGCAGTTATTTCCTCTCATTTCAAGACTGAGTAAAGCACATAAAAAACACTTTTGCTTTCGACAACTGCCTACTTAATTTTTAAAAATGTCTCTTCGAATGCTACCAATAATCAACAGCTTATGTAAAAGCTTGACATGCTGTCCAATGATTAGTTTTAACAGCCTTTTTAGAAGTGTTTATTATTAGTTTCACAATTTATGACTGCCCATTCTATTGCAGAGTATTTTATTGCAATCATATGGTTAAACATAAAATCTTCATAAAAAAGTACTGCAATATTATTATATCAGTTGGATAATGCCATAACAGACAAAAACTGGAAAGATCTACTTGGTTTAAAGTACATTCTGATAAAAAGGTGTTGTACCGTGTTAGTCATTATAGATGTAGTGAGAAGTTAAGCAAAATGACACCTTTTATTGGCTCACAAAAAAGATTACAATATGCAAGCTTTTGAGGCAACTCAGGCCCCTTCTTCAGGCAAGATGCAATACAGAGGCTAGAACTTCCTATGTTTATATACACACTAGGACAGATACAGCATTGGAAAACCTTTAAGTGAGACATCTTAGATGTAAACAATTAATAGACCTCTCCAGGGTAAGATTAATTTAGCAAGAGAGGAGAACAATGTGTAGTCAAGATCTTTGGATAAGATAACTGTCCAACAAAGTTTTTTGAAGTTTCTGATTAGTTTTTCCATAAAATGTGGATCTGCAGTCAGGTTGTCTGTGTCAGTCCGAGAGATGCAAACAGTCCTCATATCTGGCCGTAAAACTCTCGTCTCTATTTAAAACATATTGTAATGTGTTAAATTTTAGCATGAGTTTAACTTCCCATTCTTTTCTCTCTTGCTGTGTTCTGAGGTTGCCCATAAGCACTATGACTTTAAAGTCCCTCACACAGTGTCCATGGGTGTTGAAGTGAGCTGCTACAGGAATATCTCTGTTGCATGCTTAATGTGGAAACTGTGTAAGTTAATTTTTTGGTGGAGTGTTTGTCCAGTTTCTCCCACATAGAGTGCAGTTGGGACATTTCATAGAGAATTAGGTAGACCACATTAAAGGGAGCATGTTCTAGTCAGCAGTGTGGTATAACTACACAGTCTGTATCATAAATTTAAGGACACTTTTTACATCTTTTCTGTAGGCAGGGAGATGTGCCATTTTCTGTTGGTTCACTTTGGGAGCTTTGGAAACTTAGTTGCTTCAAGTTTGGTGGTTGTCTGTATGTCGGGGGGGGATGGGTTCTGTAAACACATTTTTCAGTGTTTCATCATTGTTTAGCATTGGCTGAATTTCCTTTATAATTTTTCGAAGTGCTTCAAGATGTGGGTTACAGGTGACAACAAGGGGAATGTGCTTCTAATTGTTTTTGTTTTTATATTCCACAAAGTTGTCTCTGGGTATGGCAGTAGCTCTTCTTATGTGAATGTCTGCTGTTATAGGGGCATAACATTGTCTGATGAAATCTTGTCAAAGCTCCTGTAGTTGTTCATCCCGGTTTATCAGGTTTGAGCAAATACAGTTGTAACGTATTGCTTGGCTGAAAATAATGGAGCGCCTTATATGCTTGGGGTGGAAGCTATCACTTCTCAGGTAGGTCTGTCTGTCCGTTGGTTTGTGAAAAACAGAAGGGTGTTACCTTTCAGATGAACAATGGTGTCAAGGAAGGTGACTTCTGTTTTTAAGTAATTAAGCTTCAGCTTTATATTGGGGTGGAAAGAATTATATTCTTTGAATATTATGTTATATTAAACCAACAGCCCATTGCAGCCCCCAATTGTTGCAAGTAGAAGTCTTGTCCAAATGAGAATAAATTGTGTATCTGAGTGAAATCATTTGTATAACTGACTCCGTGGGTAAATCATGTTAAGTTATGTTTCACATGCCAATATGCCATGTTTGTGTAAAGTGCCTCAACATCCACTGTGGCCAGGAAGGTTCCCTCAGGTAATAGCAGACAGTTTTTTTAAGAAATTAGTGGTGTCATGGATGTACTGTAGCTGGCTTTACTGCGGGCGAGGGGTTTAAGGATGTGCTCCACCCATCCTGAGACATTTTCTGTAAGGGAACCAATTCCTGAGATTATAGGCCTTCATGGGTTCCCTTCTTTATGGATCTTAGAAAACATGTAGAAGTAACCCATTTTGGGGTTCTCAGCAATTAAACTGTTTATATGATCCCTGATGTCAAAAGGAAAGCTACTTACTATCTTTTTAAGTTCCTTATAAAAAGAGATCTGTGGGATCTTCCTGTAGTTTGTAATAATGCATTGTATTGGACAATTGTCTTTGTGCCTCCTGTATATAGCCAATTTGCCTGCTGGTTTGATAATGACGTCTGTATTTTCCCTTAGTGAATGTATGGCTCTCCGTTCAGCAATAGTAATGTTTTCTATCCGATTTTGCTGCCTGTTAAGATCCCTCTTTTGACTCTCTGTCAGAAGCAGTCTATATAATTGTCCAGGGTGGAGTTTCTGCCAGATTCTGGTGTCCATGTAGATTTATTAGTGGGGTTATTGTTGTTGGTTACTGTGTGTCACCGTATTCCTTCTTGTAGAAAAATTCTTTAAGTCTGAGTTTTCTGAAACTTTCACAGTCTCCCAGTAAAGGTTTTCCAAAGCTGTATCTGTCCTAGTATCTATATAAACACAGGGAATTCTAGTTTCTGTATTATATCTTGCCTTAAGATGGGGCCTGAGTTTCCTCGAAAGCTTGCATATTGCAATCTTTTTAGTCAGCTAATAAAATGTGTCATTTTGCTTGACTCCATGCTGATTAAACAAAGCATAGTAAACACTAAACAAAAATACAGGTTACCTTAATCCTTTCTTAGGCAGGGTATTTCTATCTCTTTGGGAGCTGGGGAGCAAGGACAAAACACTGTTACAAGCTGAAGCATTTTTATGAAAATGTGTTTAGCAGCAGCATATTTTTGAAAACAATTACTCCTTTGGAGTATCTGCTCAGTGAGAAAGTATCCTGTTAATCTGCTAAAGGATGCCACAGTGGGAAACATATGTGCCATGACCATGCTAAATTTGTACAATTCACCTAAAAAACGCTCTTTAAATAAATTCTTGCATAAAATACCAGAAACACACAAAATTTCTTATTTTTCCTGACAATATGTGTGTCATAATAAATAATCACTAACTGATAGCTGGCAGGTTTTCATTGACTGATGCATATTATTATACATTTTGCTCTTTGTCCAGTAGATGTCATGGATAACTAAAGCAGGTGTCTTGATTTGCAACTCAGAGTCTCAGTTGTGGATATTCAAGAAGTATAAATACTGAAAATAATTGAACATAACAGTGCAAGGATGGCTTCAGCTTCTAAAAACATAACTGCATTTCAAACTGAAACAATTTTGACAATTCCTTCATATTTTATTATTAATCAATTTCAAGTATATTTTAAACTTTTATTCTGCAAATGAATTTAAACTGTTGTTAAACTAATGATACAATCTGGTGATATATATGGAATTCAAACAGATAAAAATGTTTATATGAAATAATAAATCTTTGTTAACGGTGGCATTAAAGATTTAGAAGAAGACAGAACATGAAACGTTTGATTATTCAAGCTTTAGGTTTTTAACAAACAAAAATATGAACAGTTTCGGAGAAAACGGGCAAATAAGCCCAGCATAGCTTGTCATATGTCATTTTATGACAAAATAACTAAAAAATACTGTCAAGTAAATATTTCCATGTGATAAAATATTTTCTGATATCTGAACAAAATCTATCCTTACCCATTATTAATGGGTTTTAAATTAGCAACTTCCATCCATCCTACCTAACCCAATCTGTAATTTAAAAAAACTCACATAATGCCAGTTCTCAGTTTCCCTTTGTTTAAACATACTTAAAATCGTTTCCTTATTATTTACAACCTGCAGTCTGCAAAAAGTCTAGCTGATGTTCTTTGATAATCTCCATCATTGCTATGTCATTATTGTGACATGAAGTTCACACACACAGTATTTAAAAATTGATTATCTTCCAAGGTGTATGTTATGGGGTTTGTGGCACAGTGATAGCACTGCTGTTTCGCAGAAATGAGTCTGGGGTTCATGTTGCAGATGCTCCATGCATTAAATTTGAATGTTCTCATCGTGTCTGCGTGAGTTTCCACTGAGACCCACAGTCCAAAGACATGCCAGTTAGGTGCATTGGCCTGGTGGGTGACTCTTTCCTGGATTAGCGGGTTATGAACATGGATGCATGGGTGGACGTTATAGTACTAGAACCTAAACGTGTTATTTTGTGATTTTACATTTATTTACATTTTGCTATATTTCTCAAATAGCAGCCCACAAATGAATTTTAACCAGGATGTATTTAGGGATCCGACAAAACCAAGAGTTGCTGGAAATGTATTTCATTTAGTTTCACCTATAAATATAACTAATGTGCAGATATAAAGGAAAAAACCTGTAGTTATATTTTGCCAGAATTATGCATATAAAGTAAAGCTACAGTCACAGCAATGACCCCCCTGTAGATCTCTACTTTTGAGTTAAACTAATTCTAAGAATATTCCTGCACATTTGTAGATTTTCTGTCTTTAAACCACATTTTCACACATTTGCACACCAGTTCCTGAACCTTTTAACCTTAACTAATTATTTTAATATTGAGAAACATAAATCATATGCTCTTCTATAACATATTATTATATGCCTATATATTCTGAATATCACTAGTGTTTCCTAGTAATTGAGTAAATGTTATTCCATTCAAGCCATTTTTGTTGCTTAACTCTTTTTTAAAAATTCTAGTAGCTCTTCAGTCTGTAGAGTCATAAATTTCCTAAAACATTACTTGACTGTACCATTATGATGTTATGTTCATTGTTCTCTTATATCCTGCTTTACAGTCTTAATATACTTCATCTGCTCCCTCTTTTACTGCTATAATACTAGAAGAATCAATTAGGAATTTGTTTTGCATTTGTGGAAAAAACACAAAGGCATTACTCCTACTGCCTTTGGACATTTCTAATTTCCTTTTTAAATCTTTGATCCACTGTCTCCCCAGATGAAGACCATATATAGTATAATTCCAAGTAATTTCCCAAGGTGGCATATGCGTGAACAAAGCCTTCTCGATCACCTGGTAAACTTGAAGGCATGTGTAATGCCATGCTGTTCACACATATGTGTATGTGAAACAATCATAAGAGGTATGAGCTTTTACCTCATTCATTTTGTGGAACCTAGTTTTTTTTTAAAAAATGCCTGGTAATAGGACTAATTTTAAAATAAGGGAACCTTTCTTCTTTCAATACCAAGATAATAACAATGACATTTGTCACACATGAGCACATGGGAGGCAGTCAATGGGCTTGGTTGGATGTGATATGCCGAAACAAGGGTTAATGGGATGCACTAATGCCTTTTTCTCTCTCCCTTGCAGACCCTCTGAACAGAAGCCTGCCTAACTCCACCTTCACTTCCAGATCCATCCTTATCAGTGACCTCACTTCTAGTTCCGGCCCCTTGAACACACCCCTTCCTTCTCAGTAGCTTTAAAAACAGTCACTTTTCCCTTAGTCCCATTTTGGACACAGTTCAAAGTGACTACTTTGCCCTCATTGAGACTCACTATAATTTCTATAAGGTGCAATTCTACTTGTTGGACTCATTAAAGATTGCACACTTGAGTAAAACATTAGTTTTACTAGCATAAAGAATGGCAAATAAATAATTTTACTCCTACTCAATATTTATAGTTTTATCATGCATTTGAAATGGGAATCACATTTTGGGAAAATGGTGAAAAAGTGTTTTAGGCAGTTTCTCAGGATGCACTTTTCATTTCTTAAAGTCGTACACCACACTTTTTCATTCATAGTTCAGAATGGGTGTAAATGTTTTTAAAGTTTCTGCATATTTTTGGACACTGAGTTGTTAGGATCACACTAAATAAAAAAAAAATTAAAAAAAAAAAAAAAAACAGGATACACTCTTCTCCAGGGTCTATTAAAATTAACCTCTTTTTGTTAAAATACTTGGCTTATGAGGATATAAGCAAAGCATTTTGTAACTTAATACAGTAAAAACTCGTAAACCATTAATCTCGCATTCTGCACGCCAGTTACTACCTATTACTTTATTATTACTGCTGTGCAGTACATAGTGAGCTTTGCACATTAAAACAACTTTCCCTTGTGCCAACGTGTAGTGTTCTTCCCCAGCACCACAGTGTCAGTTACATACCTTCAGTTTTAATAGCGTTTTGTAACTTTTCTTATAATTAATCTAGTATACACTGTTATGGCCAATAAATGTATGTGTGTGGTGTTGGAATAAACACAAAAATTTTAATTATTAAACATTTATGAAATGGTGAAAGTGTTACAAGTTTTGCTTCAATTTATAGAGCAGGAAGAACAGTGAACGATATAAATTGTGATGCCGACCAAACTGAAAAATGTGTTGAAAATGGAAACCACTGACGGTAATGTTTCATTATTAATGTAATAATGTTAATGTTCGGTATCGTAATTTTCTTTATAAATTCTGCTATATTATTTTTTGTTAATATACTGTGACGTGCAGGCACCTTGTGATGTGTTGTATGGGAGAAGAAAGGGTGGAATGAATGCTGTAAATGATGGAACAGGGTGAAAGGTTTCTGTTCTGTAAGGGGTGGACACGCCTCTTAGGAAATGAATGACAGCAGAAGTTAGGAGAGAAAAGAAGGTGCTACATAAGGAAGGTTTGAGTAGGGAGTCAGGAGACTTGCAGGAATGTCTGCGATATAGAGATAAAAAGAATGTAACTGGCAGGAGATAAACTGATTTGCAAGGAAAGCTTTCTTTTATTGTTTTGGAGATGTGTCTTGTAACCCGACATGGCACAGTTTGTTAAGGAACAAAGACTCCAAGTAAAATATTGAAAACTCCAGTATCTCTGAGTTGTATTTGCTTATTATGCTGGTCATTACGATATTATATGAATTCATTAATGTTATTAAAACTAAGTTATATTTTGCTAAAATAGTTTTGTTTTATAAATAAATATGACTATTCACTAAACTAATCTACTGTATGTAATTTTTAAAGTACCTTTTCTGCTATCTGTCTTTCCTCTTATCTGTAATGGCCTCGGTATTTTGATTCACAAAAGAAATTGTGTACTGTGGCACAAATTACATAAAATGTCAGCAAGTATATATTTACACACAAAGCTGGTGAGAGTAAGGAAATTAGCATTCAGACTATGAAAGAATGAAAATCACCAATAATTCAAAGGGGAAACATGGCTAAAGCAATGTTACAATGTAGATAATTTTATAATTTACACAATTTAGGCAGCATCCCTCTAAGAACTTTACCTGTCTCCAACTGAAGCTCGAGCACTGGAGTTCCAGCTTGAAGTGTTTTGTGCTTCATCCTTAGTATTGGGTTCAGCACTAGGGTATCCGGCTGCTGATGGCATGCTCATTTGCAAGGGCAGGGACTCCATACTGCGATGCAGTCCAGAGAGCTTAGGATACATCAATGGAGAAGTCCCTAGACTAATTCCTTGTGAGGAAAAGCAGCTGCTAGAATTGACATTGAGGACAGGTGCTGGGCTAGGGGTCAGACAAGTGCTTGTGGTTGCCTGGATATCCTGAAGTTTGTTAAAGACTGGTCCAGCAGAGGGTTGCTCTTGGTTGCTCATCCCAGAGTCCAGGCTATTGGAGTTAACCTTATCCAAATGGGCAAGTGTAGGAGGCTTACCCAAAGACTTTGAGGTTAGTACCCTGGTGGGGAGAAATTACATTTAAAACTGTTATTAAATTGCATAAAACAAGTTAAAAACAACTTATTGTTACCTGCTATAAGGATCAAACTTAAATGTCACAAAAAATCTCAATTTGCAAAGACAAGGGTCAATTAAAATGTCAAAGATTGTTATCCAAGACTAAGTTGAAATGTACCACTTCACAAATGGCTCTTCTGAATCTGACCTAATGGTATTACTGTCTTCCACAAGTAAAAAATAGTTATCCATATAACTGGCTCTAAAATGGACTTTCAAAGTCATACAAAAAAATGTATCCATCCATACTAGCAAAAAATGTTCCAATTTCTTCTGGTTCAATGAAAGAAAAAAGAAAAAAACGAGAACAGTTGAATTTAATTCTTCCATTCAAAAATTCTTATTTTGTAAATGAAAAAGTGCATATAAAGATATATCAGTAGTTCCATGTAAACATTTTTGTGCTTATAAATAAGAAAGCATACCAAAAGCATGCAAGTGAGGAAAAAATCTCATTAGTTTTTACATTTACTATTACTACAAATTACATTATAAAATACACAATTTCATTGTGTTGCTCTTAGCTCAGATAAAGAAATGAAAATTTTGTTTCGTTATTGGGTTAGAAATGAAACTTTACTTTTAGCAATCGTATAAATATACACCATTCCATTTTGTTTTAACGTTGTATAATAAAGAGATTGTCCAATTCATTCGATTATTGTGTATTTTTATGTGGTTGCAGTTTATTTTTTGACATACATTTTTGACATTTATTACTTTTAGTGGTAATGACCATTATGAAAGGCACGACACGAAATCTGCACTGATTTAAAAGTCACTATATGAAATAATGATTGACTGAAACAGATGTTCTGCCATAGTTTATTAGGTCTTATATTCAGAGTACAATATTTTCCTGTTTTTTTTTTTCTTAAATGCATTGGGGCAGATATTTATGGAAGCAGGTGACAATTAAAAAGCATTTTAATGCATACTGCAAGAATACAGCCAAAGATTTTTCCAGCATCCATGAGTTCTAAAGTAATCATGTGATACCATGGCTATGTTGACTGTTTTTCAAATTACATAGGCTATGACTTAAAGTCTTGCATTCATTTGATCATACATTACAATGCTGCTTTTCATTTAAAAACAAATCTCCAACTGCAAATTTCAAGAATTTTAAAACATGGGGTAAGTTTTAAATAAGTACCAGACAGCTGTGCCTGTGATCAAAATGGATGAACAAAATCCTACTATTTGTTTTATGGGATAACAACAACAAAGTGCAATTCTGTACAATACAGCACAAATAGTTTGGTTTGATAATCTCTCTCAAAATAAATAAATAAAAACAAAGATCTAGCATTTTCTGAAGGAAGACTTTTTATATAAAAATTTCAAAATCTGAATGAGTAGTGTTTTAAATTTAAGTTAAAATTATATTTAATGAAAAAAAGAAAAAACATCAGAAGAAGCAACCATCTCCAGGTACTACTCAAAGTACACATACTATGGATTGTGGGATACAATAATAAAGAATTTAACACTAAAAATTTCATTTACTGAGTATTTTTTAAAAAGTCAATGTGCTGTAAACAAAGTACCTTTGACATTTAACCTAACCCTCCTCAAATTATATAACTTATTTGACTTTTTACTGTCCATAAGCTAATTTAATATTATTCAGTAAAATACGAGTGATGTTAATAAACAAGTAAGTTGCAAGATAATAGAGCACCAAAGAAAAAAACATATCCTTATTTTCTAAACCAGAAAAGAAAAAAAAAATAACAGTTTGAGATTTGATAAAAGAGACTCACATTTCTGAGCAGTTCTAGCTGAGCTTTTGACTTTTAAATGGCTGATTCTCCCATTTTGGAAGTTATTAAATTAAATTTTTTTTTACATTTTTTAAAATATTTTTTTTCAAACTGTACACCCTGCTTAGAGTTTTGACAAGCCTTGGTACAATCCATAATCTGCATTCCTCATTGTTTAGCCAATTCTTTTGAAAAGTGTATTTACATTTCCACATTTTATAGCAAAAAGTCTTTTTCAAATAAAAAGATCGTCATACATAAATGCATTCAAAATTGTCAATAGACACAAGTAGTACCAACTAAACAATTGTAAAAGGTAAAATTAGTCAACTACTAACTTATCATAATCAAAATCAATCACTGCTCTAACCTTAAATCAATTTGCCATAGGTGACCGTACTTTGAATGCGGATGATTTGTGGACATTTTTCTAGACGATGGTGGGGAAGCCAAGACCTTGGATGAAGGATTCACTTTACTAGACAGTCCATAACCTCATGCTCACAAGCTTTAAGCAGAGAACAAAAGCATGAAATCATGAATTGAAGAGACCAAAATCAGGCTATTGTGCATGGCTGCTGGGTTCAAACTATGTGATAGGGTGAAGAGCTTTGAAATAATCAATCAATCAAAATCTTTATTGTCATTGTAGCAATGAGACATTGTACAAAGAAATTTTAGGTGCAATTTTCCAGTGCAGAAAAAATAAAATAAAACTAAAAACAAAAACAAAACACAATTACTCAAGTTACAACTAAATTAAGGGAATAAAATAAGTATCCAAAATTGTCCATAACAGCAGAACAATGTTTTTTTCACTCATACATACATACATACATACATTATATTGCACTTGTCCCTTATCTAATGTTAACTTAGAATGAAGATGCACTTGGTCAGATTGACCACTTAGCATCATTCAGCATAGTGATGGCTGAAGGATAGAAACTGTTTCTCAGTCTATTTGTCTTAGTCTTTATGGATCTGAAACGTCAAACAATGCATGTCCTGGGTGTGATGGGTCCTGAAGAATTTTCTTGACGTTCCTGAGACAAAAGAAACTATGTAGTTGTTCTAGTAAGGGGGGAGGGGACAGCTGACTATCCGCTGGGTGACCTTGATGACCCTTTGGAGCTCTTTCTTCTGTGCTACTGTGCAGCTGGAGAACCACGCACAGAGACAGTAGACCAGGATGCTCTCTACTGTGCAGCAGTAAAAGGACACCAACAATTTCTCAGGGATGTTGTTCTTTCTGAGCACCCTCAGGAAGTAGAGTCTCTTTTGGGCCTTCTTCACTACCTCAGCAGCGTGTGTTCCCCAGGTCAAGTCCTCCATAATGGTGACTTCCAAGAAACAGAAGTCTGAGGCCCTCTCCACACAGTGCCCATTGATGATGAGTGGCTGGGTGTTGTCTGCCTTCTTCCTGAAGTCCACAATGAGCTCCTTGGTCTTGGCTGTATTTAGGAGCAAGTTGTTATTCCTAAACCACGTTGTCAGCCGCTCCACTTCATCCCTGTAGGTGGACTCATCCCTCATCAGTGAACTTAACAATGGTGTTACTGTAGTGGACAGAAATGCAATCATGAGTGTAGAAGGTATAGAGCAAGGGGCTCAGCACACAGCCCTGTGGGAAGCTAGTGCTGAGGCTGATGGGTGTGGAGAAGTAGGGGTCCACTCTAACCCTCTGAGTGTGATCACTCAGGAAGTCCTTGATCCAAAGGTAGGTGGAGTGTGGAAGTCCTATGTCTGACAGTTTGGTCACCAGTCTGTGGGGTAAGATGGTATTAAAGGCAGAGCTGAAGTCTATGAAGAGCAGCCGTGCGTAACTCCCCTGCTGCTGCAGATGGGACAGAACAGCATTGGGAACAGTGGCCATGGCGTTCTCCATAGACCTGTTTGTTCTGTAGGCAAACTGGTGCAGATCAAGCATAGGAGGCATGAATGACATGATGTGGTTCCTGATGAGCTTCAGGGGTCAGTGCAACTGGTCTATAATCATTAAGACTGGTGATGGTCTGTTTCTTGGCCACAGACACTATGACAGAGGATTTCAGGCAGGATGGCACAGTGGACTGAGACAGAGACTGGTTGAATATCCTGGTGAAGACCCCAGCCAGTAGGTCTGCACAGTCTTTCAGCACACGTCCTGAGAAGCCGTCAGGTCCAGCTGCCGTTCGTGGGTTGACAGCCCGCAGCGTGCATCTCGCCTCGTGCTCACCCACTGTGAAGATGGTGCTGTTGTTGGTATCTGGATGGGGTCTGGCTGTTTCTGGTGGATTCACTTCAAACCAGGCAAAGTAGTGGTTCAGCTCCTCAGCCAGCGATAAATCACCTCCCACAGCTCTGGGACTGGTCCTGTAGTTGGTCATATGCTGGACACCCAATCCACACTTGCCTGCTGTTGTTGCTATCCAGGTTTTCCTCGATATTCCTTTTATAGTCTGACTTGGCCTCTCGGATGCCCCTGTTTAGGTTGGCACGGGCTGTGCTGTAGAGACCCTTGTCACCAGACCTGAAGGCAGTGTTCCTCTCTTTCAACAGCCTCTGGACTTCCCTGATCATCCAAGGCTTCTGATTGGGGTAGACTTGGATATGTTTATCCACTGTGACAATGTCTGTGCAGTTCTTAATATAGCACAGTACGCTGTCACTAAACACTTCAAGGTCTGGGTGTTCAAAGATGTCCCAGTTGGTCCTACTGAAACAGTCCTGCAGCTGCTGAAAGGCTCCATCTGGCCAAGTTTTAACTGTCCTTGTGCTGATAGGAGCAGTTTTCCTAAATGGAATGTATGCTGGGATTAAAAACAGTGACGTATGGTCAGATTGTCCCAGGTGTAGCGGTGTAGCACAGTGGTGGTCCTCAGAGTATAACCACCTTTTTCAATTGTAATAAACACCCTCACACTTTCTATATGCATACACTATGTGCCAATATGCCATTATCTTTACTCATTGAAATAATTGCTTGTGTTGAGTGAGGCACACAACGTAAGTGGAAAGGTGAGTCTTCTAAAAGTGGATGCTCATTCATTGCTAAATTAACATTTCTATTATTGTGCTTATAACTAATTCAGTATGTGGTTCTTGATATTGTTGTTATCAAGTAGCACTAATCATGTGTAGTAGTATCCTACATTTATTATGTTTTCCTTCTATCTATCTATCTATCTATCTATCTATCTATCTATCTATCTATCT
>JANRMT010027041.1:78045763-78066816 GCA_026402145.1 Polypterus bichir lapradei
TCTATCTATCTATCTATCTATCTATCTATCTATCTATCTATCTATCTATCTATCTATCTATCTATCTATCTTCTACTACTTTCATTAATTATTATATTTGTGGTGAAGCCTAAGCGTCAGTATCAGAAAACTACAAAACATCACCATGAGTGTCAATTTACGGCAAGTGATGCCAGAAAATCATGACATCATTCATTCCCAGACATGAATTCTGACACTTAATTGGGACTTGGACTAGGACAGTTTGTAAATACTTCTATGTTCTACTCTGAGGTAGGAGCAAATTCTGATTCTAGTGCAACTTTTAGTGCAATACCTAGGAACAATTCTGGGGTAATTGATAAATACAGGCCCAGATCTATACACTGGTCACTGATTTTTCTTCAGGATTTAAAATCTGCTGTAGATGTGTGTCTTATGTATCAAGCAAGCCTACATGGAAATGATCTAGAACATTCCTAGAAGCTGCACAATATCTTAAAAATATATAGTACCATGTGTATAAAGTCTGCTCTTTCACATTGTATAGGTGTTTGATGGGTTTAAAATAAAACTGTGCTTTTAATTGTTTAAAGGCTAACAAAAGACATAAATAAATCCCTCACTAGTGATATTTTTAGAATCTAAAACAGGAGGTGCTTATAACAAATCTGTTGTCCTAAAATTATATTCACACAGAATCCTAGATATAAAACATGCACTGAAGGACTATCAAGGGTCATCTTTTATCCATCTTCCCTTACAGATGCAACAGGAACATCTATAAATAGAAATACAGAGGGCCTGCAGAATTTACTGTCAAATCAAGATGCACAGGGGCTGGTCCTTCTTAATTAGAAACCCATTCTTTTGGTTTATAGGAGAAGAAATTTAGTTAAAATATTCAGCCCCATGTACCTGCTTCTGTTATAGTGTGTTTGAAATTCCTTCTAGCTTGTTTGTCACTTTTATGAGGAAAATCAACAAATTATACCGAATTGTGATTGAAGAATTAAGGCAAAGGTTAAAAGTAAGATTTTTAAGACAGAGGTAAGACCCGCAATGATGTATGGAGCTGAGACATGGGAAATAAAGGGAGCACAGGAGAAGAAGTTAGATGTGGCAGGAATGAGAATAATGAGATAGATGTGTGGAGTTAAAAAAGGGCAGAATAGGAAATTAGACAATCAGAGTTTCAAAAAAAGTGGGAGAGCTACCTAAGGAAGTACAGTAAAGTAGATTCAAGTAGTATGGACATATGATGGGGACAGACAATGAATATGTGGGCAAAAGAGTGATGGGAATGGAAATACAGAGGAAGAGAAAGTGAGTGAGGCCAAAGCAGAAATAAGTGGATAGAGTAAAAGGAGATCTGAAAGAAAGGTCTGATTGGGGAAAAGATGCAAGACAAAGCTGTATAGAGAAGGTCGATCAAGCACATTGACCCCACACAGAAGCAGGATATGATAAAGAGGAAGATAAAGAAGGATCTGAACCCTTCAACCACTGAAGTTTTCTATAATCTTTTATGCAAACATGAAGCTAATAATGAAATACACAAAACATGTAATTATTGCACCCGTTTAGCTGTTGCCCCCTTGTTATTCAATAGCCGTGATTTATTGACTAACTACTGAGAAGAAGCATTAATGACCTTAAAACTATAGCAAATTAATTAAAATGAAGAAAATGAAAAGACTCTTAAAGACTAAAAGTCATAATAGTGATAAATGTCACTTTGAATTACACAGAGAAGTAAATGCACATGGATATGAGAGAAAGATATAAAACAAAAAAACAGAACTCATTGTTTAATCAATTTAAAAAAAAAAAGCATTGATATTAAATTAATAAATTGTATGGAACAAAAACGTGCAGGCTTTGTGGCCCTAAACATCTGGGGGTCTAAATGGACAGGCAGCCTTTTTAGGAAACTAGACACCCTCAATTTAAATTAAATTTCTGGTACTTAAGAGCTGGGGTAGTAAACTGGCAGCTGCCAAAAGGAAGTATTTCAATACCTGAGCGTAAACCAAATCAAAGGTCAATGTGGGATATATTAAAAGATAGGGAGTATCTAGGATTACTTCACAGGGACAAAGGATAAGTGCCTTCAAAGACAGTCAGGAGACCAGTGAAAGTAAACTGCATTGTAGAAGGCCATCTAATATACTTGTTATTTGTTTACTGTGGCTCTTATTTTATCTTATAATCAACAGCATACCAATTAAAGTACAGCAAACATGGCACATTTTTACTCTATATTTAAAGATCACTATTCATTTGCATTCAAATGTTAAATGTACTAATTTAAAACAATTGATCTATAAATCTGAAATTGTTTTTTAAGGTTTTTAATCTTAATATATGTTATAATTAGATGACCAAATGAATAAAACTGTTACTAAGACAACTTTATCATCAATGTGGCACAATTATTGGCTTGTAATGTTAGCACCAATTTCCTTAGAACATCTAGTAAGTTGTGCTTCCTTTATTCCTGTGTGTCCAAAGCAACACATTAAAATTAAATTTGGGCTTCATTTTTTTTAAAACATTATTATGATCAAAGGAAATCGAACCCTCAAGCAAATGTGTAGCAGCTACTCTTATATATATTGTATGAACATAACACAGTTTGCTTGTACTTTTGTATTTTAGGGATTCTGCATTGATTATGAAAAATGCTAAACATTTACCTAATGGGTCATTTATTTTTACATCCTTCTCAATAAGTATCCCCAGAGTCTGTTTGTAGCAGTGAAATTTTTCAAATTAGCAGACTTATATTTTAAGGCAGCATAATGAGTCATTTACACTCTTAAAAATAAAGATTCCAGAGTGGTTCTTCAGAGTGATGCCAAAGAGGAACCACTTTTGGTGACCAAAAGAATCACCCAAATGAAGGTTTCAGAAAGAACTTTTATAAATTTAGATATCTAACAGGCTATTCACAACTAATTTATTGTACCAGATTTGTGAAATACCAATGGGTTATAATTTTAAAAGGTCTCATTTTAGGTTTTCTTAATCTGTTTTGTGTCCTGCTAGGTAGCCTAGCAAAAATGAAAGATTTCAGGTGTTTATTTCTGCATATTAAGAAGTTTTTCAAAGCACAAAGAACTAACGTCATCTGCAAAAAACCCTTCCCTCAATGAAATGGTGCTTTGTCAAGCTATGGAACTACGAAGAACCACACAACCTAGTAAAGAACCATTATATGCCATTAAAAAAACTAGCATTTTTAAGAGTGCAGAGTTACAAAACATCTGGAAGAAACCCCTGTAGACACAGGTGGATAGTAGAACTTAACCCTTTATCTAAAAAGCTTTTAGTCAACTGAAACTTTATATACCTGTGAGAAATGGGTGATGAAAGTTCTGAAAACTTGGTTCCTGTTGGTGGTCGAAGGCCCTGAACTTTGGGACTGGGTTCAGGAGTAGTTGCCGTAGATTTTAATGGTCCGCATTCAGAGTCTGAAGCAACTGCCTTTGCCTTAGCTTTCTCTTTCTCACGGTCTGTCTGGTTCACAGGGCCAAGGCTGGCTCGTCCACTGGATTTAGAAGTACCAAGCTCTTTCATTCGGGGGGAACCTGTACTGGGTTTGAAACTTAGAAGGCTGGCATCAATGCTGCTACTGACAGGTCGGTTGCTACTTCTTCCTGTAAGACTCATAGTGCTGGATTTGGCAGGCCTTGGCAAACTGCGATACTGGATATTGGTACGAGCTGTCGGTGACAGGAAGCCCTCAGCGCAGTTTGAAACATCCAGGCTGGTTTTCCTACTACCAGAGGTACTTCCACCACTAGTACCTCCTAAGGGTTTAACAGGTATTCCAGAAATCTTGGTTGTCTTTCCAACTGTGGCAGAGCCACTAGAGATAGCTGTTCCTCCAGCAGTCATTACAGTGGCAGTACCAGTAGCTTGTGGCTGCTTTTTGTAACCAAAAGATCCGCCTGCTGAAGGCCGACTAATCCCTGAGGGAGGTTTTCGGGATTCCCCTCGGTCCTTTCCTGCATCAGAACATGACCTTTGCAAACTTGTAGCTTTAACTGTCAGCTTTGCTTTATCAACAGCTTTACTGTCTCCTTTAACTCCTGGAAATGCAAAAATGATTAACAGTCAGTCTCACAATAAAAAATTTAAGGCAACAGTGTAGTCTTATGACCCAAGATGAGAATTATTATCATTTTCAGATAAAATATATTTTTACATTTCTTCATTTTTTGCATTAAGAAAAAAATCAAAACAATCTAGACATATGGCCTTTACATTTTCTCCTGTTTATTCTCTCTCCCCATTTCAGCTTTGATGTTGTACCTACCTCACTCAAATACAATTTATGCATTTTACAGATTCACCTCACTGATGTGTAATATTCCAACAGCAAAAAACTGAAGATGCTATAATGACTGAAAAGTGTGATTCATCATTGTATTGAGGTCAGTAAAAACAAACTGTGAAATACGTAGGTTTTGTGTTAAAACATGTTATAATCAGCTGAAAGAATTAACCACCTCAAACGTAGTTGTTAAAGTAAAGAGGTCTAAGTGAAAGGAAAAAACTTTATTATAGAGCAAAAAGAAAAAGGAAAAACATCCAATTAAGCTGAACAACGTAAATAAGGTCATTTACCAAAACGTTAGCAGTCATTTGCACTATAGGCTTGCATCAGCTGTATTAGTTAAATTTATTCTCCAGTCAGTCAGTCAGTCATTTCATTTTCTCACCTGCTTAGTCCTGAACACGGCCATGGGGGGTGCCGGAGCCTATCCTAGATAGCATAGGGCACAAGGCAGGAACAAACCTTGGACAGGGCACCCGTCCATTGCATGGCAAATGTACGTACAGTACACACACACCCCAACCACACACAGGGGCCAATTTAGCATTACCAATCCACCTACCCTGTATGTCTTTGCACTGTGAGAGGAAATACAAACAGACATGGGGAGAACATGCAAACTGAAGGAAGGTCCTAGGATGTGAGCCTTGGTCTCCTTTCTGCAAGGCAGCATCCCTATCACTGTGCTACCCTATTCTCCATTTATATTTAGGTAAAGATTGATTGAAACAAAAACTAGCAAGCTGAGAATATTAACAAAGTCTTAATATTTTACATGTTATAAATATACAAATGGGTAGGGGATTCACAAAAGCAGTACTAATGTTTGTGATGCACCATCTGTTGGAATGAAAAAATGCAATACATTTTATGCTACATGCATTACAAAATAACTTTCCAATACTTGATGCACTGTAAATGTTAAGGCTGAATATGTGCCAAAGACAGTAACTACCTACCAGACAGAAATCAGCTCATTAGGTTTTAACTCATCTTAGGTAGCACAGTTAGTACTATAATAAAAATTTAATTTTCTGTGTACCTACAAGAAAAAGATTTTCCTTCCCAGTTTTTGAAATTTAGATTTTTACAAAGGATTGAATCAGCAGTTTTTAATATGCCTCAGTTGAACTACAGCATGCTGACTTCATTATAGACTGGAAAGCAACCTAGTAATATATATTTTGAGATCCTGTAATCCAATCAATTTGACATCAACTTCAGCAAATTGAAGAACTGAGAAATTTGACACCATATTGGTGGAGCTGCACCTCCAACCAGACATTGCTGCATTATGACATTTTCAAACTCAGGTCAGTAGCTGTGTTTTGATTCCAGATGTGGCCTGATTCTCTTGGGCCCAACATTTATTCAACAGTACTAAATCTGAAAGATAGGACCCTGAAATATCACAAACTGCAATACTACTTACACCTTTTGGCTATGCTGAAAAATTTGCTAAAAGGAAGGGTTGAGTGTAGCAAGGGTGATAGGGAAAAAAAGTCTGTAAGCTATGTAAGAGGCACCCTCACAGTCACAGAAACACTGATCAGATACTGCAACAAAAAGAATTACGCTTTAGCTCAGCTGGTATAGTCAGTTCTCTAATGCCAAGTCCCCGAGTTTGTGTCCAGCTGCTGTCTTTTATAAAAGACAGGAAATAAAAGAAGCTAAATTCTGATAACAGGCATGAGTCAAAACACAAAAGAGACAAAAAAAGCTAGAAACAATAAACTAAGATCAAAATCAAAATACTGTAGCAAAAAAATTCTTACACTAAATTGTTTTAATTTCAACTAACTGAAACTAATAAAGATCTATGGCATTATTTTAACTCCAAAAGCATTATTCTGCCATCTTAAATGAGGGTATCTGATGGGAAATGAGCCTACCTATGAAGGAGCAACATGAATTTTTTTTTTAAGTAGACTAGACTTTGTTTATAATTCCTACCAACTTTTCAACCTAGTCCAAAAGAATGTTGAAAAATGTCCCAAAATGTTGTCCCTTGGAGGACTCTTTCATTAGATAGATAGATAGATAGATAGATACTTTATTAATCCCAAGGGGAAATTCACATACTGTAATTATACAGGGTGGGCCATTTATATGGATACACCTTAATAAAATGGGAATGGTTGGTGATATTAACTTCCTGTTTGTGGCACATTAGTATATGTGAGGGGGAAAACTTTTCAAGATGGGTGGTGACCATGGTGGCCATTTTGGATCCAACTTTTGTTTTTTCAATAGGAAGAGGGTCATGTGACACATCAAACTTATTGGGAATTTCACAAGAAAAACAATGATGTGCTTGGTTTTAACGTAACTTTATTCTTTCATGAGTTATTTACAAGTTTCTGACCACTTATAAAATGTGTTCAATGTGCTGCCCATTGTGTTTGTGTTAACAAACAAAACCACCGCTATTGGTCTGACACTAACCCACATTGGATAGATCCCTCCAAGACTGTTGGAACAAAAAAATTGATGGTATGTTGTGGTATATGGGGTACAAAGATAGTGGGGCCATTCTTCATCAATGGAAACCTCAAGGCCACTGGATATGCGAAATTGCTACATGATGATGTGTTTCCCTCTTTATGCACTGAAGCTGGCACATTCCCTGAGTTTTTCCAGCAAGATGGTGCACCACCACATTATGGGTGTCAGGTCCGAGCATTCCTAGATGAACAGTTTCCTGGAAAGTGGATTGGTCGTCGTGGGCCAGTTGAATGGCCCCCAAGGTCTCCCGATCTGACCCCCTTAGACTTTTATCTTTGGGGTCATCTGAAGACAATTGTCTATGCTGTGAAGATACGAGATGTGCAGCACCTGAAACTACGGATACTGGAAGCCTGTGCTAGCATTTCTCCTGCGGTGTTGCTATCAGTGTGTGAAGAGTGGGAGAAGAGGGTTGCATTGACAATCCAACACAATGGGCAGCACATTGAACACATTTTATAAGTGGTCAGAAACTTGTAAATAACTCATGAAAGAATAAAGTTACGTTAAAACCAAGCACACCATTGTTTTTCTTGTGAAATTCCCAATAAGTTTGATGTGTCACATGACCCTCTTCCTATTGAAAAAACAAAAGTTGGATCCAAAATGGCCACCATGGTCACCCCCCATCTTGAAAAGTTTCCCCCCTCACATATACTAATGTGCCACAAACAGGAAGTTAATATCACCAACCATTCCCATTTTATTAAGGTGTATCCATATAAATGGCTCACCCTGTACATTAGTACAATGCTCCACCACACACAGCACATGGTGACAGTGAAAACTTTAAAGAATGCAACAAATAGTTTCCCCAACCACCTTATTCTCCAGATTTGGCACATTCAGAATTCTTTTTCTTTCCTAACATAAAGAAACACCTACGTGTGGCACAGATCCCGTCATTGATGAGATGGTGCAGTGGTGTAAATAGCAAGAAGTTTAGTTTTTTTCTGGGGGCATCCAAAGGTTGGATCACCAGTGTGAAAAGTGCATTTACCTTCAAAGAGGATACAATGAAAAATCCTTAAACAGCACTCTGCTGCACGACTTCCTTCCCATGTAGGCTCACTTCCCATCAGACACCACATGCATAAGGGGTAAAGGAGGACACATGTGACATGATACCTGCATCACATGATCAACAATGGGCACAGCAACCATAACCAATGTTCAGTATCCTTTGAAATCTCTAATATTACAAAAACAAACTATTTTTATTTAATTGTAAGTTAAATGCGGATACTGCTGGACCTATTAAGTATTCTCTGGCACTAGGGTTTAAATGTCCAAGAAAATTAGCATACTTTCATTATTCAGATATAACATAGGTAAATTAAACTTTAAAAAAACCCACCCCACAATGCTACTGGTACAGAAGATGTCAAGAAGATGGACATGAAATGGAAAAACATGCTTCCATGAATAAAGGTTTGACAACAGCCCAACAAGCTCAAAATACCTTGTCAATAAAAATAGACTAAAGTTGAAGTGAGACTAGGCTTTAGACTATGAGAAAAATAAAGACTCAGACTAATGAAAATAATTGGTATAGAAAATGGAAAGTGTGACAGGTTACCCCATTCCCCCGTATGTGTGTTGAAGACTGCTGGTCAAACAGTATGAATGATTTGGAAACAAAAAGTACTATCATCATCTCATCCACTGATAAAACTATTCATTGTAAAAAATATTCTCAGATATGATAAATACACTCAGTGTAACAATCATTGTTCTGATTTTAGCTTCTTTTTAATTTTTCTCAGGTTTTCCAGAGGCTATAAAATTAATTTTGGTGTTGTTTTGGGGGTTTTAATACCTGAGGAATCCAATTCAGCAGTCAGAAAATTATTTTGACTTCCATTTTCAAGTTGATTTTTTTTATCAACACCATTTTTGTTTGAGAAACATCCCCTGTTTTTGTGGCATTTGATTCTCCCATGATGCACTGGGGCTGCACCAGTATAAAGATTTCCTCAAAAACAGTCTCTTATATCAGAGATTGCACCAAACCTCGAGACTCTCTTTCTGGGATATTTTGCTTAATGGTTATTGAAACAAAGCTCTGCCTTTTGACAGTGATATGGCACTGACACACTCTCATTTTGACTTTTGGCTTTGACCCTTGCTTTGCCATGACTCAGTTCGTTCTCCTGTGCTGCACTCCTATTTTTCGGACTTACCATTCTTTTTGCAGTCAATACACACATCTTTAGATAATCAGAGAAAACCAGATTTAATTTAATTCATATTACCAGTTTTGGTAGAAGAGCCTAATATATGAATCAAAAGATGGCAAAAAAGAGTGTGCAATGAGAAACAACAGTCTTTCATCATGTGGTGGAATGTTCTTTAATGCTTAATTCCTGTTCAGTCATTCTGTAATTGAAAACAATGCATGCTTTATTACCTGCAACTTTAAGTGCACTGTGTGATGTGTGCGTGATCGGTGAAGTCACCCCAACAGGTGGGTTCTTGCCTTTCTTTAAGGCATTTGGTGGGCCAAGAGACTGTGGCTTCTTCAGCTCAGTTTTACAGGACTCTTCTGTTGTCTCAGACTGCACTTTTCTCCAGCGGCCAGATGAATCAGATTTCAAGCTGCCAGTGTCGTAGCTTCCACTCTCTGTGTTACGGTGCCCTTTCGCCTCAGACTCACTATACCAAGACAGGCCACTTTCCACCAGGGAACGCTTTTCTGCATCCGTGCGCAGCTTTTAAAAACAAACAAACAAACAAACAAATACATAAACATCCTCCCTTATTCACTAAAATGTGAAATTATATTTTTTTGCAAATAGATAGATAGATAGATAGATAGATAGATACTTTATTAATCCCAAGGGGAAATTCACATACTCCAGCAGCAGCATACTGATAAAGAACAATATTAAATTAAACAGTGATAACAATGAAGGTATACAATAATTTTGTATAATATTAACGTTTACCCCCCCCCAGGTGGAAATGAAGAGTCGCAAAGTGTGGGGGAGGAATGATCTCCTCAGTCTGTCAGTGGAACAGGACAGTGACAGCAGTCTGTCGCTGAAGCTGCTCCTCTGTCTGGAGATGATTCTGTTCAGTGGATTCAGTGGATTCTCCATGATTGACAGAAGATTTATGTGGACATAATATTGCTTGTTTTACCAGTTGATGTAAACTTTGCATCTTGCACTTGGAATGTAACTTTAGATGGTCATTATATACAAATTCTGAAAAAACAGAGCTTATTTAAAAAAAATCTTTTACTAGAAACCATGAAGTTTATAAACGTGCACTTGAAGAAAATGTACAAACTCTACATAAGCAGTGACAAGACTGGAACTTAAGTTTAGTCTGGAACTGTGAGGCATTACTGCTAACTACTACACTATTGTGTCACCATTTATTACAAAAATGTATTGTACTACTGAATCAAATGGTTAATTACACAAAGACAAAACTATTTCTGAAATTTTCAGCTGAACAATTATTCATATATCCAAAGACTGTGTGACTTTCAGCTATATCCCTTGCAAACTGGCAATACTACAATATTGTAATCTAAAACTTAACTACTAAGTTTTATGTTAGGCAAAAGTTTAAATCTTGGCTTATCTGTTTATAAGGGAACACTTAATCATTACAGTCTAACACTAGTCAATTAAGCTTCATGGATATCAATCTGTCCATTTAGGAAGCGTAAACAATTGTGAATCAACTTCACCTGCTTTGGAGCAAAATAAAATTAAAATAGGTGCAATGAATAGGCAACAGCAAGAGAACCCCTGAAAAAGAAATAGTTATGCAGGTGGTGGCCACAGACAGTTCCTGGATGATGAAGGCATTGATGCTATTGAATGGCCTGCACATTCCCCATACCTGAATCCAATTGTGAACCTCTAGGACATTATGTATCGGTACATCTGACGCTGCCAAATAGCACCACAGACTGTTCAGGAGCTCACTGATGCCCTAATCCAGGTATGTCCCCCAGGACACCATTTGCTGTCTCATCAGGAGCATGCCCAGACATTGTCAGGAGTGCATACAGGCACGTGGGGGCCATATACACTACTGTGTCACATTATGAGCTGCAGTGATGAAATTCACGCCAATTGGATCCGCCCGTGATTTCAATTTTTGACTTTGATTTTTGGTGTGATGTTAAAACCAGCCCTAAATTGGTTGATGATTTCCACTAATCGTTATTACATCATTTGCTCTCAACGAATTACACAGTATTACTCAGTAAATATTTTCCACTTAAATATTTCATTCATCGAGATCCAATGTGTAATTGAATCCATCCACCCACTATATCCTAACTACAGGGTCACAGGGGTCTGCTGGAGCCAATCCCAGTCAACACAGGGCGCAAGGCAGGAAACAAACCCCGGGCAGGGCGCCAGCCCACCACAGGGCACACACACACTAGGGACAATTTAGAATTGCCAATGTACCTAACCTGACTCCACGCAGGGAGAACCCAGGATGTGAACCCAGGTCTCCTAACTGCGAGGCGGCAGCGCTACCCACTGCGCCACCGTGGCGCCTCATGTAATTGAATTGTTCCCTTAATTTTTTGGGGCATTGTACAATAAATTTACCATAATGCAATTTGAATTTTGATATTTTTCACTTTCAGATAAGGTTTTCAAATAACACAGTATCTTGGTCTCTAAGTGTAAGCAGGTAAACTCAACACTGAAATGATACCTCTTAGCAATTTAATTTATAGATAATGGGTGGCACAGGGATACAGTCTTTAGCATTGCAGCTTTAGAGCTCCATAATACCGAGTTTAAATTTTAGCCTGAGCAAGTATTGCTCAGTTTCCACAGTGGTCTTTTTAAGTTTTACCTGTGGTCTCCAGTTTCTTCTTATACAACTGTGTAGGCAAACAGTAACCACTAATGAGAGAGGTTAGGAACACGCACTGATACAGTGCATTGCCGCACCCACCACACGACAAACCAACTCAGGATCCCAGATTAGGACCAGAGTGCAGCCATGCAACGGGTGATACCTCAGCACCACACTAATTCAGATGGAGTGGAACAGTGTGAGTTTTTTTTTATGGTAGCTGGAGGCCTGCAAATATGATAAGTGATTTTGAAGGGCAAGAAATCCTTCCAGGAGGTCCAGAATCAATTGTATGGCCATTTAACTTTTGGACATATTCGGGAGTGAAGAAGCCTCTGGTACTCAAACTTTTAGGCCAACACCAACACCAAAGAAAGAAGTGGCAGTTACTCACCACTATAGCAGAGTTGCGGCGAGACCCAATTGGAGTTGTTGGCAAGGAGTTGAGGGATGAGCTGGCATTGAATTCTTCTGAACTAAGGTTGTCAGAGGCGTCACTTAAGCCACTGCTGATTGAACTGCTTTCATCCCAGCTGAAAAAGGAAAGCAAAAACATGGTCAAGAAGAAAATGGAGGGGAGTAGAATGATTAGATACAGAGGAAAATGAGAATGATGAGGGTTTTCTTCCTGTATACTCATGTATTTAAAGTATCTATCTATCTATTTTTGGGGTATGGGAGATATGCAAAGGTTACTTCCATGCTGAAAAAAATACTAGAGAAAAAACATTTTGGCTGTACTGTACAACCTTGATCAGGTGTGTCACACACAAACTCATTAATACTGGGCCCATTTAGAGTTGCCAGTCAACCTCACTTGCACATCTGATGGTAATTTAGTCATGCCAATCTGCCAGGAAAAATCAATACAATCAGAGCACAGGACTCTAGCACTGATGTCTCGCTACCCTTAACACTTTGCTCTGTCCTATTAAGAAAGATAGAAGTAAAGCTAAATTATAAAATATTGTATTTTTATATCTCATCCATGGGAGGTTTGGAAAAACTGTGTAAAACAAGGAGGGCATATACTTCTGCAGTAGCTCAAGTGCAAAAGAGGACAGGACTACAGAAAAATGAGCATGGGCAACTAGAAATCAAACATGAAATTTCAGTCAGTCAAATTTAGATTCTTCCAAGAGTTAAAAACCAAAAAGAAGGTCAGTCAGCTCAAAAGATGTGTTTTACAATAATAATGAGTATAATATAAGGAACAGAAAATGGTAAGTATTATGGAAAACAGAAATACAAAGTTTCAATTTATCATTAACATCACAGACAAACTAACTGGTGATGACTGGCAACTGAGTAAGAAAGGAAATTAAGGTAAAAAAGGCTTTTGAAAACTTGGTGAAAGTACACAATCTTGTGAGCAAAGTACACATACTCACATACACAATATTAGGCACTACTAGAATTTAATGCTTGAATGAGTATTGCAACATTTTCCATTTCATGTTACATAGGGTCTCAACACATTTGAGAATATTAGGAATATGCAATTTAAGTTTCTTTATGGACAAGGCTAAGCTTGGTCTCCTCAAAACAGAAAATAAGTTATTTTTCAAAACAATAAGTGCTAGCTCCCCAGACTGGGGGAGCTAAAGCATGTAATGCTTTACCACACTGCCAAAGGCAGCTTTGAATCTTTAAAATATATATGTAAATATATATGAAAAAAATTATATATAAATATTTATGTTAAACGTGATTAATTGCAGTAATTCTAATGGAGACAGCATGGGACTCTATAAAACACATACATTTTTAAAGAGACTTAAGAAGATGACAGATAGAAATACTGTAACTCTTACTTGGATTTCTGTCTATGTGAGTCTCAGGAATCCAGAGCCTTTCTCTGTAGCATTATGTAAATGCAAGGCAGGAATCGGTCAATTTACCCCTGTCTGTGGAGCACCTTAAAAAAGCCTCTGCCAACATCCCCACTACTGTTTAGTAATAACATCAATATTCACATTTTATAGAGTCTAATTGGTATTTTTGATTTGAAATACTTTGTCAATCCCCAAGGGGAAATTGTCTTTTCTCATGACCTTTGGGAATCAGAGTGCAGGGTCAATCATACTACAGCACCCCAGCAGCAATTTTCAGGTTAAGAGCCTTGCTCAGGGGCCCAATGGAGTAGAATCCCTTCTGGCAATAACAAGATGTAAACTGCCAAATGTTTAGATACCAGCACAGATCCTTAGCTACAGTGCCACCACTCTGCCATGCATCCATTTTTTCAGACCTTTCACACAGACCTTTTAGGCCTTTTAAAAATGTAATCAGCACAAACACAAGCATAAACCCCTCTAACATGCACCATTTGATTTTATGCATTGTTTCTCACTAATTTGGCTACGTTTGGGAAGTCAAGCAAATTTGACACACCACTGTGAAGATCACAGCAAAACAAGTCAAAGAAATTGTTACACATCATAAAAGGCAGAGCTGTGGCTTTATTTTATCAAAAATAATCAATATAGCAGTATGTCCTCCAAACAGATAAGGACATACAGCATGTGAGAACCACTGCTTGAAAGTTGAAAAAGTAAAAACTCAGCTGCTGTGCAAGCTATTTTTGGGGAGATTAATCCAAATACATTATCACAATCTGACAAAAGAAACACATTTTGTGAAGATGTTAAAGCTACAACATACTACACCACCCACCAAAATACTGGGATGAATTCAGTTATAAACAAGTTAAAAAATATATGCATGGCGTAATATTCAGGTGCGTTCAAAGACTTACTTAACTGATCTGAAAGTATGAGCATTTAAATGTTTTAGCTACTTCAAAGAGTCAGTTATCACATTTTTTGTTCATTAAATAGTTTTGTGATAGTAAGCCATATTCAGAAATAACAGTCATAATGCAACACAATTACATGAATTAGTAGAATGCATTAAAACATGTTTAACAATACTTTACAAAATCATGGAGTTAGAAATGTACTGTAGCTAAAATAGGCTTGTGGTGGCTCACTGCCTTTCAATGACAATAGATCCCAATTCAAGCAATGTAAAAATGGCATCAGTCAATGTTATGCTGTTACTTGGTAGCTGTAGAGAGTCTATCTAACTTCAGTTCAATTTTTTTAAACATAATATTCTTGAACGACATTCCCAAATAAGAGTTAACATCTGTTTAAGTCTCAAGATAAAACTATTGGCTGCTGTGGCCATGATAGAGGGCAAGTCTGGGCATTTGTCATTAAATTACAATGTCAGAGAAATACTGAATCATTATAATGTGCATATTATTCTGCAAATAGTTTGCTTCTAGATAAGTGAAAATTTTTTAATATACTTTTACAGTTAACATACATCAAGTTAGGTTTTTGACAATACTATTGAACTTGTTTTAGATCCAACACTGAAGAAAACAAAGAGATAGATAGAACTTTTTCCTTAGGGGAAGATTTGTTTATTTACAGAAACTCAAATAAATAAACAATACACACAATGGTCAAACACACATTAGAATGACTAAAATGGAAGAAAACTAAAAAGAAAGAAAATGTATGACTTGGCAGTCACAGTCACAGTGAAGCATTGTGCAGGTGTATTGCTGTTGGTATAAAGGAGCCCCAGTAGCGTTTCCTAACTATCTTCTGCTTAATGATTCATTGGCAGAAAGTCCTCAATGTTAGTGTGTTGGAAGAAGGGTGTGCAGCTCTGTTCATAATGACACTCAGTTTTGTTTTAATTCCCTGCTTTGCTACTACCTCCACGGGGTCCAAAGTGTGTACTGTAACTGAGACTGCCCTTTTTATATGATTGTTGATTTGGTGAGTCTCTCCTGAAGTGATGTTACCAGCCCATTGCACAACAGAGTACCAAATTGCACTGGTCATTAAAGAGTTGTAGAAGAAATTTAAACATTAAAGAAATGCACTCTCTTAAGAAAAAAAAAACAGCCTGTTCAGCCCTTTCTTATATAGTTTATCTGTGTTATGAGACCAGTCTGGCCTGTCATTGCTGGGGACCCCCAAGTGCTTGTATGGGTGCACCACCTCTACATCTGCTACCTGAATAGTGTCCGGACATAGGGGCTCAATAACCAGTTCCTTGGTTTTGCCTATTTTTAATTGCAGACAATTCTTCCTATACCAAAAAAAGTTCACCTGACTCCTATACTTTGTCTCATCCCCTTTATCAATAAATCCTACTGGTTCGGAATCATCTGAGGAATTCTTCAAGTGACATCACCTAGTGTTACAGGTGATGTTACTTTATAGTTGTGAATACGTAAAATAACGATAGCTGGCAATTGAGCTCTTCTAAGATTGTAGCTAAGTTCATTGTGCCATTCTTTTGAGTTAATAAAGTTAATATATCTATTGAATTAATAAAGCTATTGTAATAATCATAACCTGTGTGTCTTTTTCCATACGAACAACTGTAAACCTCCTTTTGCCCACTCCTTTATTTATAGTCTGAGGTATACACAGTAAAGAGAAAAGCAGGCAGAACTGTTAGTTGTGGTGTTCTGTTGTTGCTCACATCCAAATCAGAAACATAGACATTGAGTTTCATAAACTGTGGTTTGAGCGACTAGTAGTCCATTATACAGGATTTAAAGTCTAACACTGAACATACAAGCATTTCACAATTCAGTTACTAGACCTGGACAGGAATGGCAGTCTATAGCAGGACACACTCACCCCAATTAGCCTAAACTGCCAATCAATAAGTTAGCGGCCTTTTAACCTAATGAAAATAAAAACATGTAGATTTAAAGAGAACTAAATATCTACTTCCTTATTTCTTTTTGTTAACTATCATCTTCAGTGTACCATAGGAAATGGTGTGCACAATTAAGCTGCTGGTTTTGACAGCTTTTTTTTCCTGCTTTGCCAAGTTTTTGGTTTTATTTAAAAAAAACTGTCATATAAATCAGGTGCTAGAGACAAAGAGAGCAGAAGTAAGTAACTTTAAAATTCCATTCCTACTCTACATAAAAAATGCAACCACAAAGGCATAACAGCCTCTTTTAGATTAACAACACTCCAAAATCCATCAACATCTTCTTTTCAGTTCAAGAGATGTCTTCTTGGCTTCATGCCAGTCTAGGGTTTATACAGTAGAGAACTAAAGATATACAGAAAACATCTAAGGGACAGCAAACAATTTTGGGACAGATTTGAAGATGTGCAGAGCTATTGAGTTGCTGGGAGCCAGCAGAGCTCAGCCTTACCAGATGCTGTACAATACAAATAATCTATACTAATAAAAGGCAAAGCCCTCACTGACTGACTGACTGACTGACTCACTCACTCATCACTAATTCTCCAACTTCCTGTGTAGGTAGAAGGCTGAAATTTGGCAGGCTCATTCCTTACAGCTTACTTACAAAAGTTAAGCAGGTTTCATTTCAAAATTCTACACGTAACGGTCATAACTGAATGCTACTTACGTACATATATACAGCCATAGCCTGCAGCTCGGTCGCCGTGTGAGGCGGAGTTGCGTCATCCATCACCACGCCTCCCACGTAGTTGGCTGCCTGCCTATATTGCGTCCCCCATACGCACGCCTCCTATGTATTTGAGTGCCTGCCCATATAAGGCCGTCCGTCAGCTGCAGTCCAATAGACATGCTGCCGCTAGAAAGCGTTTGTCATGTCTAAGACGAATACGATATTCGCAAAATACAAGTTTAGTGAGAAGACGCAAGGTATAAACGAGACTTTTGATCACTTTGTAACAGAGTTAAAATTGCTGGTGAAGGACTGTGCTTATGCAAACCAAGATGAGATGGTCAGGGATAGAATAGTGTTTGGCACAAACTCAGCAAAAGTGCAAGAGAAACTTTTAAGTGCCGGGTCTGAGCTAACATTAAATAAAGCCGTGGACATCGCAAGATCGCACGAGATAGCACAAGCAGAGCTGAGAACCTTCGATGCATGTACTCCGAGCGGCTCACGTGAACTGACTGTGAATGCACTACGCAGACAACAAGCAAAATCTCCAAAGAGAGCTGAACAAAAAACGCATTACACAATTGAGAAGGCAGCAAAAGAATATGAAGCGAGTGACGCATACAAGCATATTCATAAGTGCAGCTACTGCGGAAACAAAGCACACGGTGGAAAAAGTCAATGTCCAGCTAAAGGAAGACAGTGTAAAAAATGTTGTAAATTGAACCACTTCGCTAAAGTTTGGAGGACTGGGAAAGATAAACCCGTGCATGCAGTGTGTGATGTCTCAGATAAAGAGGAAGATGAGCTGTTTATTGATGCAGTAAGAAAGGAACAACCCTCTGAAGCTGAACAAGCCTTTGTAGACATATCAATAGGAAAGCAAGGTGTAAAGCTTAAGTTTAAATTAAGTTCATAGACACGCTGCCGCTAAATATTCGCAGGCAAATCCACAATTTAATACCAGGAATGCCTGTTAAACATCTTAGAACTTTCCAACGGTCTTTGTTGCCCTCACTGACTCACTCACTCACTAATTCTCCAACTTCCCGTGTAGGTAGAAGGCTGAAATTTTGCAGGCTCATTCCTTACAGCTTATTTACAAAAGTTAAGCAGGTTTCATTTCGAAATTCTATGCGTAACGGTCGACAACGTCCGCAATGTAAACTTTCTTATTTATGGCCCCATCTTCATGAAATTTGGTAGGCGGCTTCCCTGCGCTAACCAAAACCAATGTACGTACTTATTTCAGTGGTATGACGCCAATGTCGGCCGCCATATTGAACTTTCCAACGTCACTAATTCTCCAACTTCATGTGTAGGTAGAAGGCTGAAATTTCGCAGGCTCATTCCTTACAGCTTACTTACAAAAGTTAAGCAGGTTTCATTTAGAAATTCTACGCGTAACGGTCATTAACGGTCGACAACGTCCGCCATGTTAAACTTTCTTATTTATGGCCCCATCTTCACAAAATTTGGTAGGCGGCTTCCCTGCGCTAACCGAAACTGATGTACGTACTTATTTCGGTGGTATGACACCACTGTCGGCCGCCATATTGAAGTTTCCAATGGTCTTTGTTACCTATGGGCCCATCTTCAAGAAATTTGGTACGCGGGTTCCCAACGCTAACTGAATCCTACTTACGTACACATATACATCCATAGCCTGCAGCTCGGTCGCCGTGTGAGGCAGCGTTGGGTCCCCCATCCCCATGCCTCCCACGTTGTTGGCTGCCTGCCTATATAAGACCGTCCGTTGCTCCGGTCTCTTCATTCCCTTCCTTGCTTCGCCATGGTATTCACGTCTCCCTGCTGATAACTGCAGCCTTTTTATTTAATCCACGGCTTCTCCGCGTTTTATTGTTCGTTTATTACAATTATAGTTATTGTATAGGTATTTTAGACTTAGTTTACATTGTTCAGGTACCCACTTCCTTTATCATTCCAACTGTACCCGCATTAACATATCTATCGAGGTGATCACCATCGATCAAAGAACTGTCACTTATCGAGTGGTTTCCATGCCCGGAGATGGCGCCTGCCTTTTCCATTCTCTGTGTTACATATTGCACAGCCATATCAGGATCACTCTTGATATCCGGAGGAACATTGTGTCTTATGTATTGAATGACTGGGGCAGGTTCAAGGTGTGGACTGATAACGGTACAGGAGATAATTATACTACACAGGAGCACTATAAGAGTGAAATACTTAAGCCCTACACCTATGGTTCTGCATGTGAGTTGATGGCTGCCGCTGAATTGTTCGGTTGTCGCTTTCAAGTGTACCGAAATGGCCAAATATTTTACACCTTTGGACAACCGCCAATGCCTCTTAAACATCTTAGATTCACAGGTGATGATTTGAGTAGTGGACATTTTGATGTTCATGAATGTTTAAACTCTCAAAAGCTGGATGCAAAGTTATCGATGAAACCGGTTGTATGCTTACAGCGCTTGACAGATGCTGAATGTCACTTCAACACAACAAGTCCTGCAAATACTAACATAATTGAAATAAACCATGAAACTCAAACCGATTATGACAGCAGCAATCCAAGCTGTGAGATTTGAGGCAAGATTGCTTTTCACATGGCCAACTGTACGTTGTATGCTCAAGAGTAAGCTCAGCGCACAGCTTGGTCATATTACAACCGGAGGGCCGAACTGGCATACAAAGAGATCCTTAACAAATAATTATTGGTATATTTTCCCTCAGTTTAAAAAGGTTTACTTTTCTTCTTAATAAAAATTTTAAGGCAGTACTTCGCTGCTGCGAAGTGCGGGTATTTTGCTAGTCGTCAATAATTTAACTTGTTAAAAAGAGGTCAATATCACAAAACATTACACTGCATCTTAATTTGAACCCACCACTGAGGAAGACTGTGTTAAATTTGAAAAAGCCATGAAGGACGCTTACATATTCTCCTTCAAAGAAGCACAGAATTCATGTGTCAAAAGAACAAATATGTATGTATAAAACTGCTTTTTCAATTGTCTGCTGACTTTGTGCTGACCATAAGAAACCTGGTCGCAAAATGTTTAATTCTGCTTTTAAGCATTGCTAGACTCTAATGTTGTATTAAGCCATGGGTGCTCCTAACTCTTGTTCTTTCACAAAAATAAATAGGATAAGGTCAATACAATTTAAACAATCTGAAATAGAGGTTATCTGAGGAACTAGTGAAAACAAGTTATAGCCAGTTGGCTGCAAGGCGATACCAGTTTCCAGAACAGTTTTAAAATGTAAAGGATGTATCAACTGTATGTACTGTATAGAACACCTTGAAAGATAAAATGTTAGTATATAAGAAATACCAATGTGCTGAAGTAAACATGGCTAACATCTCACTTGCTTATTATTCTTTGTTATGACCAAATAGACCAATTAGATTATTGCAGAGAACTGACATATTGCAATATATATATTATAAACTGTATATATATATATATATATATATATATATATATATATATATAGTAATGTGTGAGTTCCCATCTTGCACCCCAAAAGACAAGGCTGACTCTCAGTACTTTAGCAAAACCAGCTTTATTCATCTTGAAAACAGGAACAGCACGGTTATTTATTGTAGTGGCATCTACCACTCTCCTATACACAGACCCAGCAATCAGGCAGGGTTGTGGTCAGGTTAATGGCCAAGTAATACTGCTTCCCTGCATTTATAATGTTCCTTGCATCACCCAATGACGACAGCGCTTATCACAGTCATTCTTGGCTCGGATTTGCTTTCGCGACAAGCCGCTAAAGTGCTGGGAGCCTGTGGTTGGCCTGGCGATGGATAAGCTGTCTTCCACAAACGTGGCAATCATGCTTCAGGACACTCTTCGGCGTATTGTCCTGTTGGGGGAGTCCCAAAAGAGTTTAGAAACCTTGCAAAATATATATATATATACAGTGTATATATATATATATATATATATATATATATATATA
>JANRMT010027041.1:78066826-78114333 GCA_026402145.1 Polypterus bichir lapradei
TATATATATATATATATATATATATATATATATATACACACACACACACACACATACACTAGGGGGATCCCCCCTGCTTGCTTTGCTTGCCAACCCCCTGGCCTGCACTACGTGCCAGCCACTTCGCGTCTCTGCCACTCGTGTTGTGAAGAGGGGGATGAACACAACCCAAGGAGATGCGGTCGCTCCTCTGAAACCCCCTCTTAAACGGTGATACAATAGGAAACAAATCCAGTTTTTTTTAACCTCCTCTTTGCTTGATCAGCTGCTGGCTTGCTTCTGCTGCTGTTGTGTCGTGTGATCTCCATCTCGTGCGGCGCTTCAACCATTTAAAAGCCTGTACAGCAGCTGTCCTACTCTTTGTCTTTTATTTTCGGCCCCGGGCGTGGTTAAATCTTTTGGCACGAAGTCTTGTCTCACGGGACGTGAGTTCTTGATATTTTTTAGTTTGTAATTTAAAAACGGAATAAGAATCTGAAAATCTAACAACATTACATTAAAGTTCGATAAATTCTGAAAAGAATGATACCAATCATATATATGTAGGTTTTAAAATAAGTCTGATTTAAAGTGTGACAAAAAAGTCACATAAAATCGTTGCACTTTTAAGCTTAGGATTTTATATATATAGAGTAGATATATGAATGGAAGTGAAGGTCTGTGATATGGTTTGCATATTTGTAGCTGAAAATCCACAACAGAAGAAAATGAATCACGTATCTTAAAATAATGTTTTATTTTCTAAGCTTTCGACTCCTACCAGGAATCATCATAACAGGAGCATGCCCTGAGCATCATCAGAAGGACGAACAAGCTGCAATCTTATGAGATGCCTGCACTCCAATCAGCATCAACAACAAGATACTTCAGACTCCTGATTGTGTTCAGTACAATGAGAGAGATTCTTCAGATTCCTGACTGTCACACACATGTAACATCAATGGACTTTAAGATCACTGGCTTCAAGATCTTCAGCAACCTTCAGTCATAACTTTAAAAACCATACTGGAAGGGCAAAATACTCTTTCATACTGGGACTACCAAGTATGTATTCTTTTGTTCTGCTGTTTTATACCTGCGGTGGGCTGGCGCCCTGCCCGGGGTTTATTTCCTGCCTTGCGCCCTGTGTTGGCTGGGATTGGCTCCAGCAGACCCCTGTGACCCTGTAGTTAGGATCTAGCGGGTTGGATAATGGATGGATGGATGGATCTTTTATACTGTCCCCATTACCATATGGTCAAGCTGCTCTTCTTAAATACTTAAAAGTATTTAAATGAGAAGATAAGGAGAAGTAAGATTTGTATATGCAGCATACAGTCAGCTATAAAATTAAACTTCCTTTGTGAGTATTTACATCAATAAAATCAGTTTGTAACATGCAAACATAAACTGCTCATTTGCTAATAAATTCAACATACGATGCTGCTGTACAACAGATTAATATTCAGATGACCTTTTTTGCTGCAGTTGCATCGGGCAATGCAGAACTGGCAGAGAGAGGGAGAGAGTGAAGGAAGTTGCTGACACAGGGAAATTAGCATTTAAAAAGTAAGTGCTGCAGTGGCAGAATTAATTTCTGGGGCAAAATACAAAATACTGGATTGTCTGTGAATGTACATGTCCAATAGATATGGCATAAAAAATAGTGGACAAAGCACCAAATTTAATATAATCATGAAAAGCATGATTTAGATTTTGTGGCAGTCTGCCTACGCTCGAATACCTTAGACTACATTTTCCAAATAACATATTTTGCTCAAAGTCTGAGTCAGATCTGCCAATGGATTCACTTTGTCAGTTTCCTTTCAAATACCCAGCTTTTGGTATTTTTTGTCTAGGCCCCAAAAGTTTGCAAAGATGTCAAAATTATTGAAGGATCTCAAAGACTGGTCTGAGAAACTAAAGGCATATCAGGCAGCAGGACATCAAGCTGGTTTTACAACTGTGTGTTATATGAGGAAGTTTCTCATAATCAATCTATTATTTTAAATTTCTCTTTACCTCTTCTGACAGCAGTGGGCTATCTTTTCACCTCAAACAACTCACCAGGGGCCTCATGTAGAAACAGTGCGTACGCACAGAAATGTTGTGTATGAACATTTCCACGGTACCTAATACCCTGTCGTACACAAGTTCTCCGCTCGGTTTTGCAGATTGGTGGCACCCAGCATCAAAACAATGCTACTGTTACTGTGTGGTTTATCTTTCTTTTTCAGATCCACATCCTTGACGCGGCTTTATAAATACACTGAAAATAACCGCATATTGTTTATTAGTTTAAGGCATCTGATTGTAATTAACCTGTAACAATATAATGGTCCACAGAATGGTCAAACTATATGGGCAAAATATGTTTATTATATCATACAGATAACACTTTAACTTTATTTAAATAATCTATATTGTTAGTAATTAAAGGACACGGTGTCACTATGCGAGCAAGGATCTGCAGTTCTGTTCACGGATTGTACCTGCCTCACACTGTATGCTTCACTGGGACTGGCGTGAAGGATAGAATAATTAAACATGTAATACGAAGATATTTCAATGTTCCTTAAAAGTTTGGAAGAATCAGCGTTATAAGCTTACAGATGGCTTAACGTCTGTTACAGAGCTGATTGTGTGGCGACTGGGTATTTGGAGAAAGAAAAGGAAAGACAGGAATTGGAGGTTAGTACGTTTGAAAAAGACATACTGCTGCAATAAATTATTTCATCGAAGGTCGCACACAATCACTGTGCCACCGTGTTCCCATGTTTAATAACATGCTTTAAATCCTATCATCATGAAAGTGATATCACGTATACATCTCAGTATTTTAGTTACTCAGAGAGCTGTAATATTGCAAATGTAATGGATTCTGTGTCCTTTCGGAGGAAAAGAAAGCCGGTTTAAGAAGCCGGTAGTGATTTACACACATACAGCACACAGAAGATCAAATACAAAACAAAGCATTTAACGTGCTACTTTAGTTACAATGGGATTTGAGAAACTAGTAAATTAAACGATTTTAAGATGAAGTTTATGATGTTCTACTTTAATGACAAAATAAACTATGTGATTAAAGTGGAAATTTTGAGATTAAAGTTGACATTTCGTGCTTTTTTCCCACTGTATGCCTATTTTTTTTTCTCTGTACCCTAATGAGCTTTCATATGAAGCTCAGACGGTGGGCTACAACTCGCCTTCTCACTGTGACTTTGATATGTGACAACTTCTTTTTTATTTTGGGCACTGTGCGACTGTGTGAACTTGAGCTTTCGAGTTTCTCCGATACGCTATGTCACTCGATCAACTTCCTTTTGTTGTTGATACCACTGTTTAAACCAACAAATAATACGTTTTTCTTTGCCTCCACTTGGTATTTGCTGAAATTCTATTTTTCACCGTGCTTTTCCCATTGTCTTTTCACAGAACGCTGAGCTTAAGGGCTATTTATATTGATTTGCATATTCAAAGAGGCATAATTCTGGGAGGAGTTGGGGTGGGGCAGCAGGCGCGTGCACAAGCGTTACTTTTTTGTAGCGGAAGAACGTGGAAGTTGGCGAACGCACAGATTTATGCATCTGGATTTTTCTGTGCGTAAACACATTTCGGCTTTTGTGCTTACGTCATCTTATAGTGCGAATTCTACACATGCCGTTATGCATGAGGCCCTAGGAGACTAATAAATGGTAGAATCTGTGCAAATGATATAAAGTGAGTTTGATACATTGCAAAAAAAAAAAAAGATTTATATTACTCACATATACTGTAATTTGCATTGATGAAAAAGGTGTACCAACATAGCTAGCTGTCTCTTTGCTTTTTTGCTCTGCACCAGCAGATTAGAAAGATTTCAGATACAAAAACTGTTAACAATTTAATTATAAAGTGTCAATAAGTGGACACTTGAGGGCGCTGTTGCCCCGTGAAACCCAACAGATAGATGCAGGCACAGGTTTAAAAGCACCAAGAAATATTTTAATTTTCTTCTTTAAAGTGCCCCAAAGCACCTCCACCACAATAACCAGGCAATAACTATAATAATCACACAATACTTAAACACAACAATTCTCCTCCTCTCCTCCCAGCAGCTCTGTCACACTCCCTCCCAACTCCAGCTCGCCTACTGGGTCTCCACCAGTCCTTTTTATAGTTCTTGACCCGGGTCAGATGGAGAATCACATTTTTCTTCAGCCTGGAAGTACTTTTGTCCTTCCATCCCCATGACTTGGGAGTACTTCTGGGCTATATTGGAAACCGAAATCCCCATGTCTCCCTGCAGTGTCACACGGCGGCACCAATGGTACCCAGCAGGGTTGTGAAGCCAAACTCCATCTCCCATGATGTCCTGTGGGAATCTGGGGCACCTCTAAGCTACAAGGAAGTTGCCATCTAGCGTTCTGGGTGTGTCGGCTGGGTTGAGCTGGTAGCCGTCCATCACAATAGTTAGCCATTTTTCACACAATAGTTGTAATCAAAGAGGCAAACATTCTGCCTAGTTCATCCAGAGTGGATGATCAGTACAGAATGCACCTTCTCACCAGACAGCTAGAAGATTCTCATAAGGCAATCTCCACAAAAGCAGCTGCTATCTTAGCTAACCAAGTTCAGCAGCTTCAGACTTTGTGTTTAAAGCATCTAGAAACCACATGGTTCTGAATCTGTTCATAAAGATGTCATTCAGTTTTACTGAGCACTTCAGCAACTCTTAAGTATGCTATATTGACATGAATTATTACTGACTATCTATAATGACTATACACTGTACTGTTACAAAACACACACGTCAGTCATTTTCTGACTCAGGATTTGGAGCTCTGAGGGTAGTTGCATCATGAGAACCACTTTGGAAACAAAGAAAAAAAAATAGACCACCAGTCAGAGCAATTTGTTTTAGCCTGGGTTTTGCATTCACTTAAACAATGCACGTGACAAGGAATACCAAGGTTAACAGAAAAGACAAGGAAAGTGTAATTTTGCACGCTGGAAAAGAAAGCAAGCAGGGATACATAAAAAAGGGTGTTATATTTCCCAGGAATAGCAATAAAAACAACATACTTGTGTGATATGATTGAAAGTTTCTGAAATTATGTTTGGTTTCACATAGCCTCATTATGCAACTACCTGTATACCCACACTCAAAAAATGATTATTAGGGTAAGCTGCTATTACTCAGACAAATAAAATTAGTTTTTCTGAAAGTGAGTAGGTCTTGAGACTTTCTGAGCCCATTTCTAGCACAACTGCTCTAAATTTCTTGAATGTCACATTAAATAGTATACTTTACATTGAAATTATATGAACATAATTTACTGCTTTAATTAAAAGCAGCACTCATAGAAATGATTTGTAGAGTAAATTGCCATTATATCTCAGTTACCTTAGGTTGACTTTAGTCAAAGTGAATATGTTTTTAAGGTTTAAAAAATTATTTTTTTAAAAATTGTTATTAAGCAGCTACTTTAAGTTACTTCACCCAAAAATGCGGTTATGAAAAGTGGCTTTGGGCATATTTGTCTTTTATAAACTAACTGCACACCCTACACCACATAAGAAAGATTGTCTTCTCCTTGTGATGACTACAGGTTTTCTAATATGTGAATTACATTGGTTTAATTGATTGCTTAGTTGTATCATTTAATAATGATGTGGTTGTGGTTAATTATTAGATGATCTGCTGGTTCAATTAAAAATGTGAAGAAAACGAAATCTAAAAAACTAAATTTTGTATTTTGTGTTTACTTAATTGGTAGAATTTATCATGTAATGTACAAGCATGAAATTTTTTAAATTAAAATCCTCCAACTAATCATTTTTTTGACTGACCCAATGCTTATTCAGCTTGGCTACTCTCCTTTCTTTGGAAGTTTATGACTAAATTTATCTAAGTTAAAGGTTCAGAACAAAGCTGAAAATTCAAATTGCACACTTGGATACGATAAGACTTGAAAATTTCTGTTTTGAAGACATAAACTTCTTGTCAATGCTGGCTTGTGGAGAAAATAAAAAAACAAACACCTACAGATACTGAAAATAAATAACATTGTGCAGATACATATTTCCAGTACCTAACAGATCTCAGGCTGATGAAATACTGACCCAGGCAGTAAAAGGATTTAAGTGAGTGGTCAGCCAGAGTGCACACAAATATAGAATATTCCATTTTCTGGAACGTTATCAGTGCTATTTTGGAGAAGTTAATTAAAGCAAATTAATGCAAGCTCCACCAAGCTAACTAAAATTAGATATGATACCAATGTCAAGCTCCATCCCTTAAATATGTAGCAATAAGAAAATCTGATAGTGTCCTTCCTACCTAAGGTGTCTGTGTTTGTGAAGATGTTTTAGCACCCTAAATTGCATTAATCCAATTTAGGGTATGCAAAAAAAAAAACTTGTTTTAATACAGTACATCCTTCCAAAAGCAGCCAATTTAAAACAAAATTACCAGTGTATGGCAGTTCATACAGAATCATAAAAGCATGTATTTTATTTGCCATGTCCAAAATGATTTATGCAAAATTATGGTAGTGACGTTTTATTAACTCACTACTATAACTATAAAGCATTAACAATCAGTTGAGATACTTTCCTTCTGTCCCTCAAAAAACAGTTAAAATTCTGTTTGATGGATAAGCTTCCAATAATTAGACAGAACCCATACAGAAACAAAACAGCTTAAAAACTGATAGTATTTTAAATTAATTGTGATATTATGTCAGCACTCCATGATACCAACTATCCCCCATAATGGCTTGTACAGCACACATGGAATTAAAGGCTGCAAAGATGGACTATTGAGCATTACAAATTGGATTTCAGAAGCAATGCTAATACCCAGCTAAGTAGTGTTACAGATACCACAGTTGATAACAACTTGACTTGACAGCAGACATACCCTATTGATTTAATTCTTTGTTTCTTTTTGTAACACAAAGCTAATAACACTGTAGACCATCTGGCCTTGAATTTATTGGCTAGGTCTCACAGATTTAGAAAAAAATCTCGGATCTAATGATTGACAACACTGAAAACAAACAATCAAAAATTATATGTTTTTTACCTTTCTTGCAAAACAAATTTTAAAGCAATCTTCTTATAGCGCCCATTCACCAGAGAAATAAGATTTCATTGCACACAAGAAATTCCACTGCCCATTTCCATAACAGACTCAATACAATCATTTTTTATGATGTGCTTTTTCTATTAGTTATTACAGTCAATGAGAGGCAGTTCATGGAAATGTATTAATAGCAAGTAAAAGCATACAAAATATTGTGCGCCTTCATGAACTCTACTAACTGTGCTGCATATCACACCGAGTCTTAACATTCTTAAGCCAGCTTAATCCATTTGGGATCATGGCAGGCTACCGTGGCAGTATTAGTAAGACCTAACTAATTAGGCACAACATCTACAAAATAAATATTTTAGCTCTGCTTCTGTCACTAAGGCATGTTGTTCATTATTATACAAATACACAGATGATATGGGAGCTTTGTAAAATGTCCGCCACTTTAAAATACAATTTATCAACACTTCACATTAAAACTAGTTTCATGTTTCTGTGCACATACAACATGTAAAAATCCCATAAAATTTTCACTGCTTTTAAACCTAACAGTTAATCCCTTTTGCCAGGTGTTAAATGTGCAACTGGTTTCCATGAAGGAAATCATTCATTGCCAATAAATGACATATAACATATTACCTGATAGTTGGTATGGCCAATTTAATCAAGACAAAGCAAAGCAAATAATAGGCGATCTATTGAGAGGAGCATGCTTTACTGGCAGAAGCCTGACGATAAGAGGAAACTTTGCTACGTGGTATTTATTTTGTTGTATTTTTCACTTCATTGTGTGTTGTTTTGGTTTATAAGTACTATTGATTAATGAGGTGGGCTGTGTTGGCAGCCCAAACTACTCTTGGCTCTAAGTTAAATCATTACCATGACCGAAATTAATTTTATGTTTATTTTTAAGCTCAAAATAAACAGGTTCCCAGGGAATCAAGAGGCCTTCTACACAAAGCAGTACAGCATTTTGACCACATCATTAACTTTTTACAGCTCAGAAAAACTTCAGTGAGACTTTTCACTTGGTTTCCATGCATTTTACAACTTCCTAGGTTTCAAGAAGGCTATCATAAAATTAATATCTAAAGAAACCAGACCAACACAACTGAATATCTACTGCTACTATCATTTCTAGCTTTTATGGCAATAAGGTGTTGATAAAGATAGTAATGACTTGCATTAACTATACTTTTCTGGTCTTGCTAGAGTCACACCAGTGTGCATGTCAAATTGATGTCCCTAATTCCTTTGCCTACCCTGACAGGCAACAGACCTATGCTAGGGTTTAATTTATTACGTAAAGTTCTTGCCCTTTAAGCTGCCTCACTGGGTCACATGTTTTGGTCATGCACCAAATTAACACCATTGTGGACCAAAATCTTTAAATATCTATCAGACAGCCTTGGTGTCACAAGCACTCCTAATCCATTAACTGCTGTGTTTGGTATACTACCAGAACAGTTTAAAGTGTAGAAGGACAAACAAACTGTCAATTGCCTTTACCTCACTACTAGCACATGGACTTATCTTGCTCAACTGGAAAAATCCTAGCCTACCTCTTAAGTCAGTGGGTAACTGGTGTTATTCTGTATACTTATGTGTTTTCTCAATTTTTTTTATTTTTAATAAATTTGCAAAAATCTCAAGTAAACTTTTTTCACGTTGTCATTATGAGGTGTTATTATTGTGTGCATTATTGTGTGTAGAATTCTGAAGAAAAAAATGAATTTAATCTATTTTAGAATAAGGCTGTAATATAACAAAATGTGGAAAAACTGATACGCTGTGAATACTTTCCGGATGCACTGTATACTATTTGAAATTGGAAAAATCAAATTCTCACTTAGAGGATCTCTTCAAAACTTTTTAAAACCTGGCAGGATCTAATCAATAACATTTTGGAATAAGCATTTATATTGGAGAAAATGTTTCTCTTCCCTCTTTTCTACTTTTAAAGTTTTACTCTGGCTGTTGGCCTTCCTCGGTTTATCTTGGGTGGGGACTGAATTTAGTTTTATTAAGCTTGACTTGATTGTATGGAATGTTACTTGCTTTTAAATTAATAAATAAGTAAAGTTCTTGCCCTTTAAGCTGTTTTTAAAATATACATCATTTTTCCTATATCTAAGTGGGCTGCATGCACCAAAAGGCACAGAAATTAGGCAAAGGATTTAAAAAACTGCCTCAAAGCATTATTTCCAAAACTGTCAAATTAAGAGAATATAGATCTTATTTTATAGCTGTTACCCCTCCACTCTTGGCAAAAACTTTACTTTTGCTTGTGAATTATTAGATTATTAAAAAAGAAGAAGAAAAAAGAGAACACACACAAACCATATATATATGGAGGTTTAAATTTCATACTCTGTCAGAATTGAGGCTGAAGTACAGGTTAAGCTTAGATGGCCCAAACACAAAGCACAGCACATTTGTCCTCTTTTCAGTTTATTAATATAGTATAGTACTAAACATAACAGCTGACGTGCCAGTCAGAGCCTCAGCCGAAAGCACAACTTGCACTGTGAGACAGCATAAACCATTAAGCATAACAGAACAGATTGTAGGTCTGTGGGGACAGCCATCTAATTCTGAAAGCTCAGGTTACTCAACAGCAAGGCACAAATGTACACATGACCCAGAAAAAGAACAACAAAAATCTGGAAAAACAAGAATTCAAAACCAACCATTTCAATAACATTTGGACACTTTTGATTAATGCATGACATGGATCCTCCTTTAGCAAGTACTCAGCACAATCACAGTTCAAGATTCTTCTTTGAGAGTTCTGAAAGTTGTATAGCAGATGTAACAAAGTTGGTGTCTCTGTAGTTGCACTGATTTCCAGGCTGGAGTGTCAAACATGGAATTTAACACTTATAATATCTCACAGTGACTGTGACTGCTCTTTTTTATCTTTAGCGGTGTCAGAATTTTTATTTTTTTAATAATTTGTGTATTTGTTTGTTACATTTATTTATTAATTGAGCTTCTGAAGAGTTGCTTGCAATGATAGAGAATTCCTTTGGAGATGTCAATTATTTATATAACCTGAAGATAAAAATAGTAATTTGCTTCTCTGGTTTACTGATTACCAGTATATAGCTGTGAATGTACACAAGATTGCTTCACAGAATAAGTTTTTAGCTTGTACTCTTTTAGGATTCATTTCCTATTAACCCTGGCCAAGCATCAAAAGGTGTAAATTACATGACAACTGCAGATTTGTCATCATTTATAGTCTGCTTGTAACTAAGCCGTTTCAATTGATGTTACTGGCCTTTACCAATTCAAGCCTGTCTCCCTGGTAAATTGCTATTCCACCCATTACTTCCTAAGGATACAGTGAAAAACATTTAAATGTATGAAATATGGACACAAGTTTTATGATGTTGACGGATAATATTTGGAGTATTTACAGCATTTTTCATTATAAAATGGAACCTAATAGCTCTGTCACTTTTAAAGTGTGTAAACATTTTATGTTGCTCTCTGCCATTAATCATGTAGTGACAGCCAATACAATAAGATATTTTAAGCCTTTTCAATTAGTTATGGTTCTATCAAAGCTCACGCAATGTACAAAAACAAAATATCATATATATTTTTGAATTCAGTCACAGAAGGATTTTTGTACATTTATATTAAGTAGATGATTTTATTTTTAAGGCATTTTTTAATAAGGCAAGACAGCATAGTGGTTAGCAGTCTCTTGGTTTTAAATCTATCTGGTTGCTGCCTAGGTGGAATTTATGCTTTCCTTGTTTCTGCATGCTGTTTCTTCCCATAAGGTGTGTGTTAATTTAGTAGCTTATAAGTGTGGATGCATGTCTGAGTGGCTTCTGCAATGAGCTATTTCTGCAATGATTTCTGCAGCTTGCCTGATGCTAACTGGGTAGGATACTTCAAACCACAACCCTAATCTGGATTAATCAGGTCTGAGAATGTTATGCGATATTGAAATCACAGGGCAGTGATTTCTCACAAAGTGATCTTAGAAGATAAAATTACTCCTTTATTAATCAAAGCCCTGAACAAAATCCTTAGAGGTTTGCCAGCCAATAAGAAATGTGTTCTTCATGTGAAACAAACATGGCCAAATTTTGCCTAAAGAACCAACATTAATAAATTCTGATTTTTTGCATTGTAAATCTGTTTAGTTTATACAGTGCATTTAACCATCTGTTAAAACACAATATTTACTTAAGGACTTTTTTCAGCCATCCTTTGGAAATGTGTGCTTATTTCTCACAAAGGAATGCTCTTTTATTTCTATCAAAATTTTATTTCTACCAAATCTTTAAACTATAGGTCTATTTTAAATCTCAAACTGTCCAATTTATTTGTGTACTATATACAGTAACTGTTGGAGGCACATTTCATTCAGAATCATATTACTAATCTATCAGAAATTCTGCCAATATTTATATTGTTTCGAATCTATTTTATTCATCAAAACTCTCAAGGTCAATGCTTTTCCCCAGATAATACTGGGGTAGATAGCACTAATCCTGGAGAGTTAAAGTTGCTTCGGGTTTTGGTTTTTATTCTGGTTTGGTGTCAATCTCCATCATTAACACAATGTAACAAAATATCCCCAAACACAGTTTTAGTGTCATGGAGGTTCTTCTGGCAAACTGGACATATACCAGGAAACAGCACTGGACAGAACAGCACTCATGCACATATCCAAACTTTCACAAATTGCAAATTAACCTAGCCAGCATATCTTATGGGATGAGGAAGGAAAACTTGAGTGCACACTGGAAAACCACCACAGACAGGAGGAGATCATGGAAAATCCACATATACAGACAACAACAAGGGCATGGGATTCAAATCTGCGAGACTGCATCAATGAACCACCAGTGCTGTCCACTCTGCTACAATGTTTCCCATGTGAAATTATCTTAATTAAAAAATGTTCCCCAGTGCTTAGGTTGCCATTTAAAATAACAAAACTACTAGCTACATGTTTTACTTTTTATGAATTATCCATTATTATAATGCGAAAAGCATCTACTGGGATTGCCATGTCAGCACATTTACTCTTCAAGAAAATCTGTCAGAGAAGCTCAGTGCGCTGTGCATAGTTTTGAAATTTCAAAACCTCCTACTGAAAAGCACTAGTGAATTTACAAGCTCATTTATCTGTGTAACAATAGACATTCTGTGCAACTTCAATTATAGATTTGTTTTAAATTTACTTTGAAAGAGGTTGCGTCGGTTTGAATATTTTGTACATGTTCCTCTTTTACTCATCCAACTGCTTCTATTGATGGCAAAAGCTATCGCTAATACAAGTTCATCAAATGTTGGGAGAGAAGCATACATGTGTGCAAGCAGTATCACTCTGGAAGCACAGAATGAAGAACTCTGTATTAGATATCCATTTTACACTAAAAACAACCTCACTGCTACATTATCTGCATAGTATAATGATTTAGTAAGTTTCTGACACTGAAATTTATCAACAAAGCTCCAAATTTGCTATCCATCATGGTCCAGAAAGTTATTTTCTGATCTCCAAGACTAAAAGAAATGTGAACCACAATTAGTCACGGACCACTCACAGTCAACAATTAACAACAGGATATCTGCTGAAGTAATTTTTATATCACTTGAAATGAATTCTGCTGTCTATGAAAGCTATCGAGCAACCACAAGCCAATCTGAACTATACTTCTAACTACATGACTTTTAAAGCATTTATTTAATTTAGCATCTTAACACATCTAATTGCATTCTATTATTATTGATCTTTTTGAATACTGGGGGGCTTTGCCCCCTGCTCGCTTTGCTTGCCCACCCCCTAACCCCACCCCTAAACCCCGGGCGAGCAACACGCCAGCCACTTCGTATTTCTACTGCTCGCATTGTGAAGAGGGGGGCTGAACGCATGCTAAGGAGATGTGGTTGCTCCTCCCAAACCCCCTCTTAAATGGTGATACAATGGGAAATACATTTTTTTTACCTCCTCTTTGCTCAATCAGCTGTTGGCTTGATCTGCATGTCATGCAGCGCTTTGAACATTTAAAAGCCTGTACAGCAGTTGTCCTTTTGTCTCAATGCCTTGTCTTGCGGGACGTTAAAGTGTCTCAGAAAAAAATCACGTCTCATCTCCTTCCAAGCTTTCCAAGATTTTTTTTATAATAGAGATATGACTCACTATTAAAAACAACTAATAAAAATGTGATAACAGACTATATCATTAAGTAAATAAAAATGTATAATGCTATAACTTTCACATCAGTTAACTTCTGAATGTTATGCCTTGCATACATTTTCTAACTTGTTTCACTTGTTACGATTCTAAGTCACTGATTTTGTTTCTTTAACTAGTAGCTAGTTAAAAAATAGGTATAAATAACACTAATAAAAAGTTAATCAGAATCCATTCACATGTGTGAAGAGATGCTGTAAAATAACCCTTTTGATTAAATATTTAAAAAGGAAAAGAGCATATTGTCCCCATAATAAGTATATCAACAAATACATTTGGGACTGCTGAACAAAAATAGAAATAAGCCACCTAATTAACAAGATTCAGCAATTTGCTTGAAAATAAGTAATTGATATAAAATCCTGGAACCACCACAGAACTGTATGATCAGGCTTTTCAAACTGAACTAAATAAATATTTGTTTGAATCTTTCAAATCTAAATTCTAAACCATTCTTCTATATTTGCAAGTGAAGCTATAGAAAATCAATACAGATTTAACCAAGTGGATCATACTGCCCTGTAATCTATTGTCAAGTCAAAAATTCCATAGAGGAACTGAAGTTTACAACTCTTAAATGCAATGCACTCTGCTTGACAGCACTTTGTTCTCCTCTCTAACATAAGGCAGTCATCGAATATGCTGTTTTCTTTGAGTTCTCTAATACAGCATCTTACATTCCAAGTATCTATACTAATAAAAGGCAAAGCCCTCACTGACTGACTGACTGACTGACTGACTGACTTACTCACTCACTCACTCATCACTAATTCTCCAACTTCCCGTGTAGGTAGAAGGCTGAAATTTGGTAGACTTATTTCTTACAGCTTACTTACAAAAGTTAAGCACGTTTTATTTCGAATTTCTACGCGTAGCGGTCATAACGGTCGATAACGGTCGACAACATCCGCCATGTTGAACTTTCTTATTTATGGCCCCATCTTCACGAAATTTGGTAGGCGGCTTCCCTGCACTAACCGAAACCGATGTACGTACTTATTTCGATGGTATGACGCCACTGTCGGCCGCCATATTGAACTTTCCAACGTCACTAATTTTCCAACTTCTCGTGTAGGAAGAAGGCTGACCCCATCTTCACGAAATTTGGTAGGTGGCTTCCCTGCGCTAACCCAAACCGATGTACGTACTTATTTCGGTGATATGACGCCACTGTCAGCCGCCATATTGAACTTTACAACGTCACTAATTCTCCAACTTCCCGTGTAGGTAGAAGGCTGAAATTTGGAAGTATCATTCCTTATGGCTTACTTACAAAAGTTAAGCAGCTTTCATTTCGAAATTCTACGCATAACGGTCATAATGGTCAACAACGTCCGCCATGTTGAACTTTCTTATTTATGGCCCCATCTTCACGAAATTTGGTAGGCGGCTTCCCTGCGCTAACCGAAACCAATGTACGTACTTATTTCGGTGGTATGACGCCACTGTCAGCCGCCATATTGAACTTTAAAACGTCACTAATTCTCCAAATTCCCGTGTAGGTAGAAGGCTGAAATTTGGTACTTATTTCAGTGGTATGATGCCACTGTCGGCCGCCATATTGAACTTTTCAACAGTCTTTGTTACTTATGGGCCCATCTTCAAGAAATTTGGTACACGGGTTCCCAACGCTAACTGAATCCTACTTACGTACATATATATGTCCATAGCCTGCAGCTCAGTCACCGTGTGAGGTGGCGTTGGGTCCCCCATCCCAACGCCTCCCACATTGTTGGCTGCCTGCCTATATAAGGCCGTCCGCCGCTCCAGTCTCTTCATTCCCTTCCTTGCTTCGCCACGGGATTCACGTCTCCCTGCTGATAACTACAGCCTTTCTGTTTAATCCACGGCTTCTCTGCTGTTTTATTGTTTATTACAATTATAGTTATTGTATAGGTATTTTAAACTTACTTTACATTTCTCAGGTACCCATTTCCTTTATCATTCCAACCCCCATTACAATGTTTTTCGAGGTGATCACTATCGATCAAAGAACTGTCACTTACCGAGTGGTTTCCATGCCCGGAGATGGCACCTACCTTTTACATTCTCTTTGTTACATATTGCACAGCCATATCAGGCTCACTCTTGATATCCGGAGGAACATTGTGTCTTATGTATTGAATGACTGGGACAGGTTCAAGGTGTGGACTGATGACGGTACAGGAGATAATTATACTACACAGGAGCACTAGGAGAGTGAAATGCTTAAGCCCTTCACCTATGGTTCTGCATGTGAGTTGATGGCTGCCGCTGAATTGTTCGGTTGTCGCTTTCAAGTGTACCGAAATGGCCAAATATTTTACACCTTTGGACAACCGCCAATGCCTCTTAAACATCTTAGATTCACAGGTGACGATTTCAGTAGTGGACACTTTGATATTTATGAATGTTTAAACTCTCAAAAGCTGGATGTGATTTTATCGATGAAACTGGTTGTGTGCTTACAACGCTTGACAGATGCCGAATGTCACTTCAACACAACAAATCCTGCAAATACTGTCGTAATTGAAACAAACCATGAAACTGAAACCGATTAAAGAGTAAGCTCAGCGCTCAGCTTGGTCATGTTACAACCAGAGGGCCGAACTGACAACATGGTATACAAAGAGATCCTTAACAAATAATTATTGGCATATTTTCCCTCAGTTTAAAAAGGTTTAATTTTCTTCTTAATAAAAATTTTAATGCAGTACTTCGCTACTGCGAAGCGCGGGTATTTTGCTAGTGTGTTGATAACTCCTAGTTTATTCTTGGGACAGCAGGGAGAGAGCTTGGAGTTGGTATAAAATCATGGATATAATTAGTAGAAATTTCAGTATATGCTCTTAAAAGCAAAAAAGATAAAAAATAAAATAACACTTAACCTGCACTGGTTACAAGTGAACAGCTCTGGAACAGTGCCGGCTGGTGCCACATGACAGTACTCATCTGTGCTCATTTATAAATTTAGTGGCTTCAATTAAGTTAATCCACATCTAAACAGCAACTCTGCTTTAACATATTCTTATTATAATAATCCTCACTAAAATGTTCTCTAGATTGTCTAAAATTTTTCATTTATGTGAGGTAGAATGCCCAGAGGGGACTAGGCGGTCTCATGGTCTGGAATCCCTGCAGATTTTTTTTTTTTTCTCCAGCCGTCTGGAGTTTTTTTCTGTCCTCCCTGGCCATCGGACCTTACTCTTATTCTATGTTAATTAATGTTGACTTATTTTATTTTCTGTCTTTTATTTTTCTATTCTTCATTATGTAAAGCACTTTGAGCTACATTTTATGTATGAAAATGTGCTATATAAATAAATGTTGTTGTTGTTGTAAAAGCAAATTAACTATGTTTTCTATAAGTCAGGAAATGTTATTGTCTAAAGGAAATATTCTTGTTAATAATAACATTGCCAGCAAAGTGCTGAAACAGACCTAATGATTTGATGTGAAATATACTGTAGGAAGATAAAGCCCTGGGGCCTCATGTATAATGGCATGCGTAGAATTCACACTATAACATGTCATAAGCACAAAAGCGGGAATGTGCGTACGCACAGAAAAATCCAGATGCATGAATCTGTGCATACGCAAACTTCCACATTCTTCCGCTACATAAATCCCGATCAGCGTGAAAAGTAACGCTCGTGCATGTGCCTGCTGTCCCGCCCCAACTCCTCCCAGAATTAGCCTCTTTGAATATGCAAATCAATATAAATAGCCCTTAAGCTCGGCCTTCTGTGAAAAGACAATGGGAAAAGCACAGGGGAAAATATAAGAATTTCAGCGAATACCAAGTGGAGGCAAGGAAAAACATACTATTTATTGGTTTAAACTGTGGTATAAACAAGAAAAGGAAGCTGATTGAGTGACATAGCGTGCTGGAGAAACTCGAAAGCTCAAGTTCACAAAGTTGCACAGTGCCCTAAATAAAAAAGAAATCGCATATCAAAGTGGCCATGAAAAGGCGAGTCGTAGCCCACCGTCTGAGTGTCATATGAAAGCTTATTAGTGTACAGAGAAAAAAAAAAAGGCACAGTGGGGAAAAAGCACGAAATGTCAAGTTTAATCTCAAAATTTCCACTTTAATCACGTAGTTTATTTTGTCATTAAAGTAGATCATAAACTTAATCTTAAAATCGTTTAATTTACTAGTTTCTCAAATCCCATCGTAACTAAAGTAGTACGTTAAATGCTTTGTTTTGTATTTGATCTTCTATGTGCCCTATGTGTGTGAATCACTACGTGCTTCTTAAACCGGCTTTCTCTACCTCCGACAGGTCACAGAATCCATTACATTCATGACATTACAGCTCCCTGAATAACTAAAATACTGAGATGTATACGTGATATTTTCATGATGATAGTAGTTAAAGCATGTTATTAAACATGGGAACACAGTGGCGCAGTGATTGTGCACGACCTTCGATAAAGGTAAAAGATAAAAATAATTTATTGCAGCAGTACGTCTCTTTCAAACATACTAACCTCCAATTCCTGTCATTCCTTTTCTTTCTCCAAATACCCAATCGCCACACAATCAGCTCTGTAATAGACGTTAAGCCATCTGTAAGCTTATAACGCTAATTCTTCAAAACAGGAACATTGAAATATCTTCGTAGTACATGTTTAATTATTCTATCCTTCACGCCAGTCCCAGTGAAGCATATAGTGCGGGGCAGGAACAATCCGTGAATGGAGCACTAGATCCTTGCTAGCATAGTGACACCGTGTCCTTTAATTATTAACAATATAGATTATTTAAATGAAATTAAAGTTTTATCTGTATAATATAATAAACATATTTTGCTGCATTTCATCTTAAAAATGATATCTCATCATATGTAAACACAATGGATATAAAGTGGATCAGGTTGTGCAATATTCTGTGTCACAAATTTACAGTGAGGTAATTGTACTTATAAGTACAAACAATTCTACAAGGAGCAATTGATGGAGTGATTGATTGCGTTTAGAGCTGTTGGGATGAAACTGTTTCTGAACCACGAGGTCTGTACAGTAAAGGATTTGAAGCATTTGCCATGTGAGAAGCAGTTCAAATAGGAAGCATGGCTGAGGTAGCGTATGCTTGATGCTGTATACTGATAATTCTCTTTCCGATCAGCTGCTCCGAGTGGTGCAGTGAGAGTAATACGGAAAAAGATGATCCGCTGTGGCAACCCCTAATGGGTACAGCTGAAAGAAGAAGAAGGTGCAGTGAGAATAACAACGCTAAAGCAGCTATGGTATTTAGAACAGTTTGACCATTCTGTGGACCATTATATTGTTACAGGTTAATTACAATAAGATGCATTAAACTAATAAACAATATGCGGTTAATTTCAGTGTATTTATAAAGCCGCGTCACGGATGTGGATCTGAACAAGAAAGATAAACTACACAGGAACAGTAGCATTGCTTTGACACTGGGTGACGCCAGTCTGCAAAACCGAGCGGAGAACTAGCATACGACAGGGTATGAGGTACCATGGAAATGTGTGTAGCTTTACGCCAAGTTTAGGCTTTATACATCGCAATTTGAATGTGGAAACGTTCGTACGCACCGTTTATATATGAGGCCCCTGGTGTTTCAATTTCTTACAAGACACATTTTGTCATTGTAAGAAACTTTGCTTCTTCTTCCTTAAAATGACCAGTGTTTTTGAACATTACTGTGCATTTACGTTGATGTAGCATTACATTAATTTTGTCAAATTAATGTTTTAAAAATATAATGCTGATGCTTCTCTTTAACATATCGCAGTCATGTCCGCCTGTTTCAAGGAGCTATAGCAGCATGAAGCCTCATGGTACAACAAAACTGAACAAGTCATTTGCAATTTAGTTAAAAACAAGAGCAGTTTTAGTGTTTCATGTAGCAGTGATGAGTCCATGTTTTTGAGTACTGTATATGGAAACTAGCTATTTAGTTAAAAAGAAATCATGGACAGAAGAGCGAACTATGCTCCAACTTCCATTACCATGATTACTACCTTAACAAAAAGACTAAAAACTGGCAAAAACGAAGAGTCAATAAATTTAAACTAAAAACACACCAGGGAGGTAACAAGCTCTAGGGTACTTAACTTTGTACTAAATCACCCTAAAAAATGAAACCTGTTTTAACAATTTCTACATCTGAAAGATGTAAAGGCATGTGAAAGGTGAAATTCAAGCACTGAGCTGGATTTAAACAAATGTTTGGCGCCTGTTTTCTTTGGCACAGAGCCAGTGGCAGTTGATCCTAGGTTTTCTGACATTCAAAAATGTTTTGAATAGAAAGTTTAAAACTTTCAGCTCTAACCAAACATGTTTACAGCAGCTGTGGAGCAGAGTTTTAAATAAAAAAAAAAGTATTATTGGATTTGTTCTTGTCAAACATCCAGCCATCCATTATCCAACCCGCTGAATCCTAACATAGGATCACGGGGGTCTGCCAGAGCCAATCCCAGCCAACACAGGGCGCAAGGCAGGAACAAACCCCGGGCAGGGAGCCAGCCCACCGCAGTCTTGTCAAACAGATCCCACTAAATGAATGGAAAAAACAAAATGTGTTGACTCCCCCCCCAAAAGTTGAAACAGTTTCATGATTGCTAAAGATGCTTTGATTCTGTAATGCAGAAAACTCAGAAAAAGCAAAATCACCAGAATGAATTTCTTGCAAACTGTAAGACCCAGCACTTATTTCAGAATTCCAGTAAAAACATGTTGTTTTTCAGGCTGCATTATATACCTGATCTGACATTGATATCTCTTATGCCTGTGTACTAGTCTAGAATTAGTCATTGGATTAGATTGACATCAGCTATAGTAATTATGGTACTTGTAACTTAAGACAGCAATCTATTCACTCGCGTACCATTCAAATATGCACATACTGTAAATTCTCCCATTACATCTGTCACATTTTAGTTGTTATACTAATAAACACTACAAAAATCTGAACATTTAATTTCTTTTTTATCTTATTATAATGTTGTCTCTATTATTATGTCATAAAGAAAGGTCAGAACTGCATCTTTATAAAAATCCTGAAACTAGCCAGTCCCACAATACAAAATTACATAAACAGTATATGTTTTAATATTTGTATTGCTGTTTACTCCTTTGGTTACTGATGGCTTAGTAATGAGAACCACCAAAGCAGGGTTTACAAAAAGGTTTGGTGGATGCCTATATTTGTACATTGTACTGAATCTACTAGGGATATCATGTAACCCTAATGGATAACTAGTCTTTAAGAAATCTACCATAGGATGCAATCTGCATTCACAGTGACTTAAACCAATTTAATTAAGAGACCTCAGTTAATATAATAAATACATCTTATGTATGGAGGAGAGCAGGAGAAATCCTTGTACAAATACCACATAAAAATGACATGGCTCAAACATCAACACAAATCTCTAGATCTATGAGGCAGTAAAGCAAAATAGTGAGAGGGCTTCACCTCATAGAACTTGGATCAAGACAAAAGTACATATTAAAACTGCCATAAAAGCAATAACCTTGCAGAAAATCTATTGCAACAACCTTGCACCTGCAGTTTACACTACAAACATGGAAATACTGATAAAAAGTCAATGAAAATAAAGTTTTCTAAGAAATAGAAAGGGCAGTATTATACATGAAGACCAGGAAGGTGTGTATATAAATTGCACTGTGCCATATGAAATTAGTAGAAAGCTGGAATTAAAATAGGAATTTGCAATATTGATAATAATGGTGAAATGTAATTAGAAAAATGTTGATGCAGATGCCTTAAAGTGTCTATCTAGACTGATGGGTGCATGAAAAAATAAACCTTAATAAGATAAAAAATTATCATTGGAAGCTGTTCTTTGATGTATTACCCACTTTCAGCATGTTTTACTCTATGCAATGCAAATCTTCCTAAAATATCTATCAGTCACTAAATGTTTTTAAAATTGCTCACTTTTGAACAATACTCAAGCCAAAGCTATTACCCCAAAAGATGTTACTTTTACGCAGGAATAAAAACACAGGTTCTTTAACTGCATATCATTCATTGATGTAATTTCAATTCACAAAACACCACTGCATCAGTTGCTTCTTAAATCCTCTGATAGTTATCATTAAATCTTTTGCTCTCTGTAGTAACAGACTATCAACATGCTGTGCCCACCACGGTCAGTTTTTTGCCTTCCCCAAATTAGCCACCATTTAACTATAACCTCACATATTAGTTTGGTCAATGTTCTATTAGGCACTTTCTCTGAACAAATAATTGTTGTTAATTACACCTTCTATGATGATTGTTAGGGCACTCCTAGTGAGAAAATTCAGTAAAGGAAACACTTGTTTTCATGTGTGTGCTCTAGTTCTTTATAGGCAGAACTTAATATTACTCTCCCAACACCCCCAAAAAGGCTATAACAGAAGTAGTCATTTACTCTAAACCTATAATTCCATGCCCAGTTCCACAAGGAGGTGTATCCCATTGTCCCAGTTTTGCAGTGGTCTCAGCAGATTTGTAAGTGATGGATTGTTCTTTCAGTTTAAGTATGGGGCTTAAACGCATTAGTACATTTAATTTTTTCTTCCATTTTTACATTGCTTATTACTTACAAATTTCATTCAATAAATGCTTTAATCTGTTTTTATTCCTAATACCTGATTGATACACTTTAGTACATAAAGCTTTATTTGCCATGAACAGAAGTCCATAATAAATTACTTATTTTGATTTCATTAAATTATAGAATTTCTAATACTTATATTACAGTGGATTCAGAAAGTATCACTTTATTCAAAAATTTTTTCAGCCTTGTCTTAAAATTATTTAAATTATTTTTCTCCACATTAAACTTTCCAGAATGACAAAGTGAAAGCAGGATTTTAGAATTTTTTGCAAATTTTATAAAAAAAAAAATGAAATATCACATTGACACAAATATTCAGACTCTTTGCTGTGACTTTTGAAGTCTGGCTAATGTTTGAACCATTTAATTGATCACATTTTTGAGATGTTTCTACACCTTGTTTGCTCAATTCAACTGGTTAAACATAATTAGGAATGGCACATTCATATATAGGGTCTCATAGTTGACAATGTGTACCTGGGAAAAATCAAGCCATGAGATTGAAGGAATTTTTTGCTAAGCTTTTAGACAGAGGGCTACGGAGGCACAGTGGTAGTGCTGCTATGTTGCAGTAACTTCTCCCTATGTGAAGTTTGCTTGTTTTCCCTGTGTCTGTGTGGGTTTCCTCCAGGTGTTCTGGTTCCCTCTCACAGTCTAGAGACATGCAGGTTAAATGGATTGGTAATACTAAAGTAGCCTTATGTGTGCGCAATCACCCTGAAATGATCTGGGGCCTCATGTATAAACGGTGCGTATGCACAGAAATGTTGCGTAAGAACGTTTCCACGTTCAAATCGCGATGTACAGTATAAAACCTACACTTGGCATAAAGCCATGCACTTTTCCACGGTACCTCATACCTTGTCGTACACAAGTTCTCCGCTCGGTTTTGCAGACTGGCAGCACCCAGGGTCAAAGCAGTGCTACTGTTCCTGTGTGGTTACCCTTTATTTGTTAGAACCACATTCCTGACGCGGCTTTATAAACACACTGAAACTAACCGCATATTGTTTATTAGTGTAATGCATCTGATTGTAATTAACCTGTAACAATATAATGGCCCAGGGACTAGCCATAGTATTCCAAATACCATAACTGCTTTAGCATTGTAACTCTCACTGCACCTTTTTTTCCTTCTTTCAGCTGCTCCCTTTAAGGGTTGCCACAAAGGATCACCTTTTTCCATATTACTCTCACTGCACCACTCGGAGTATTTATATCACTGTATCTGAGTGGGGAATCACAGCAGCAGCTGATCGGAAAGAGAATTATCGGTATACAGCATCAAGCCCACTCTGCCTCAGCCACGGCAAAACGTTTCAAAGCCTTTCCTGTACGGACCTCGCGGTTCAGAAACAATTTCATCCCAAGAACTATAAACGCACTCATTCAATTGCTCCTTGTAGAACTGTTTGTACTTATAAGTACAATCACCCCACTGTAAACTTGCACTACAGTTATAATATTGCACAACCTGCGCCACTTTATAAAGCACATATTTACATATGATGACGATATCATTTTTAAGATGAAATGCAGCAAAATATGTTGATTGTATTATACAGATACAACTTTAACTTCATTTAAATAATCTGTATTGTTAATATTTAAATATGTGAGGACACTGTGCTGCAGCGGAGGCAAATTCACGTATTGTTCCTGCCTCGCGCTGTATATTTGGTGAGGATGGCGCGACACTGGAAGGATAGACGGATAGAATAATTAAACACGTACTATGAAGATATTTCAATGTTCCTTAAAAGTTCTGAAGAATCGTCGTTGTAAGCTTACAGATGGCTTAACGTCTATTACAGAGCTGATTGTGTGGTGATTGGGTATTTGGAGAAAGAAAAGTAAGGACAGGAACTGGAGGATAGTACGTTTGAAAGAGACAGCACCGCTACAGTAATTTCATCGAAGGTCGCGCACAATCACGTACCGTGTTCCCCTGTTTAATAATGTGCTTTAACTCCTATCATCATGAAAAAGATATCATGTATACATCTCAGTATTTTAATTATTCAGAGAGCTGTAATATCACGAATGTAATGGATTCTGTATCCTGTCGGAGAAAAAGAAAGAACGGAAGCACGTAGTGATTCACACACATAGAGCACATTGAAGATCAAATACAAAACAAAGCATTTAACGTGCTACTTTAGTTACGATGGGACTTGAGAAACTATTAAATTAAACGATTGTAAGATGATGTTTATGTTCTACTTTAATGACAAAATAAACTACGTGATTAAAGTGGATATTTCGAGATTGAAGTTAACATTTCATGCTTTTTTTCCTACTCTGTGCCTTTTTTTCTCACTGTACTCTAATAAGCTTCCATATGACACTCGGACAGTGGGCTACGTTTCGCCTTTTCACAGCGACTTTGATATGTGACAACTACTTTTTTATGTCGGACACTGTGCGACTTTGTAAACTTGAGCTTGTTTTTCCAACACGCTGTGTCACTCGATCAACTTCCTTTTGTTGATTATACCACTGTATAAACCAACAAATAGTACGTTTTTCTTCGCCTCCACTTGGAATTCTTATATTTTCCCTCTTGCTTTTGCCATTGCCTTTTCACAGAACGCTGAGCTTAAGGTCTATTTATATTGATTTGCATATTCAAAGAGGCCTAATTCTGGGAGGAGACGGGGTGGGACAGAAGGCGCGTGCACGTGCGTTTTTCACGCTGATTGGGATTTATGGAGCGGAAGAAAGCGGAAGTTGGAGTATGGACAGATTCCTGCATCTGGAATTTTCTGTGCGTAAGCACATTTCGGCTTTTGTGCTTACGTCATGTTATAGTGCGAATTCTACGGACGGCGTTACAGTAATCCCTCGCTATATCGCGCTTCGACTTTCGCGGCTTCACTCTATCGCGGATTTTATATGAAAGCATAACTAAATATATAACGCGGATTTTTCGCTGCTTCGCGGGTTCTGCGGACAATGTGTCTTTTTACTTCCTGTATATGCTTCCTCAGTTGGTTTGCCCAGTTGATTTCATACAAGGGACGCTATTGGCGGATGGCTGAGAAGCTAACCAATCAGAGCACGCAGTTAAGTTCTCCTGACTGAGAAGCTAACCAATCAGAGCACGCAGGAGCTATGCAGTGTTAACCAGGAAGTCTCATCTCGCTCATTCAGCATCAACGTGCTTCGCTGTGTAAAGAGTTGTGCTCTTTAATGTTTATCTTTGTGCATAGTCAAGCCCTTCATTATGGCTCCAAAACAATCTGCTACTGCTTCAGGGGCCGTGCCCAAGCGCAAGAAGAAGATGTTAACGATTGCCGAAAAGGTAAACGTTTTGGATTTGTTGAAGGCTACGATTCTTTTTATTTAAAAAGTAGGAAAGGAATATAAGATCTACGGCTGCAGCGTCCTTTTAACCAGGGTGCAAAACGAGTTGTCAGTGGATGTAATAAGGCAGTAGTCTGGATGGAATCTGCTTTAGGGATTTGGATTGAAGACTGCCTGAAGAAGAACAACGGCAGTGCTACACAATCGCCTGAAGTGGATCCTTTACAAGGGCTGTAACGCTCTCCTTTGTTGTGCAGTAAAATTAAACTCATTGTTATCGGACAAGTCATCGTGTCATTGTTGGTGAGTAACCATAATTAATTTTCTTCTTACAGTGCTTAGTACATGCATGTACGTTTAGTGTCACTGTACACACATTTACTGTATACTATTTTTCTTGCAATGTACGTATTTATTGCTGGTGACCTGTCTATCGTAATGGCTGTAACATATGTGATATCGGAGACACTCAATATCTTTAAAATAATATTTAGGTTTTACTGTATATAAACAGTGTGTGTTTATATACATAATTTCAATGAATCTTACCTAATATCTAAGAGAATACAAAGGGATTATGCTGTATAACGCTGCGGGGAATATTTATAAACAGTGCGGGAGAGTTTATAAGGGCTTAAAATATATAAAAATAACCATACAAACATATGGTTTCTACTTCGTGGATTTTCACCTATCGCGGGGGGGGTCTGGAACGCAACCCCCGCGATGGAGGAGGGATTACTGTATACATGAGGACCCTTTGCCCTGTCCAGGGAATTCTTCCTGCCTTGTACCTATGATAGCTGGGATAGGCTCCAGCACCCCTGGAGTGGATTAGCAGTGGGTTAAAAAATGACTGACTGGCTCAGAGACAAATTTGGGAAAGGCTGCATAAAAATTCCCGCAGCACTGAAGGTTCCCAAAAGCACAATTTCCTTCATAGTTCTTAAATGGAAGAAATATGGAATAAACACAACACTTCCAATAGCTGCCCACTCAGAGTGCTCTGGACCTGTGACTGAGCCAAAGGATCACTTTCCAACAGGACAATGACACTAAGCACAAAGCAAAGACAACAAAGAGTGTTGCCCAGCCAGACTTGAACCTTATCTAACATTTCTGGACAGACCTGTCCACCAATGGTCTCCATCCAACCTGACAGAACTTGAGAGGATCTACAGATAACAAAGGCAATAAAATCTCCAAATTTAAGAGTTTGAAGCCAGTTGTGTCATACCCAAGAAGATTCCAAATGGTAATTGCTACCAAATGAACACTTGTGTCAATTTGATACAGTATTTTAGTTTTTTTATTTTAAATAAATTAGCAAAATTTTTTACTTGGCGCTCATGTTATTGAGTGTTGCTTGATGTGGGGAAAAATGCTAAATATCTCTAAAACAAAGTGTACGGTTGCATGTTTTTAATACTAACCACCTTCCACACTCTCAGCATTAATTAAAGGACAGACAGTTGACATGGTAGAGAAATAGAAATATCTAGGGACAATCATTGATAAGAGGCTAAACTTTGATCTTAACACAGAATGAATGTGCAAAAAGGGGAAGACGCTGTGTTTCAATCTTAGGAAATAATTGTTCTGAAGTGGACAAAAGCATTAATGCCACTTTTTATAAGTTCATATTTTATTGAATCTGTTGGCTTGGAAACTTCAGCATTAAGAATACAAACTATTATAGCAAAACAATAAAAATTAGCAGCAAAGCTATTGGTTTGCAGCAGACGTCTAGTACTGAACTAGATTACAGACAGGTAAGAAAGAAGGCAAACTTAGTGTCAGACAATAGCCATTCTCTTTTTCCAAAATTTCAGTTGCTGTCATGAAACTAAAGATTTGGGTTCAATTGGGTAAATAGCAACAGATTTAAGAACTCTTTTATTCCTAGAGCTATAAGGATGCTGCTAAATTCAGAATTTTTTGTACCTTTTAAGGCAATTGTTCTTCTTTGTAATAAACCCAAGTGTATGTGCTTATGACAGCACTGGGTGTCAGTTGTTACATCTTGATTTATTTATATTGTATCTGTGGAACAGTGCCTTATGCTTTGTACTTTCCTGTTGCAAAGAAATTTCCCTCTAGGAAAATAAAAGTCTACCTAAGCTAACCTAACCTATTCCAGCTCTTAAGATTTTACTTTAATAGGTGCTTTAGATAGACAGAACTTCATTCATCCTCAGGGGGAAATTTGTTATCATTCCCTAACTTGACTATCTATCATACGTTCCATGACAGAACATATACTGTATAGGGTGGCAGCATTAAACAAAAACACATATTTGCCTTTTTGTGAAATAACTTTTAGTATTAAACCATTCTATACTATTAAAGCAGATTCTCTTTTCTTTAACTTAAATCTTTCTTTAGTAATATTACTAAACCAGATGAGGGCAGTATTAAACTTTTCCTACGATACAATTAATTGTCCTTGTTTAAAAAAGTTTAAAATTGAATTTCTAGCTTACAGAGAAAAAGAAAGACAGAGAGAATTCACCTAAGATGTCCTAAGTGTGACTGCTGTCTCCGCCCAGGCAACTTAAATTGTATAGAGTTATCATCAGGAAAAGATCAGGTTACCTCTAATGGGTGATCTAAAACCATAAAACAGTCATGTTCTTAAACTTTCCTTCACATCCTTTCTAATCCATTGTATGAAGTCCTGAACCTTATTGTTAAACTTGGTTTAAAGCACAACAGTTACAAGTTGCAAAAATTAACACTCAGACCCTATAATCATAATTCAGTTAGTAAACATATTTAAAGTACCAAATGAAGTGTTTGCCATTAATTCCTGCTCTTGCTGCAACTACCAATCTGCATGTAACTCTGATGTCCTGCTTTATGCTTATTCTTGAGCAGGGCCTTAGTGGAAATTAAACTCTTTCACAAACGACAATCATCTCTGTATTCAACCCAAATGACTTACCCCTTAAGGGTTTGTGCATGTAATCATTTTCCAACCAAATTCAGTTAGGATCATTTGTACATATTCTGAAATTACAATGGGATTCAAAAAATATCATGCCAATTTCTTGGGACATTTAATTCATTTTGTGCTTCCAAACATGGAAGAAATACTGAAATAAACAGTCCCAGACATTTGTGCATTTTAATCCTTGCCAAAACCAAGAAGTTACTGATTACTGTAATGGTTTGTTTTAAAGCTGTTCAAAATTCTATTTTACTATTACAGTATATATTTAATTGAAAACACATAGCCAGAATTAGAAAGCTACATAACCCCTGTTCTTATGAATAACTTATCCATAACATACACCATAATCATAAAATAAAGATCCTTCTTAAAATAATTAAACCAGATCTCTGCATTAAATCATTTGTCTTATTTGTGGTAATTGCCCTCATTTGTGCTCTGTCATTTTTTTCACTGTGATGGCATTTTGCACTGGTGACACCATGATCCAGTTACCTATGTTAACCTTGGAAAGGATCATTATACTGGACATGTCATCACAATGACACACCTCATACAACTTCATTGTTTTAGTTCATCAAAGTAATTGTGTTTACACTATCCAGTATTAGGCAATGTAAATGACTAAATGTTAAAGGAGGCTACATGGAAAGTTTTAATTTGTGTAGACTGGATTGCTTATGTTCTCATAATGAATTTAATTTACTGTATATGACTTCTTAAATTTCAAAACTTGTAACTGTGTTACAATACGACAATAGTGAGTGCTGCTGCATCTGAACTCCAGTAGAATGTATTTGAATTCTGGTCACTGCTTGCGTCGAGTCAGCATGTTCTTAAGTCTGCGTGAATTGTTCTATTAGTACTCTGGTCTTCTTCCCACATCAAAAATGATGGGGTGGTTAAATTAACTGAGAGTTCTAAATTGGATTCTATGTGTGACTGCACTCTGCAACAGATCTGCATATAATGTACTTGGTGATACCAAGAAAGGCTCTGATTCACAGAGACTATAAACTTCAAAAACCATGTTTAGGAAGAAAATGTATGGATACTTCTTTGTATATTAGACATATATAAATGAAAGACTTGTGTGTCTGTGTGCATGGAGCAGTCCGTTCTGCTCACGGTCAGCCACAGCCACTAGATGGCACATACATGCACTTTTAAATTTTTTTGGCACTTGCATACACCTCAGTTCACACTACGAAAGACGTGTGTGTGTTTGTGTGTGGGTGTATATGGAGCAGCCCGCTCAAACACAGCCACGGGAGTTGGTGTGAATTCTATGGAAAATATAGAAGCTTATAAAAGTGTGACTTGCACTTGGTGAGATGGTACATGCATGTACTTTTAAATTTTATTGGGGTGTGTATGCACCTCACTTCTCATTCAACCCAAGCGGACAGACTCAGCTTTGTGGTACATGCACGCTGTACAATCATACAACAAGCTACCATACGTTTACCCGAGGCAGATTCCAGCCTGTCCCACTCAATTTTGGCCACAGCTACGCTCAACTATATGTCTGTCTCGCACAAAATGTGCTCTGTCCTGGCCTACTTAGCTGACACGTCTACAAGTTCAACAATAAAACTGCTAGTCTTTGGGTTGTTTTTCTGTCTCGAAGACCACAGCAGCCAGTACTATATATTGCAATATATTTGTGTGTCCAGTATTCTCCGTTATCTTGAAATTGATCGCAAACACAGTTTTTTGATGACCACTAAGCAGTGCTAAGGATATTCCAGCAGCTTACTAATCATAGTGCTGTGGTAAGCATTTTTTCTGGAAATACCAAGGCCCCACCTCTTCCGAGCAGCAGTGAGCGGAAGTGCTGAGCAGTGGCGTCTCCCACAGGCACGTAGCGCTTCGCAAACACCCAAGTAAGTTCAACTGAAGTAAAGCTGACAGCTGACCAGGAGAAATAACCGGCAGTGAGAAATCAAAGTCGATCGCTCAGCAGGCGGTGTAAAATTAAAGCCAACAGTCTCTTAGTGATTCAGCTGAACACGGAAAGCGCCAAAGCACCGAAGTTACTACAAAAACGGAGAAGATGATATCAGTGCTAAACGTAGGTTCTATCTGCTCTCTGCTCATTGAGGGCACGTTTATATGTTGTGTGTCCTGCAGCATGTACAGTTCAGGTTTTCCGGCTGACAGTGTAGACAGCTTCACCTGCCAAAAGTGTTTAGTTAATTTAGAGTTGGTCAGGAAAATACGCTAATTGGAGGACCGCGTTAGGAACCTGATAGCAATTAGACAAACCGAAAATTGGATTGATTGTTTGTTTAGACAATTTGGCTACTTCTGATTCGGCTTCAGTCTCTCCAGGTCCCACTGCAGTCAGTGCGAGGCCGAAGTCAGCAGCACCAATTCAGCCACAGGGTGAGTGGGTAACAGTAAGATGGGGTTCTAAGAAGCCAAAATTTTGTCTCTCGGCACCCAGGTCACCAATTTAGACCCAGAACAGATTCTCAGCACTCCGCAGCACGCCTGTGGAAACTGAGAATAACAAAGTGCTCATAATTAGTGATTCCATAGTGTGGAATGTTAGAATTCCAAACTATGTTAAACCAGCAGTTAATGTTAAATGCCTCGCAGGGGCCAAGATTTCTGACACAGAGGCCGCATTGGACCGTGTTGCAGACAATTTAGTATCTACCTTATTGCTGCATGTCGGCACTAATGATATTTATTTACAGCAATCTGAGGTATTAAAGAGGAACTTCATTTCTCTGTGCACCAAAGCTAAAAGAAAATGTCGGAATTTAGTTGTATCTGGCCTCTTACCAAGATTATATAGAGGGGATGTGATTTATAGCAGATTGCATTCCCTTCACTGCTGGCTAAAAACCTGGTGTGCAAATAAAAGCATAGTGTTTGTAAACAATTGGGATGATTTTTGGGAAAGGCCTGGATTTTTCAGAATAGATGGTCTTCATCCTAATTGGAGGGGATCTTCTGTATTATCCCAAAATATGGCAACAAAACTGCCTGGTTGACTGATTAGAGCACCATCGAGGTGGCAGTCATGTGATCTTAAATCACAGGTTGTTGTTTATCCCACCTGTTACTATCCTAAAGCTGTTACCCATAGTCCCTGTTGTGGGGCATCCAGTAAATTTAGTCTTGATGTAAACCTTAAATTACTTGCTAAACAAAAAATAAGGTGTATAATTAAACCAAGGGATAAAACCAGAACCTCCACGAGGGGCACCTGTAATAGAAATTTACTTCAAATTAAAACAAAAAAATATATTACCAGTTCAGAAAGAAACATGCAGTTTTAAATGCTGCTTATTGAACATTCGCTCTCTTGGCAGTAAAGCTGTTTTGGAAAATGATATTATATTAAGTACAAAATCTGATCTGTGTCTTCTCACTGAAACCTGGCTTAATAAATCTGACACAGTTCCCCTAGCTGAGGCATCATCAGGTGGATACTTGTTCCTTCATAAGTCTAGAGATTCTGGTTGGGGAGAAGGCCTTGGAATAATTAATTGTAACAACATGCAAATCACTTCTAAAAATTTAGGCGACTTTACATCCTTTGAGGCATTAATTTTAAATATTAAATCAGATTCCAACACAATTATAGTGCTAGTCAATAGACTAGGGGTACTCAAACGGCGGACCACAGTCCACAAACATGATAGCCAAGACGTTTTTGGCGGACCGAGACTGTCTTCTGCGTAAGTCAAAAGTCCGAATATAAAAGCACCAAAATTATTGTTTTTTATTATTTACTCTGTAGCAGGGTTGCCAACTGGCATTTTTATGCCAAATAACTGAAATCTGGCATTTTTGAAAGCTGTTTGGCATATAAAATTTGCGTTTGGTCTACTGGCATTTTTTTGGTCTTTTTTACAAGCCGTTTGGTCTATAAATTTTTCAGTTGGTCTGTTCACTTTTTGTCTGAGCTGCTACTGGAAAGCTAATGTATCATGTATCAGTAGATTTGGCCTTTGCGCTTTTATGTTATTAATCGGTGATTAGGCGGACCTGTTTTCTGTTTATTTGAATTATTTCCGGTTGCTGTAGTATACGCAGTGTCGTGTCGTCCGCTCCGTTGATTTTCATTTCCGGTGTACGACGTACAACTGTATGACTTGTATTATTTACACGAATTTTGAATTTTAATCGGTAATTATCGTAATTATGGCAATAAGTTGCAAGCGCAGAAAGATAGATCAAGAAAATTGATCATTTCAGAAGTTGTGGACTGAGGACTTTTTCTTTGTTTTGCCAGACCGGCCTAACGCACGGCCCATGTGCATTATTTGCCAGGAAACGGTAAGCATGATTAAAAGTGGCAATGTAAAACGACATTTTGAGACGAAAAACGCAGAGTACTACAATGCAAATTATCCACCAAAGTCAGAGCTCCGTTCGCATAAGATCGACGCCCTTAAGTCGTCGTTGGTAGCGAGTTCATCACTGATGATGAAAGCGACCACCATACAATCAAATGTTACAGAAGCTTCACTACGCATTATTTGGGTTCTTGGCAGACATATGAAAGCATTTACTGATGCAGAGGTTGTTAAAGAATGCATGATGTCTGCTTCTTCGGTTCTGTTTAGTGACAAAAAGTGTGTTGAACTGATTCAGCAGATACCATTATCAGACAGTACTGCTAGTCGTCGTGCAGATGACCTTTCTGACAATGTCAGTGGTCAGTTAATATCAGATCTTAAACAGGCTGAATTGTTTGCTCTTGCGTGCGATGAATCCACTGATAAAACTGACATGTCTCAACTCTGCGTGTTCACAAGATTTTTTGATGGCCATAATTTTGTTGAAGAGTTTCTGACATTACTACCGCTAGCAAAACAGACCCGCGGTGAGGACGTGTTTTCAGCATTATCGCAGTTTATGCACGCAGCTGGATTGGATGTAATAAAAATGGTTTCCCTTACAACAGACGGGGCACCAGCAATGACTGGTAAAGATAGAGGACTTGTCACTCGTATGAAGGCACTTCAGCCCAACCTTATTGCTTATTACTGCATCATTCATCAGTCAGCCCTCTGTTCAAAACTTTGTGACGAACTGGCGGAAGTGATGTCTACTCTTGTGAAATTACTGAATTTTTTACAATGTAATTTGTCTCTGCAGCATCGTCTGTTTCGTTCTTTTCTTGAAGAGATGTCTGCAGAATTTGGAGATTTGCTGCTTCACAATGACGTCAGATGGTTAAGCAAGGGCCGTGTGTTGGAAAGGTTCTGGAATCTCCGTGAAGATGTAGCTGACTTCCTGCAGTTCTTGAATACAAAGAAAGCTGCAGAATTTTTAACATTTATTCAAGACAGTGACAAAGTCACACTGCTGGCATTTCTTGTTGATATTATGGGACATATAAATACACTGAATTTGTCACTTCAGGGTGCAGACAAAATCGTTGTCGAATTGCAAGAAAAATGTTGTGCCTTTGAAACAAAACTGAGCATTTTCATCAATGACTTGGAAGGTGGCAAGATGCTGCATTTCCCAAACCTGAAGAGCTGCATGACAGCTGATCAACAGGCATGTTTTCAGTTGATTTCCACATTTCTACATCATTTGAAGGTCGAGTTTGATGAACGTTTTAAGGATTTCAGAAAACTGAAGCCTGTGTTTTTGTTTGTTGCTGATCCTTTCAGTCTAGCCTGATGGTGAATGGACAACTGTGGCTGCCTCAATTTTTCCGAAGTCAAACCCGTCACTGTTGCAAGTGGAAGCAGCTGATTTGCAAGCTTCTCACGTTTTGAAAGCAAAATTGAACGAAGTCGGCATAACAATTTTTTGGTCAAAGTTTGTTCCAGATTCTCAGTATCCTGCTGCAAAGAAACTGGCAATTTCCGTGCTCACTATGTTTGGTTCAACATATTCTTGTGAGTGTGCGTTCTCCACTATGAACACTATCAAGACGAAATATCGAAGTGTAATTACCGACCAGAACCTCAGGAATGCAATGAGAATTGCACTGACTGGTTACTCACCAAACTATGCTGCCATTATGAAATCAAAACAACAGTTTCACACTTCACACTGAGTGACAATCATTTACGTACCAACTGTTGTAATTGGTGTGTTAATTGCAAGTAGTCATGTGACTTTTTTGAATTGTTTTCCATGTTTTGTGCATGTCTTGGTCTTCTGTAAAAATGTTATCATTTACGTGGAATCTATTACTAGCCTCCTACAGAACTACACCTATACCTACAGACCTACACAGTAAACCTGGCTATAGCGGACCCCGATGGTTGGTGGCGAACTGAATGTGGACCGGCATTTAAAAACTTTGAGTACCCCTGCTATAGACCACCAGGGCCATATTCATTGTTCATGACTGAATTTAGCAACATTTTATCTGATTTGGCTATAAATTATGATCACGTAGTACTGATGGGGGATTTTAATGTACACATTGATGTAGAAACTGACACTTTTAGCAAATGTTTTACTTATTTGTTAAATTCAGTAGGATTTTGTCAGATTGTCAAAGATCCAACTCATAATCATAACCACACATTAGATTTAATTATAACTTACAAAGCTGAAATTAAAAATTGAAATATTACTCCATTAAATGAAGTTATTTCCGATCACTACTTAATTACATTTGATTTAGTCCTGCCCTTACCAATGTACTCAGAGATGAAAACAAAGACAGTGCGACATCTAGATTGTAATTCTGCTTCAAAATTTATAGATACTTTGAGTAAGTCGAGTGTAATTGTGGAAAACCATTTAGATCAGTTAACATCAAATGTAAACATGGAAAACAATTTAGATTAGCTAACATCACATTATAATGTGACCTTGAGAGATGCTCTGGACGCAGTGGCTCCCCTTAAAACAAAAGTGATCAAAGCACATAAAAACTCTCCCTGGTTTAATGAAAACACTCAAGCTCTTAAATTAGAGTGTCGAAAACTGGAGCGCAGATGGAGAACAACAAAGCTACATGTCTTTCAAATTGCATGGACAGAGAGTGTTAAAAAATATAAAAAAGCTCTCTTTAAAGCTTGCTCAGAATACTATTCTACAATAATAGATAGCAATAATAAAAATCCTCGGGTACTGTTTAGAACAGTTGCTAAATTGAAAAATGGGAATTCACATCTACAGTGCAAAATACCAACAGATATTAGCAGTACAGACTTTATGAACTTTTTCAATGAGAAAATTAAAAATATAAGATCCCAGATCTCAGCACCACAGTACAAACTGCATATTAGCTTAGCAGACCCGGCCTGACATTGCATTCAGCACTTTAGTAATTTTAATCCTGTAACTAAGCAGGAAGTCTTAACTTTAATTTCTAAAATGAAGCCCACTACTTGTTTTCCTAGATCCAGTACCAACAAAACTAGTAAAAAGTGCAATGGATGTTCTTGCAGCGCCTATTCTAAACATTATCAATAGTTCATTATTGCATGGCACAGTACTTATGCATTAAAAGTGTCAGTCATTAAACCATTACTTAAAAAGTCAGACATAGACCCACACATACTAAATAATTACTGTATAGGCCTATTTCAAATTTACCCTTTCTCTCTAAAATACTACAAAAAGTATTCGCCAATCAGCTTCAGTCACACCTTACGCATTACAATTTATTTGAGAAATTCCAGTCTGGTTTCCGCACTGGTCCATAGTACAGAAACGGCACTAACGCGGGTTGTAAATGACATTCTGATATCCTCTGATGAAGGAAATTCCACTTTAATTATGTTGTTAGACTTAAGTGCAGCATTTGAGACCACTGACCATTCTATTTTATTGCACAGGCTAGAAAATGATGTTGGCCTTAAAGGCACTGTGCTCGCTTGGTTTAGTTCTTATTTATCAAATCGATTCCAATATGTACAGAAATGAGCTAACAGCACTCCATCATTATACACAGAAGTGAGATATGGTGTTCCACAGGGCTCAGTACTGGGACCTTTACTGTTTTCACTTTACATGCACTGGGATCTATCATTAGGAAACATAATGCTAATTTTCACTGGTATGCAGATGACACCCAGTTATACCTTTCATTTAGATCAAATGAAGTTTCAAATGATGTTGTCTTTAATTAGTTGTGTTAGTGAATTAAAGGAGTGGATGGATGAGAACTACTTGTCTTTAAATACAGATAAAACAGAGATATTAATTGTTGGAGGGAATGACGCAGATCACAACAATATTTTGTCATCATTTAACTCAGTTGGAATCACCATTAATTTTAGTGAATCAGCCCGCAATCTAGGAGTTATCTTTGACTCTAGCATGTCATTTAAAGAGCATATTACAAAGTTGTCCAAATCATGTTTCTTCCGTCTTAAAAATGTTGGGAAATTAAGGCGCTTTCTAAATAAACAGGATTCTGAGAAATTAATTCATGCATTTATTTCTAGTAGGATTGACTACTACAATGTGGTGTTCACTGGATGTTCAAACTGTTCTTTAAACAGCCTCCAGTTAATCCAAAATGCTGCTGCAAGAATTATTACAAGAACAAGAAAATATGAACACATAACTCCAGTTCTTAAATCCTTACAGTGGCTCCCAGTTAAGTTTAGGGCAGATTTCAAAATCCTCCTTTTAACATATAAAGCATTAAAAGGCCAAGGTCTGGCTTACTTGTCTGAACTTATCATGACTTACAAACCAGAGCGCACATTAAGATCTCAAGATGCTGGTCTGCTTATGATTCCAAGGATTACTAAAATAACAGTGGGAGGTCAAGCTTTTAGTTACAGGGCCCCTAAACTGTGGAATGGTCTGCCTGCTACTATAAGAGATGCCCCTTCGGTCTCAGCTTTTAAATCCCGGGCTGAAGACTCACTACTTCAATTTAGCATATCCTGAGTAGAGCTGCTGATTAACTGTACAGACTGCATCTCTGTTGTTAGTCATTAGCACTAAAACTTAAGTAACACGATAATTATAATTTGTTACTAACCCTCACCTATTCCGTTTCTCTTCTCTGTACTCAAATGTGGCACTTGGTGCCACGGCCCACCTGCCAAGTTGTTTTGCCTGCCTAAGGTAAAGTCATCCCTGATGGAGGATTGCAGGAATCGTGGGGTAGAGGGGTCCTTTCATTGGATTGGCTGGCCCAGCGCTGTTTCAGCTGTGCAATGGCCAAATGGGGGAGGCAGCTTGATGGCTGAGGTCTCCAGACTCTAAACAAATCCAAATCATATTATGTGATATCATCTACTGTTAAATTCTGCTCCGAACTTGTACAATTTTTATTTTTATACTGTATTGAGGATTTGTTCTGTTTTGTGTATTGTATTGTATTGTATTGACCCCGTTCTTTTTTGTCACCCACTGCACGCCCAACCTACCTGGAGGGGTCTCTCTTTGAACTGCCTTTCCCAAGGTTTCTTCCATATTTTTCCTACAAGGGTTATTTTTTTTCTGGGGGAGTTTTTCCTTGTCTTCTTAGAGAGTAAAGGCTGGGAGGTTTTCAAGAGGCAGGGCCTGTTAAAGCCCATTGCGGCACTTCTTGTGTGATTTTGGGCTATACAAAAATAAATTGTATTGTATTTTTATGAGTTATTGCAAGCTGTTTCGTGGTTTTGACGTTTAAGTGTTAATAAAGATGGATGTGCTCTACACAAAAAAATATTAGATAACTAATTCTCCTGAAAGATAAAAAACTCAGTGTGCTACATAAAAAAACACAATGAAATTTAACATTCAGAACTGCAAAATTAAAACTGAAATGATAGCATCATATATAATTTATAAAACACTGTCTCATTACTTGTTAGATTACCATCTACATTATGTAAAAACCTACTTTAGTGACTAAAGTCATTTAACCTGCTTGTTTTTCAATTGCAAGAGAAAATGCATGCAACTAATTGTACTGTATGCTTATCTTGTAAGACTTATTGAACAAAGGCAGCAGTAACAGCAGTAACTTGGCCTATGTGAGAATGCTTGTATGTGAGTCTCCAGAGATGTGCTTCTGTTTAATCCAGAGCTTGCTACTGACATAGGTCAAATGCTCCTGGGGATAGTCACATAAAGATAACCTGAAAAAACCCTGGTAAAGAAAATGTATGGATGAATTTTCAACATGCACAGAAACAAGAAACCTTAAACATATAATTATTATCCCTACTATCAGTAAATTCGAAACAAGAAAACATGAAATGTGGCATAACTTTAAGTTTATTAAACAACTAGCAAAATACCCGCGCTTCGCAGCGGAGAAGTAGTGTGTTAAAGAAGTAATGAAAAAGAAAATGAAACATTTTGAAAATAACGTAACATGATTGTCAATGTAATTGTTTTGTCACTGTTGTGAGTGATGAGTGTTGCTGTCATATATATATATATATATATATATATATATATATATATATGCACACACATATAAACATATATATATATACATACTGTATCTATACATATACACATATACACATATATATACACACACACACATATGCATACATATATATATCTACATATATACACATACATATACATACACACAAATACATATATATATATACATACACACACACATATATAAACGTATACATACATATCTACATATATACACACACACACATATATATATATATACACACATATACATACATACATACACTCTTTGGGGTGCGAGCAACTGTTGCTGGGGGTGGCAGAATCCATCAAGGAAGAAAAATGAAAAACATTATTTGTACAAAATCTTAATTTATTTATCCATTCCTAAATAATTAAATGGGCAGGCTATTTGGTATCAGTGCAATTAGCTCCACAAATGAGACACACAGGTTTACCGGCAATGTCAGTAAACATATACTCAGCCTCCAATCGGTTTTTAAAGGCTCTATTTTCAGAATCAACTTTTCCCTTCAGCATCGTGTCGGCTAGCTTCGCAATAACTTGCAGCATCATAAGCTAGACTTGATTAACGCGGTAAGTGTTTGGCAAGGCAGCTGAAGCGCTGCATTATGGGATCTGTAGTTTATTGTGTTACCAGCGCTTCATATACCCGGGCCATTAATAACAATAATACAGTATATAAAATGATCTCGCGGGCCGGATATAATTACACGCGGGGCCGGATGTGGCCCGCGGCCCTTGAGTTTGACACATATTGACTAAATAGAACTTGAAAAGATATATTTTTTCGTACATCGAGCCCGCGTGCTATTGTGGTTTTGCCTGCATGCCTCAATAAGTCACCCTCCCCTCGCTCTTACTTTTTTACCGTTCATCTAATGAATACACTGAGTATGGCTTTACCAAAACAATCATTGATGGCGAATAAAGTATCCATTATTCGAGTATGTAGATCGGGGTATATATATACATATATATATACCCGCGTATCGCAGCGGAGAAGTAGTGTGTTAAAGAAGCTATGAAAAAGAAAAGGGAACATTTTAAAAATAACGTAACATGACTGTCAATATACAGTAATTGTTTTGTGAGTGTTATTGAGTGTTGCTGTCATCAAGGATTTGATTATCATTATTTCTTTCAATCAGGTTCGTATTTGTAGGATGTGTTGTGTTCAAGTTACATTCCGTGTTTGTCAATCGTTGTAAAGATAACAGGTTTCATTCATCGATTCGTTTCTTACTGCATCAATAAACAGCTTGTCTTCCTCTTTATCTGAGATGTGACACACTGCATGCGCGGGTTTTTTTTTTTTACACTGTCTTCCTTTAGTGGGACATTGACTTTTTCCACCGTGTGCTTTGTTTCCGCAGTAGCTGCACTTATGAATATGCTTGTATGTATCAGACGCTTCATATTTTTTTGCTGCCTTTTCAATTGTGTAATTCGTTTTTTGTTCAGCGCTCTTTGGAACTGGTGCTTTTTGTCTGTGCACTGCGTCAGTTCATGTGAGCCGCTCGGTGTACATGCATCGAAGTTTCCCAGCTGTGCTTATTGCCCAATTTCACTATTATTTTCTTATAAGAAAAGGTACTACTGTCAGAATAAAACATATTTCCTAAGAGGCTAGAGACTAACCTCTTCTGAAAACTCCCTAATTAATAAGTAATTTAGATCCTGAAAATCCAGGAGCAATAAATGCTAGAATTCTCAAGCCAGACCTTAGTCTTGAAGGACAAGAAACATTAAGCAAAGTAAGCAATACTATGCTTATAGAAATAACTGAGCCTCAAATTCACACTTGTATTAGCTCTCAGGTGACTGCACCATCATTAGCAGCAGCACTTGAATAAATGTCCATACCTGAAGGCCAGGTCCATTTCGGATCAAGTATTAAGAGAGAAATCAAACACCATTAACAACTAAAAGAAACTTAATAAGAAAATAAAGACAAACAAACAAAAGAAAAATTGGAGCCTGTATCAGAGCTATAATAGAACTATGACAAGTACCAAGTGATAAGAAAAATTGTTTTCATTGTTGTTTTTCTGGCATTTAACACTCATGCTCAGAGAGGGGCAATTTTGCTGGCCAAATATGCAGTTTAGTAAATATATTTCTGTTTCAATATGACGCTATTTTGAAGCTTTGCATTATATTATCCACTGATCATTAAAATGTCCTGAATATGTCCAGTGATTTTAAAAAGATTATATTTTTTTGTTTAATTAAAACAATATGAAATTTCATAACAAGCCAGTTAAATTTTACTCATGGGCTGGATTTGGCCCACAGGCCATTTTTGAGTATCACTGCTGTACAGTCTAAATCCTCAACAAATTTTAAAAATTAACAATGTTTCGTCTATATAGTCACCTATATCTCTTTTTTTAGCATGGAAATAACCATTACCTCTTTTTCCTTTTGTAGATATACACTAAGATTAACCTTCACTGCCAAAATGAATCAGCTGGGTTCAATTGGATGTTGCAGCCAAAGAAATGATGACATATCTGTTTACTATTTGAAGTACCCTAGTAAAAGCAGTATTCTTCGTAACTGAAGTTTTAGAAACAGCACGAGTTTTACTTATTTAAACTTAGACAGTCCATTCTTCTCAAAAAGAATAAACTTTCAAAGAGATAAGGAATTTACTCAACAGTGTTTTGTTCACCCACTGAAACTCTGAAATCATAATTTTAATGAACGTGTCCTTTCCACTAAGGCAAAAATGCCAAAAACAATTTAAGTTCTAAACACTCAAGTTTTCTGCTGATACATTTATTCTTCAACTTCACCAGCAAGACTTCTGCCCAAACATAAAACCACATGGCTTGGCTATTTGGGGGTCTGTCTTATTATACAATTTAAACTCTGACAAGGTAATTACCATATAACTCAGAAATCTGCTTCCTGATATACATTCCCCAAAACCATAATCTGTGAATTAAAACTAAATACAGTGGAACAAGTAGAAATATTCCAAAAAGAGAATGGTATCAGTAGGCAACATATGTCATTCACTATAACTGACACCCATGATACACACTCCCTCCCACAAGAGTAACTCCCTCCACTATGATGCACATCATTCTTAAATGTATCATATATTCTGGCAGTCAATATAAAAGGAACCAATGAGATCAATGGATGAAGTAGAGGAGCCAGTAACACAGTTGACTGACACAGGTGTTCATCAATAGTATTGAAATTTCTGCATAATGTATTTAACAGAACTGATGTGGTAGTAAGCCAGAGAAAGAATAATAAGCTTGTTTGACTGCTGGGAAAAGCATTAAAGTCTCAAAACAGAAGAAGTACGGCAATTGGTTGCTTATTTAAAAAAAATGCATATTTATATATTATACATATATATGAGTTAATTTTCTTTTTGTCACAATACTATCCGGTCGTCTTGCAATTGTATTGTTTTAATATTTTTGAAATTATGAATTAGTAATTATGAAGCACAAAACTGTACAGAATTTACATTATGACTTTAGCTTTTATTTTTCAGCCTCAGGATGCAAATTATGTTAATTTCTAGCAGAATTATGCTCTGGAGTTGAAGACACATCATTGACAGCCCTGTTGTTTAGTGTACATATCCAGCTCTATAAAATAATGAAAGCTAAGTAAATTCTATACCAGCACTCCTAAACTTCTCTTCCTTATCTTATGTCAGTTACTGTGCCAAGGATGACATGTGTAACAGAAAAGTCATCAAAGTAAAATAGTTTGCTCCAAATCTGAAGACACTCAGTGCTAAAAATGCTTGTATTTCTGCGGCCACTGTTACTGTTTATCATGATAGTAATTTATATATTTAAGTAACAACGTCCTTTCTAATATTACTTTATAATTATTATAGGTTCAAACTGGGATTAGACACAAAAATAATGAAAATTTTCTTTTTCCAGTAAAAAGAAAATATAAAGCAAACAGAAACATACCCAATTACAACAAAGAGAGAAATGTTATACTATGCAGATGGTAGTAGTGTGCCATACAGTCAGAGAAAACAATTCAAACCAGATGCACTCGTATTATGTAATTTGTCAGGAACCTCATACAAATAAATTAATAATAATCAACTTCCATTGTAAAGTACTTTTTTGGGTTGGTGAACAGTACTATTAGCCATTGCAAATAAACCTTCCAGGTAGTGAAATGTTGGCAAAAATCCTCTTGTATTTCATTTCAGGACTAGACTCTCCAGAAATGACTGAATTGGAATTTTAATGTGATGAATCTGGAAGGATATCAATGATTTTGAACAATGAAGTGAAAAGAAAGAATCATCATGTATGAATAACTAGAATAAATCACAATATTCATTAGAAATCGAGAAATCACACTTCTGGAATGAACTAAGAAATACTTATATGGAAAATGTCAGTACTATTCAAATGAATAAAAGTACATGGGGGAACATTATCACAATGGATACAAAATTAAGTGCAAGTCCTCAAATGGAGCACAACATACAGGGTGTAAAATATTAATTTATATAGCCATGCCCATTTCAGGTAAACCTAGTATAATTCCATACCTATTTGAATATTGTATACCTTTCAATATTTTTGTATAACTAACCTCTTTCACGAAGTTACAGATGAAGACAGTGCTACCACCTCTCACATTCATATACTTTGATGTGTACAGAATGGTTTGGTGTTAACTACTATACTGAACACTACTGAAATATATCTTTGTTGTTACTTGTATAATTTGCAATAAGACAACTGAGCTGCAGTAACTACATTGTGGGATGCAAAAGAAGTGAACACGTCTGAGCTTCAGTCTGTATAAATTTTAATGGCCTCTTGGTGGTGTGTTACCAGTGAAGCTAGTGAACTGCTGGGCTGGACCTCGACTTTCACTGTACAGCTAAATACATTTTAACTATACAATGCACAAAGAAAATATTACACAGTTAACTACATTGATAGAAGAAAATATTACACAGTTAATTATGTTCATGCAATAGAAGTGCATTTTCTGACAAGTGAACAATGTTCCATCAGTTAAATGATAAATGAAGGGAAAACAGAATGAGTATATACAGTGTGTTCTTTGATATACTGTAAGTTGGGTTACCACATAACAGCAGCAATGCTGCATTTTCACTAAAAATCTGAATTCTGGGTCTTTTTCAGATAAATACCTTCAGTATTAACCCAGTACACCAGAGTATAAATTGTCCTGGTGAAAGTCTGTGTAAATGTGATCTTGTAAAATCTTAATGCCTGCCTTAAGTCTACTTGCAAAAAATTACAGAATAGACAATAAAGTTAATCTGTAAGATAGTGTGTCATTCATTTTTAAATTAAAAACCTCAAACCATTAAAATAATAAGAACCAACCACATGCACTAGGAGAATCACCGCTGACTTGACATTCATATTTGCTCAACAGGGGTTTTCAATACTAGTCTTCACACATAAACACAATTTGGTACATATATATAATGATGGTATACTTTTTGTTTAGCTACTTGAATTCTTAAACCTGTCAATTTCATCTGGGTACTATAACCCATTTGCACACAATCATTAGCCTGCAAAAAAGAAAATTCCATCAATCCTTTAAACTTAGATATTTGTTTAGTACTACTTTGCCAACAGAAAATTTGTTAACATACAAAAAAAAACATGAAATGAAACATGAAATAAACTAAAATTTTAGGATGAATAAATGAAATCCAAACACACGACATGATCATTATTTTAAATTAAAAAAAAAATACATTTAGAGTTAAAATACTTATTACCTAGAGTTTGTGGAAATATTATTTTAAATAAAAAAACTGGTTTTCAAATGTGAAAAAATCACCTCTTGTTAAAATCACTGCTTACTTTTGAAGGAGCCATGCACTGAAGAGTTCTGTTTCAATTAATTTCACACCAAGAGCTGCACAGTAGGTCACTGGTTGAAGGGCACATGGTGGGCTGAGTCCTCCTTTCTCCCATGAACCTCTAATCCCACTCAATACATAAAACCCAGTTCAGTCCACTAAAATACACCAGGACCTCTGGCACTTGTACTCAGTGAGGCCAACAATCTTGCTGTTTTTCTGCACTAATGGGTTTACATAAAAGGTCAGTTCCAGGTCACCAGAAACTCCTGCAACTCTACTACTAATAAGGAGCAGACAGTCATTAATAAGAGCAATAGAGTAATAGTGTAGCAACTGGATTTTTAAAGGACAACTAGTAAAGAAGCAAACATAGCATCCTGAATGACAGTTACATCCTGACACATCAACTTCACTCATAATGCAATTTTCAATCCCCTATTACAGGAGCTGAACCCACACGTCATTATTTAAGACCAGTGCATTCAGCACTAGGTCATGCTTCCTATAAAGTAAGCAAACAGAGTCTAACACTCAAACTGGTTGGCAATTGGCTTGAATAAAAATGTAACCCATGTGATAAGTTTCATCAGTTTTGCCTCCATTCCTTTTCCTGGTGTGCTGCATTTTAAATTTTAATTGAATTATGTAACGCCATAGATGGTGCAGAGAAAGAATGGGAGTTCCATTCACTAAAACAATAAAATGCTTGTTGACTCCAAATTGATCCACCCTAGAAGGTAGTCCATAGAATGGCACACACCACAATTGCTCATCCTAGGCCCAATTTATGGCAGACATTCAGCCTACCGCATTAAACCTTGAAATGTGGGTCGAAATCGAAATGACCAAATAAAACCCACACGCATGACGTGCAAACTTCATGCAGAGAATGAATCCAGATCAGCGACAGCTCCATAATCACTTTGTCACCACGCATTTCAATACACCAAAAATAAACCTTTATAAACTAACCCACTCCCGAATGTTTAATAAAACAATCGAAATTGAGAATGCGAGATCGAGTAGTGTGACAAGGATTTAAGAAAAGCTGCATATACATTAGACATGAGATAAATCGAATTATATTCAAATTTGCAAGAGTGACCCTGGTTTTCTTATAACCAAGACAGTCATAAATGGATAACCGTTCACGTAAACGGCTCGAGCATACCAAATTTACCAAGCAAATAAAAACATATAACCAGTAAAAAGCTGAGGGGGTGTGGCGGAGGTAATGGTGAACAGAAAAATGCTAAGGTACCCATAATTATTCCAACGGCATTATTTTTAACTATGAAAATGCATGCCGACTGCAAGCACCACACGGTCAGCAAAACCAGGTAAAGAAGAAGATATTAGCCTTCCAAAAGTGGTTACTTATGGTGACCCTTCTGCAGCGACGCGCTCACAGTAGATAACAAAAGACGGCCGCAACGGCAGCAACCGTTAAAAAAGAGCTGGCGGAGGCGCGCGCGCTCAGGTACTAGCAGCCTCTGCTACCTCGACGCACGCGGACACTCGTGAGCGCGAAACGATGCAGCGGACAAACGCATTGTTTCGGCCTCCCTCTTTGTCCCTCCATTCAGCACAACTAGCGTCCTTGAATTTGACGTTGCTGGTTTTTTTTTCGCGGCGATACAAACAGCTTTATCTTCTCACCTCTCCTACACCTCGTAACGCAACCTCTCTTACCTTGAGGGGAAGTGCATTGTCCTGTGAAGCCGCTGCGCTGGCAGCTGCAGCATTTTCCCGTTGATAACGTGGCCGCTCATTTAGCAATAAGACTCATAATATTTCAAATACGCTTTCATTCAAGGCGTAATAAAAATAAGCAAGCGATAGGACCGCGACTCATGCCATGCGGAAACAGCTTGGCTTGAAACACCGCAACACCTCCCTCTATCCCACACGGACCGGCAAGACACGGTTGGCTGATACCCCTCCACCCCCCCCTGCCCAAAAGCACAAATCCCCTCCTCTGTGATCGCTAACAGCTGTGCTCCTTTGAGCGCCGCGGCGCGGGCACGCGGATAGCTCGTGTGCCTCAGGCACGGCAGGCTGGCGGGCGCAGGAAGGAAGGAAGAAGCAGCTGCCCACCAGTCCGTTGGGCTGAGTGTAACAGGGACGGGTGTCATCCTGGCACACCTTCACAAAGGTAAGCAATTGACCAAAACGATGCTATCATATTCAGTACCTACCCATGTGTGTTGTACATTTTCAAATAAAAATATCACTGGATTTTCGCTACCTTTACTGATTCTTACAGTGGATTCGAAACAAAAATCACCACTTATCTTGTTTTTGTTTAGAAGTTATAATAACAGAACAGGAAACAGCTTTAATTGAGTTATACTAAGTGGTATATTCCAAGAGGCAACGTTTCTGTTATATTGCTAAGAAGGCTATACAGCCGAAACATTGTGTCTTTAACCTTCTTTCCTTTTCAGCGTGGAAATAACCTTCTTTTGCAAATACACGCTGACGCAGCCATTCACAAACTCCTGCATTTATTAGCCCATGAAAATCTTTTAAGTGGCTTACTTGAACTGCTTCTTTATCTCTCTATCTTTCCCTTAGATAGCAGCTGAAATATCCCCATGTCTCCGTGTTTTAACATAGCAGGCAGTATAACCTAGTGTGGCTTAGTGTTGCGGCAGGTTGACAGTGTGGTTGGAAGTTCAACTAACTCCTTCGCCACTTTATTATTTATGCTGAGCAAGTCAACGGACCGGTCAGTGCTACGTTTTGTAATGAGCTCTGCGATGGTGTTCATTCACAAGGTGCTAGATAAAATGAAGTTGATTTATGCATGGCGGGTTAGAGGTGATGTGTTGCACTGTACTCTGAAGGCTGCAGGTTTAATGCATACTTTTGGTGCGTCACTTAACCTACTAATATGGCAATTAGAATCATTATATGGAATCGGTTAAAGTATACTTGTGGCTATACCTATTAGTAATGGTATTCATTATGAAAAGGTATTTAATAAAGAATAGCATCTTTAAAAAAATATAAGATTTTGCTTCATTTGAATGATTAGGTGCCTTTGTATACTCTATAAAAAGGACTTCCTGTGCTTTTAGGCTATATGATACAGGAGAAAGTAGGGCGAAATGACACCTTTTATTGGCTAACTAAATAGATTACAAATGCAAGCTTTCGAGGCAGCT
>JANRMT010027041.1:78114733-78188487 GCA_026402145.1 Polypterus bichir lapradei
TAAGCAAACTCCTGTCAATCATGAATAATCCACTGCATCCACTGAACAGTGTCATCTCCAGGCAGAGGAGTAGCTTCAGTGACAGACTTTTGTCACTGTCCTGCTCCACTGACAGACTGAGGAGATCGTTCCTCCCCCACACTATGCGACTCTTCAATTCCACCCGGGGGAGTAAATGCTAACTTTTTTTTTTTTTTCATTTTTATTACTATTTAATTTAATATTGTTTCTTTGTATCAGTATACTGCTGCTGGATTATGTGAATTTCCCCTTGGGATTAATAAAGTATCTATCTATCTATCTATCTAAGGTATTAATTATCATTTCTCTCCGATGCAGAAACCCAATCTAAATGGATTGTCGTTATCTGGAGAGAGAGTTCAGTTGCCTTACCCAAGTTTGTAGCTGGCATTTAAAAAAAAAGAGGATTTTCGCAAGTCAGGGTGGCGACTATGGAAGAAGGGTGCAGTCCCTGTGTTGTTTGAGTGGAACAATTTCTCCGTTACACTTTCAAGACAGGGGGTTTGGGAGAGGAGAAAGTAACCGATGGAGGATAACATACCGGGAAAAGAAGATGATAAAATCTACGAGGACCACCACTACACTTTGAAAACGGATACAGCAGTTGTCAGCCTAGTGCTTGATGAAAACATGCCTGCCAGAGAGGAGATCCTCCAGCTGAGCAAACAAATTGAGATGCTTACAATGAAGCAACGCTTTGGTATTCACTGTTTTGCTGGATTAGATAGAGGCGTTTTTTTACATGGTAAGATGTCCAGCAGACTCATGTTGTTATGTATGAAGCTTACATACAAATTCAACTGTCCCTGAATAAAGTTTTTTTTTTTTAAAGAATCCTAATGTAATCACATATTTGTCCCATGTAAGTTCATAGCAGACATATTAGTTTTTAATAAATCCACATCAGTTATTAAAAGGCTTCATGCTTCAGACGCTGTTTGGTAGTGCAGTACCAAGTCGCATAATCTCTCCTTCGCTGATGTTCTTCAAGGGTCGACTCCAGGTAGCTGTCCTGGTCCCTTTTTATGTCACTCATCAGTCACAACTCCGCCCTTTTCCTCAGCTGCAGTACGGACCTCACCTTGGTGGTTTCTTCGGAGGTCCGTCATAATAATATAATTTGAAGCCTTTTCCTTTTTAGCTCCTGACATTTGGCACAATGTTTGAATAATGTAACGTCATTTTACTGTAAGTTTGGGTACACATTGAAGCGATCGGATGGAAAACTCCATACCTAGTTAGTTTTGATATCAACGCCAGAAGTGAAGAAGCTGGGTGATGCAGAATGCGGAAGAGAGTGTACATATAGCCTTCCATCCGTCTACATTATATTGATGGAATGTGTGATATACTGTACAGCTATTTCTTTCTTTAAATATGGAAGTAAGTCCCTGACTACATTGAGCTGATATCTGTTCAAGAATGTGATGAGTTATAATAAAAATAAGATTTCTGGTAATAGTAATAAAAAAAAAATAATAATTTTTCAGCCTTAATAAAACATTGTAAAGGCCAGTCCTTTACAGCCCAATTTGATAGAACTCTTTGTAAGTAGATTTTAAATCAGGTGAACAAATTAACAACTCCCAAAGTCCAAATGAATTATAAAATGTATGCTATTAAAGTCACTCAAACATGCAGTCAGATGTGTATTTAAAACTATGCTAAATTCATAGTCTAAAAAGTCACTGGGCTGGACAGACTTTTCCCATCACACAGATTATGACCTCTTGTGCCAACAGCAGATGTTTTTCAATTCTTTCTAGCTCCATGGTAATGTAAAGGGTCTGTGGAATTTTATATCTCTCTCTGCAGATTAAAGTCCAAAGTTACACTGTTGTCCTAAATTCTACAGTGCTGCCTCCAGAGTAAAACACAAACTGGATCATTTTTCTGAGCTAAAGTGAATGGAATATTTTCTTTGGTATGGGATTCCAAATCCAGTATGTGCCAGTTTTTATTTTTCACTTTCTATTCTTGAAATATATTTGGATACAGCAGATCCATTTGACCTTATGAAAAGTAAGCTATAATTCAGCCTTTTTTCATTCATGCACTGAGAGAATCAGCATCGTAATTACTGTATCCTCATTTGTACTCCCCTATAATCCTGCTGTCAGATTTCTTGTTAATTGCAGTGAATATTAAATGAGCAACCCTCTCACCTAAAGAGCTTTAAAAGCCTAAGCTAGATGGTGGAGATTCATGCACAAATGCCAGCTAAAATTAAATATATATATATATATATATATATAAATAAACTTAGTGCGCTAAGTATTATTTTTGCACTGCTTCCAGGAATAACTGTGCTGTGGAATTAAAAAAAAGAACATTTCTCCAAAAATGTTCTGTGTATGTTCTGAGGCATGTATTATTTGAAGTGATTTTTTTAGCCAGATCTTAGATGAACCATTATTATATTGTAACAGAAGGTAGTACTAACTTTGAGAATAGGACCTTGTGTAATCTCTTTTACCACATTTTAGATTTAAGCATTTGAAACATCTCCATCTCATGAAAAGAAGTGTCTCCTTTAGTTGTCATAGAAGCCAGCAAGTTGGTTTTTGAGTCTATTTCTCTACCTATTTTTGTCAGACATAAATATTTTAATAATCCACTACAACATAACAAACTTTACATGAGTGTGAAGTCCATCCATCATCCAACCCACTGAATCCGAACACAGGGGTCTGCTGTGCAACACAGGGCAGGAACTAATCCCGGGCAGGGTGCCAACCCACCACAGGATACACACAAACACACCCACTAGGGCCAATTTAGAATCGCCAGTCCACCTAACCTGCATGTCTTTGGACTGTGGGAGGAAACCGGAGCACCTGGAGGAAACCCACGCAGACACGGGGAGAACATGCAAACTCCATGCAGGGAGGACCCGGGAAGCGAACCCGGGTCTCCTAACTGCGAGCAGCAGCACTACCACTGCGCCGCCCTGAGTGTGAAGTGTTTTACACCATTTGTTTTTTTTGCCTTAGAAGTCTTGATCTATCTTTCCCTGTCAGTTACAGCTGATTCCATCTTCAGTTTGCAAAAACAAGTGAAAATCCACCAGTTGCTTGCATTTACAACTATAATAAAACCTGCTATTTCATTTCTGCATTTTTGCACAGGTTACATTGTAGCACTTTTTGCTGGTCCGGTGATTAGCTGTGTGTAGTCTGTTTGTTCTTCCAATGTATGTGTAGGTTTATGTGTAGGTTTGACATTGTTAACTAGTACTTATAAAAGCTGTGGTATGATTGAGTATGCATAAGTGTGCCTTATGATGGAATGACATCTTGTCTTTGTGTAATCCAATTCTACTGAAACAGGCTTTACCTTGCCACAAATCTATTCCTAATATGCTACATTCAGCTTATACTTTAAATGCATATTTTTGTTCACAATATTACTTGCAATGTACTTTGACAAGTAGCAATTACATATAATTTAAAAATTATTTTCAATAATGATAAATTATAAATAAATGTATATATCATAATAATAGGTAGTAATGTCATATTGTTGCAATATTTTATCGGAAAACCTTTTTAAGGTACATCTTGTTATTTTAATTAGGATGTCCCAGCTAGGAATGCTTTTGAAACTCTGTAGGGATGCTGAACTGCTGCTATAATTGTCAGCTCTTTGCTGATATTTTGCACCATCTGATTAAAAATCACATTCTAACAGCTTAACCCTGAAGCAGTGTGTTATTAGTTTAGTTATAGATGAGTCATGTTTGGGAGGATATTAACTGTAATTTAGTTGAAATATTGTTTTTATATGTGCTTCTTCAAATATTGTCATGTCCTTGATGAAGTGACAATACTGTACACAGCAAGCTAGTTAATAATGCATTTGCCAACAAGGCACAAGGATCTGAAGTTAGCTGAAAGTACAAACATAAGTGGGATAATATAAGTAAAGAGGATGTGACCCAGGAATAAAGCTTTTGTTTTATTACCAAATACTGGAATTCCAGAATTTTAAATATGTTGAATATGAGATAGAATAATTTATGTGCACCTATTTTTTTAGCCATTGGTTGTCTTTGCTGACTCCTCAAAATAATGCAAAAAATCCTAGGTACAAACTGGAAGAGATAGTCTCCTTGTTAAATATGCTAGGTAATAATTAGAAAGTACTTGTAAGACAGCATAACTTTTTAATTCTTTAAGCATTCAATTAATAAAAATACTGTATGATAAATATGTTTTCATACATTTGTTTCCTCTAATAAGTGGAGTCATTATTAGTAAAGTTTTGAAAAATGTATTCATCCATTTCCCTAAGAAAGAGCACCCTGTTCCAGGTTTATGAGAAAGCATCCCTTCTCTTGCAGGCAGATCTTCAAAGGCCCAAGCTACCTAACCCACAACCATCAATGACTGACTGTTACTCATGTCTGCTTTATCAACAAGGGCTTCACATGTCCAGTAATTGATCCAATGTGTTAAGAGCCTAAACTGCAGACAAAGACACTGGCAGAAAACAACCATAACAGTCTGGAATGGGAAAATACAATCCCTTGTGTTTCTGAGATAAACCATTTATGCCTGCTATCTATCATGTAAGTCCAGTTGAGTGATGAAAATGCTATCCAACAGCTAGATCTTTAAATTCATCATATCTAAAAGGTACTCCTAAGTACAGTATATCCATTATGTTTTTCATATCTGTTCTTTCTTGTTCTGGAGTCAGAATAGCTGTACCTTTAGTAAGACTGTGATGTAAAGACTGTTAGAAGGGTCTGGACAGTCTGAAACAACTATATACAGCAAAATCCAATGACAGTATTCAGTTCTGTATGGATGTAAAATAAAAGCAAGCAGAGAAAGAGAGACAGATAATCTTGGCATTCCATGCTGTTTTTGCTCTCTTTACATTCCTGTAAATTCACCCATTGACATAGTTCCACAACTGCTTTGTCCTATTCAGTATTAGATGTATATATTTTAATACTTAAAAACACAATTTGTTTTTTTTTTACACCCTGTAATTATAAACGTTTTCTACCAAGATACTGCTTGCAATTAATTACACAACAGTTTTGAACAGATGTCAACTTTTTATAAAGATATACTTTTATTATTGCATTATTGTAATTGGTCTTGTTCTGTGCATCCTGGATAAAATATTTACTGAAAAAAGTTTCAAAGTTTCTAATAACATAACAATAAATATTTTATCCAGCCTATTACATTTTCCAAGTCAAAAAAGCACTATATAATATCAGTGGCGTAGCGTGGGTGTCAGCCGCCCGGGGCGGAGGAAAATTTCGCCGCCCCCTTATTTAGGTATTTCAATTTAAAAGACTAAAATATACAGTAATTCTTTGCCGCCCCCTAAAAGTGCCGCCCGGGGCGGGCCGCCCCTGCTGCCCCCACTACGCTACGCCACTGTATAATATACAGTATCACAAGAATTCAGCAGTATATGTATAAACTGCAGATGCACAGTCTCTTGTAAATGCGACTTTGCCTTTTGTACATTTTTCCTACTGCTTGGTAACAGAAAAAAGTGCTGCAGTTTGTGGAACATGAAAATGACATATGAACAAAGGTGAAATTCCACAAAATTGGGAACCTCTATCCTAGAGAAGGCATCTACTATAACAGGGGGGAACAATTTCTGTAAGTGGAGTACCCTTATAAAAAGAAAGAATCTGTGGAAGGTTATGTGAAGATGATAAGGTTACCAAAGGGGAAGAAACGAGTTACTGGTTGGAGTGATACTGAAGGAGTTGGGATAGAGAGTGGCCAACAAAGCAGTACAGGCTCTTTACAAGAATGAGCAGTAAAAAGCAAAAAGCAAAGATAATTGACAAGTTTGTTTAATCAACATGGTGAGGATGAGGTGGGGGTTAATTAGACTCATAAACAAAGTCCCCTGTCTCAGATGAGTTAGTGTTGTGCACTCTAAGCATACAACATAGTTTAATATGTAAAATGTAATACCGTAAAGGTGTGCCACATAAATTATGTGATGTAACAAAGCTTTTATGGTGAAAATCATGACAAAATACTTTACTGTGCTCAGACAAGTTAAGTAGCTTATTCAGTCTTGCACAGGATGTCATTGGTGGGACTTACCCCACTAATCTTGTGATTTTACATTTAAGGTCTAGATGTCAGTTTTAAAGTTCTGAAGTTCAAGATATACAGCACAATAAGCAGTGCTTTAGAAAGACAAACAAAGTCATTTTGAAGTGGCAATTTATTTGTTTAGCTCAACCTCTGACATACTCTCTCATTCCTCAAGCTCTTCTAGGTGGTCTTCTAGAATATCTTTGATTAGAGCTTTGATGGTGTAGGGTTTTAGACACTGTGGTTTATGGTTGCAGGAAAAATATGGGACTGCCTGAGGAGAGCCTGAGTGTGGGAGAGCTTTGTGGTTTTTTTTTGCTTTCAAAAAATTAAATTGATAATGCTGCATTTAGTTTAAATTGCAAATTGTTATACTGTATAGGAAAGCTATATTAGAATTCTAGAAATGTTAGTATTTTATTAATCATAAATCTTTACACTTGTATATACTGTATACAGTAGAAATACTGTTTGCATTAAAATTCAATATAGGAACATATTCCATTTCAGATGTGACCAAGAAGGAAAAGTCAGGGGAAAATGTATTCTTTTTATGCATTTTTTTCTCCATAGCCTCACCCTACCAAAAAGAAAACCTGTAAACAATCTGACTGCAAGACTGATAACCACACCTCCACCCCAGAGCAGGTAACATGTCACTATAAATATTACAAGAAACAAAAGACAAGCTTTAAACCTTTTATAAAACATTTTATATTCAGATTTTTCATGGAAAAAAGTTAAAATAAAGTAAAACTGAGCTATACAGTGTATAAAAATGAAAAACCCAATCGAACCCTAGTGGTTATTATTTATGCATATAATAATGTATATATGCACATATGTGCTATTTAGTGTAGTAAATGCATGACTTTTTAAAAGTATAAGTACATTTCATTGTTCCTTACATTTGTTTGGACAAGGTATTGTTATTAAAGCTAACATTTTACCAAAATGGTGATAGCAGTATCAAGAAGATATTAGAAAAGTGTTTTGACAATTAAATGTGCTAATTACAGAAATCAACCAAATTTGTTTACCCCTAAATCTTTTACCATTGAGGTACAAAATTATATATATATTGACAAAGAAATGTATATTCATATGTAATATGCATTTGTTTACAGTGTTGAGTTTACAATTAAAATTAAAATAGCCATAACCCATTTTTTGATGTTTGATTGGAGGATGTTTTTCATAAGCTGGTATTAATTTTTTGGAAGAATAAGAGACAGTGAGGCACAGTGCCATTTGACCACCACATGTGCTAAAACAAGTGCACTGTGTGAAGTAGGGGCACACACTTAAGCTAACCATTTTCACAGCAAAATATAGTGTCACCAAGCCTTTCTATTACAATATTGTATTGCCACCCAGATAAGACACTGACTTTAAATTAGCTGTCTGGAACTTAGCACTCAGTTTTCTTGTAAATGTTTTGATGTATTTAATTTATGTCAGTAACTGTAGCTAGGATATAAGTAAATAATTTGAGACAGAACACACCAGCAGTCTGTTTTAGCATGTCACCACCATTTTATTAAGGCCATACAAGTAGCTGGTGAAAAGTGCAATAGATCAAAGCTGTAAATCTGAGAATGCTTCAAATGTTTAGCAAGACTTTTGAAAAAAAAATGTCATAATAAAGACAATCACTTATTTCTTCTATAAAATTAATAACTTGTGGCAGACTACCTAAAAAGTAAAATCATTTAGTTTTCAGTATTGAGGGAGAGCCTGTTTCACTGGTACCCTTTAAAAACATGCACACAAGTAGTAACCAACCTCCCAGCATGAAAAACTTGACTACTTTCTAGCAAACTTATTCACTGTTTTTTTACCATGTTAATGGCAGGTATAGCACCACTACTGTCACCACAATGCACCACAATGAACATTTTATGGTCTGCTGCCTATTCTCTGTCAGCTTCAGGGTATGGTCAAGTATAGTAAACATTAGTGTCTACCCTTGAAAGTTTGGCTCCTTGTTACTTGTACCCTGGTTATATGAAACAGAATTTTTGTCAACATTATACATCCCAAAAACATTTAGAAAGAGTGAATTAATGTATGATGGTGTGGATGATGGTCTATTAGTAGCGCTAAGCATGTTACAACAGTCAACAAGATAAAGGCTCTAAAAATTTAAAGCTAGCATAAATATGAATAGCTGCTTAGCATCTCCACTGAGGCTTTGTCTGAAGAAAGAATAAGTTCAGGGGTCTTTTTCTTGTTTGTTTCCCTCCAGATTTTGTTATCTAAAAGCTGGATTACAACAACAGTCAAAATCACTGCAGCAGCCACATTAAAATAACATTAAAAACTGGTGAAGCAACAACCAATAAAAGTGGAATGAGGATTTTTTGTGAAAAATAAGAAACCTTTATAACATGATATGAACTCACACAAACAATTATCTAGCAGGAGATTGAACAAAATAGGAGCATGATATGTAAGATGACTATGAGAGGTTAAGATTAAGGCATTGGAATACTTGAAAATACTATAGGACATGAAAGCTGATATTTAATGTAAAGCATTATTTTATATCTTTTATTTATTGGTAAAATGTAAAAACTTGAAGTCGCTTTGCTTTTTTTAATGGCAAATCATGTGTTGAAGCACGATACAGTGTTACTCTTGGTTATATCAAAAATCAGATCTGTTTGAGGGCTTGATGTTTTGAGCTATTAAGAACTGTAGAATGTATTTAACTTAAACCAACAGAGACTTGAAAGAAAAAAGAGTATTCATATTATAAATAAATCTATTACTTTAAAATGTATTCTTCAGTAAGAAAATGGGAGCACAGGAGTACAACAAAAGTATATTTCACACAAATGTCAGGAAGCCTCTCTGACACTGAGAACAGCTTACATTAAGTACTGTTGATGGAAAAAATCAAATGACCCTTTAAATTTTTCTTGTAACAGATTAAATAAAATACTACAATTCAAGAGATAAGTTGGGCTGAAAGCAGGACATTTTTATGTACTGAATGATACACTTCTCTCTAAGAAAAGCACACTAGACGAATTAAAGTTTTCATTAAAGCTGATAGCAGGACAAAGTATAAGATGTCTCTTTTATGTAAATTTTGTCTGGCTATCACTTCGCACTTTCCTGTGAAATGCTAAGGATCACCAGAATTTCAGGCAACAAGAACCTGATGTATTTCACACAGCATTTCACCCCCACAGTTTCAAAATGTGATCTGTCTGATTAGTCACAGGATAGATGAAAGCAACACCAAATGAATTAAGAAGTAACAACATTAAAACCTCAAACCATCCTTTTTTTCTTAATTTTTTTTCAATTTTTCAATCACAGAGATAGAAAGGTATCAGTATGTACTATGAAGTGTAAATAAGTGTGGTTATGGAATAGGATTAGTACTTAGGCTGAGGTCAAAATAGCAGGAAGAAGAGAGGAAATAACCTTCCAGTTACATTTCAGGCAGGTGAATAGAAAAGCAACAGTCTCAGTGAAGCAAAGTGAAGGAGGGGAGAAAACATCTCTTTCTTTTTTACACCTTTAGGCCCTGTTACACTACATGATTCTTCCTGTGATATTCAGTTGTAGACTCTGTTTGCATAATTGTAAAGAGTTGTGGGCAGCTACATTTCCTTGTTATACTTCAACCAGGAAAGGAAGATGTTACATATTTCTTGATTTTACTATATTGTCAGGGTAGTAGAATGGTAGACAGATTTTTTTCAGTTAAATGTTTTATCTTTACTGGAAGAACCCAAACTCTCATCTTTTAAGTCAGTGGGAAACCGATGTGTTATATTATTTGAAAATGGAAAAAATCAAATACTCAGTTAGAGGATCCGTACAGACTTTTTTTCAAAACATGGCAGGATCTAATCAGTAACATTTTAAAAATAAGTTCATGAAGCATAGAGAATTTATTAATAATTTAAGTATGTTTAAAAGCTGTAAAATTTTTATGCCGTTTGGCTTGCTCTCTCTCTCAAGGGTGGGGATCGATCTGTTCTTGACTCTATTTTCCTTTTTGTAAAAACTTGATTGCTTTGTATGGAGTGCAATAAAATTAATAAATAAATAAATAAATGTTTGTATCTTTGCTTACAGTCACACTACATTCAGCATGACAGAAGAAGAAACAAATTCACCCCTATATTGTATTATTATTGGATCCTGAGCTGTTTGAGTTTCACTTTGTTTCTATAACACCATCTCTCAGGTAGTGCTCAGACACTGTGTCAGTGCAGGAAGGTTATTCATACCACCTCCTTACAGCCAAGTGGGAGTAATGCCAGTGGGAATTTGTAAGGATATTTTTAAGGTGTTAGCATTATGGTATTTAAATCATGAAAGCACAGAGAAAGAGGAGAGGTTTTGCCCAGTTTTTCTTAGTAATCAATTCTCATTTCAGTCTCAAATGACTCAGTGAAGGAATGTGCAGGGTTTGTAGTCTGCCATTACATCAAAGCATTGTGAAGTTCTTTTGACCCCAGGAAAGTTCTCACTCCTACAAGTAAGTAGGGAATTATGTAAGGGCTTACTGCGACACATTTAGGGTTCAGTGCAATCAGACTGCTCTTTCTCTTGGCAGTGTATTTTGGCTTTGCTTGAAGACTGACTTGTGTTCAGTGAACTGCATTTACATGATACTGCTTAACATTTAGACTATTCATTCTGTGCTATAACATCATTTTATAGCCATGTCCATGTCTTCTAACTGAGGTTCAGAGTGACCACTCAAATATTTTTGGATTGAAGGTTTGTTTTGTTTTCTGTCTACTCTTTATTGTTTCCCAAACTTATGCTCATTTTTATCATCACCTTAGCTAGCAAAAGACAGAGGGCTCCTAGTGGATAGAATAGCAGTAACTAAAAATGTGTGTGTTACCTTGGCTGTGGGTATCATCTGTTGGTAAGGGGGAAATAAGGGTAAAAGCAGCAGCATTGACTGTAAACTACCGAAAGCTCAATAACCGCACTATTCTACATTTTCCTAAAGTCTTCACAAAACCAGGAAAAATAAAGCAGATGACAATTGTGTACCTATAGAGAGATCAGTAGGCTTTTAATCACCTCAGATAACAATATAGGAACTATACCAAACTCTTCAAGCAGACACAAACACACATGTAAATAACTTCTAACTGTTCCTGTGCCATCATTCCTTAATAGTTTTCTGTCTTGTATACTTTTCACTGAGTTAAGTAGTCATCTAGTACACCAAACAGACAGGCAAACAAAAATGTTACTAACGCATGGCTGCTATTTCACTGGAAAAGAAAAAAAACATCATGGAAGCACTCAAGCGCTGTACTCAGCTGGACAGTAGCCCTAATCATTGTCCTAATTAATAGTCACAGAAACATAAAGCATTGGTAGAATAGTTTTACCAAGAGGCAGTCATTTTATTTTTTCATTTCTCCCATAGTAAAGATCAGAAGATCGCTAATGTTTCCATATTGTATAAAATCTGGGCTAACAAAGGGTCACCCTAAGTTTTCTCACCCAGCCCTTAAATACATGGCACTACTCAAGCAGTTCATCAGGGCAGTTCTAGCTCTCTCTTACATATCATAGCCTTTTCAAGCTTACACACATCTTGTGCTATGTGTTATTGATATTCATTCTAATAGCTTCTTAAACACAGAGAAAGTAAAGCAAGATTATGTGCTTTGAATAAAAATGTAGCAAGGTGTTTGCCAGAGCCATGATTTATTTACAAAGCAAAAGCCCTGTATATGAGCCTGCTATGGTGATATAAATTCACCCATGGAGACTCACAGTTCATTTTCTGCTGACATCTTAACAATTTATCTGCCCATCCTCATCAAATGCCTATTTTTTTAAAGTTACATAGGGTATTCTACTTCCTGTTCATGTTGCAATTAGCTAAAAGGCAAACAACCAACTAAGCAACAAATACCTGCAGTGATTGCTTGAATCATATGTGGGATCAGAGCAGCCTTACAGTCTGAGAGGTGAAGCTTTATTAGACCTCTTTGTTGCAAGATCTTGGATTAAAGTGCCAGGAGGCCAGCACAATTGTCTTGTTTATGGATGAATGAATAGATAGCACTGCAACAGTTGCAGTACATTGCTTGTTTCAGCTGCCTATATCACTGCAGCTCTGGCCCAGTGGCTTTCCATGTGGAGGACCAGTACAGCACAAGGCTCTGCATTTATTCTGCCTCCCGCTGTTAAAAAGTCGGTCAGTGGGACAAATTCTATGCATTCCTTTCCTCCCCCTCATCATTCTTCTAAGTCAGATAGTGAAGAGCTCAAAATATTAGACACATGATGAATTGAATGGCCCATTCCTGACGATGCCACCCCCTAACACCCTCCTTTCCTTTCTGTTAGTTCGACATTGCTTTCATTGTTCTTCTCAGTCACCTGGAAAACAAGCCTATGCGGCAAAATGAGCCAATGTTTTCTTCCTGCTTCTTCTTAGCTGCTTAATGCTTAGCTATACAGTAGTGGCACACAGAGAACTAATACCTGGAAGGCACAATGAAAAGACAAAGCACCACTGATGCCTTATACCCAGTGCTGAGCAGGCATTAAGTGGCAAAGGAAAGCTAGAAAAATCCTCACTGACTTTGGACTTGGCATGAAAGACTTGGTTCACAAAATTTGTTACATTATCTGAAAGGATAACTTGCAGTCTAATTTAAATGAGATCAGATGGCAAATAAGCTGGCTCAGTTTCAGCAAAAGAAACTTCTACCTTTTTATATGTTCTTCTACTAGGCACTGGAAAGTGAAAAGGCACTGTGACTTATTAAAGGTCAATAACTTTGTTGAAAGATCTTTCAGAGTTTCTTTGGATTTGCTGAAATTTGGAAACTCACCCAGGTCAAACTCATTAAGTGGATGACCTGTTTACTAAAATCGTTCCCTCCAAAATGCATAGTAAAATGTGAATTATTATTATTGTGGCTGATACTTTTATCAGGAGGACTTATAAAATGAAGATATATTGTGACTGCCTTTATATATTATTTTACACTTGCAGCACAGGCAAACTAAAGATCATGCTCAGTGTCACACAATGATGCAGAGGCAGGAATTGAACTGGCAGTCTTGGGGTTTAATGGCCGGTACCTTAACCTCAATAGCACACTGCCTATAATTCCTGATTTGATTGATACAGTGTGGCCTGGTGATTAGGGTGGGATTCAAATTTGCTTTTCCTTTGCAATCTCAGCTAGCTGAAAGACACAGTGAAATTATGAGAGTCACCTAAGGGTAACTGATGATTTACTAGCTAAGCTTGGACTGAAATGTCATGATCTCTCAGAGCTGCCAATGTCTGTCAACAGGCAACCAGTAAACTTGACAGTGGCCTGTGTTTTGCCATGAGGTGGAGTTTTCCAGGTCACTAGAACACTGCTAAGGATCAGAAGGCAACAGCAAAACCAAGGGACAATACAAGGTAAGCAAAAGATGAAGCACCTAAACCAATATATAAATCTAACTTGTAGTCAATAGGAACTTAACCAGAAAGTCAAAAACAAAATGTTTATTTTAGAATAAATCACCATCCATCCATCCATCCATCCATCCTCTTCCGCTTATCCAGGGTCGGGTTGCGGGGGCAGCAGCTTGAGCAGAGAGGCCTAGACTTCCCTCTCCCCAGCCACTTCTTCCAGCTCTTCCGGGGGAATCCCAAGGCGTTCCCAGGCCAGCCGGGAGACATAGTCCCTCCAGCGTGTCCTGGGTCTTCCCCAGGGCATCCTCTCGGTTGGACATGCCCGGAACACCTCACCAGGGAGGCGTCCAGGAGGCATCCTGATCAGATGCCCGAGCCACCTCATTTGACTCCTCTCGATGCGGAGGAGTAGCGGCTCTACTCTGAGCCCCTCCCGGATGACTGAGCTTCTCACCCTATCTTTAAGGGAAAGCCCAGACACCCTGCGGAGGAAACTCATTAGAATAAATTAGAATAAATTACTCATATAAAAATTTAAAGTGTTTGAGACAAGGCTTCCTGATGACATATGAAGCATTGTAGCCATACAAAATGGAAGTGTTGACTAGAAAAACAAGATGGAGTTTGAGGAGTTTAAAGACAATATGGTAAATTAAATTACAAGCCCAAAATCAAAATAAAGGTAAACAATACACATTAAACAAGATTATTTGTGTTTCATAACCTTAGCAAAAATTCAACAAGTCAAAAATAAAAATATTAAACTCTATAAAATATTAAAAGAAGCACTATTCATAACAACCATGGGGTAATACCCCTTTATTCATACTTACCTATTGACAAACACAGTAAAAGAGAAGTAAACACAATATAAAGTGCAGTAAGCTGAAGATGGATGGGGTATCATTGAGAAGATGGTCATGTTATCCCACCAGTGATTTAGTGATTGCTTCTATAGGCTCAAAAATAACTTTGGTTTTCAAGGCATGTTTCAAGTAAAAGACATTGACATATTTATTTCCCAATTCATCAAGCTGAAATATTTCTCCTGAAGGACAACCTTGTAGTGGTATAAATAGCAAAATATTTTCTAGCATTAAATATACAAAGAGCAAACTAGATTGGTTGAAAACCTCAAAAAATGATTTTAATGAAATTTGCATACTCTATAATTTTCAAAAGTTTCAATGTTTTTTGAAAAAAGAAACTATTTCGATCACTTTGGTTAAAAACAGAAGCTGGGTTTAGTGAGATGGCTCATGTTTGATAAAAAATCTATAAGGATGACAAATTTGACTAATTTGACCATGGAATATGATTATTTCATACTGTAAATTATGCACAGAACAGACAGATGCACAAAATCCACTTGATGTACAAATTTCCCCCCGTAAAAATAGTTATGAATAGAGAATGCACCAATTTTTATTTCTTCTGCTTTGCAGTACAAAGGTGCAAAAAATTAGAGCAGCTATACATACTGTATGGAGCTGGCTCACACTTTGCATTCAGTGTTGGCAAGAAAGACTGCAACTTCTTTTCCCCCAAACTGGATTAAGCAGGTTTGATAATAGATGGTTGAATGGGATGAATATCACAAGAAAGTGGTGTCCATACAATAATTAGCTGAAAGCAGAAATAAGAGACCTCAGAAGGGAGTCCTAATGTGCACAAGTGCTTCCTTCAGCTTGATTGGTTCTGCAGTCATGGCCAACTGCTGCTCTGTGAAGCACAGACAGTTAGCGTTCCTGGCACTTTATTCAGATAGCTATGAAATTTGTGAAGATTTAGCTTAAGGTTACAGCAGCTGGTGGAGATCATCAGAGCAGAAAGGGACATGTCTGTAAGGAATAGGTCTGGAGAAAGAAGCTGAAATGAGGGATGAACAATGGCGGCCTCAAAGTTTGCCTCTGCCTCATCACAACATTAGGCAGAGAGAGTATGAGGAGGAAAAGCTACATTTAAGACAAGGTATACAGTTTCGGACACAAGTGAGAATGGTGTATATAGACATTTAGGAAAAAAAAACCAGCAGTTGAGAGCAACAAGAAGTTTAATAACAGAGCCGACATGACGAGCAAGGCAAAAATGGTTTCCTACTAATCCTAGTCCTAAAGCAGACACCTCTCAGCTGACCTCCTGCTGGCCTTAACCAAGTTCATTGATCTCTTCAGATCAATTGTGATCCAGGCAAACACTGCCTCCACTAGCATTCAGTGCTCTATGAATGAAATGTCTTAATTCCATATGAAGTATTAGTTATGTCATCACAGTGAGAAATTAATGGGTGAGTAACTCAACCCGTTAAAAAGTGGCATGGCGTCTTCATATCCAGGTCTGAGTGAGAGGCACTATAGGAAAACACAGAAAATCTCAGTTTTCCTGTCTGATTCATTCTAATCACTTATTAATATCTCATTTCTGCTGCCAGTAACATTTGGGTGTTGAATTTGAAAACAAATCCAAGCTGAATTTCTTATAAAGACCATTACCAGTTTATTAATATTGCCCGAACAACAGTTTTATTTGCCTATTTAATGATGTTTAATGCCATCACATTTACTGGCATCACTAAACTGCCCCATTGTGTTTATGTGTGTCCCCACTACAGGATGACATTTTGGCACTGAACTTTAATTTACATGACTTCCACTTCAGCCCCCATGTCTGACTCTTTGTGGCACTGAGCAAGTTACTTAAAACAGCTTGTGCTCCAAATAATAAAAAATGTTTGTAAATTGTTATAGTGCTATTGTGATAGCATTTGTTTTTAAAATTTATATATAGATTACAGATTTTCTGGCTGTAGTCAAGAATGACTTGAAGCTCTCAGGCAGTGTGACTGCTACTATATTTGAGCAGATCTGCCACTTCGCTAGAGTGCTGGAGGTTATGCATTCATGATTTAGCATTCCTGACAGTACAGTATGAAGCAGGAAACCAGGTGAAACTCATTACACTTATACCAATATCTTCTATGACTTATGCCACTCTGTTTGTTTGCTTACTTCCTTACTTTATCTTCTCCCATTATACTTTACTTTGTTGGGATCTTGAGCCAATGATGACATTTTTTCCTATTTTTTGCCAGGATCTTCTCTTGTTCCATGGTCATACCTCTCTTTCTGGCTGTTTCTTTTATGTTTTCTTTCCATACCCTGCTAAGTCTTCCATCTGTCTTTTTCATCACCTTTCATTTTAAACACCATTTTGAGATACAGAAAATAGTATTGTTGGTACATATATGGTATTATATACAGTAAATGCATCTTTACCTTTATATTTAATTCATTCTTTCATATTAGGGTGTTATTAATTTGATAGTATATTTTATTTGCTTTGTTTATTCTGTTTCTAATTTCTTCATCTATTTTTCCAACTTCACTTATGATCACCTCCGGATACTATGTTTTGTATTTGTTTTCCATTTATCTGCATCCACATGCCATTTTCTTCTTGTTCTTCCCTTGTTATTTTCATTACTTTACGTTTCTGTATATTTATTATCATACCTTTCTCATCTAGCTTGCTCTTCCATGTTTTTAATTTCCTTTGTAAATTTTGCTCACTTATTACAAAGAATGTTATATCGCCTGCATATATCAGGTCTTGGGTCAATACCAGATTTAATTTATAGCATCCCAAGGCTGCAGTTCTAATTTATTTCTTGCCTATGTTGAATATACGATCCATATATATCACAAATAGGAAAGGACAGACATTATCTCCCAGTTTGATAACCTTTCCCGTATTCCATTGCTGTGATGCTTGCCCATTTAATCATTCCATTCCAAAACGTTTTTGAATAATACTTTTAATGATCCTTTTAATTTTATGGCATTTCCATTGTATCTAACGCTTCTGTCACTTGGATTAGGATTATAAAAAAGAGGTATTTTTGACACGTTTCTTAGAATAAGTTTGTGCTTCCTCAAGCCTGACATTTTTAGTTGCCCCTTCTGCAAAATCAAATGCCACAAAACAATATTGCTTGATGTAAGCCTTCTGAGGTATATGGTCATGGAAGCTGAAACAGGTAGTTCAAGAAATGAAAGACACAGGTGAAAGTAGTAATAATGGTGTAACACCAGGGACAGTAGCTCTATAGAAAAGATTTTGGGTATATAAGGCATATCATACATCTGAAAAGCCAGTGGTCAGGTGTTATTTGGAGACTTTCAGGACTGCTGAATAACACTTCTGATCTGGTAGAGGAAGATCCTAAAAATATTTCAGCTGTCCTGAGTCACCACAAAATTGGATATGGTGATTTAGATACAGACCATAATTGGTCAGGTACAATGGATGGAAATAGTGGAGAAACAATAGAAGATGGATATAAGTAGGCTTAAGAGTGAAAGGGATGTCCTAGATTGAGGAGGTGTTTGGAAATTCTTGCAGAGAAAGGGAGTGTGGAAATGCTGTAGACTGCTAAGACTGGTCTACAGAACTGAACTGTGGGAAGCCATGTGTTGTAAGCAATATGTTACAAGTTGATATGCCAACTCTGGGTCAAATGTAGTTGGCTACCAGGCTAAGATCAACAAGATGGATAAAAAGTGATGGTTACATATCTGGTAAAAAATATAAATACCGAAGTCATGTTTACTAAAATTATATTAATACTGTTTTTTCTTTTGTGGAAGCCAGCCCGGACACAGACAGGCAGACACGTCAATGTCACCCACAACATGTTTATTACGAAGTGCCATATTTACAAAAGTGCCACACAAACCCCAAAGTCCCCAAAAGTCCTGGCCACAACACAATGCCTCACTTCTTCAGGCCGCCTCTTTCTCTCCTCCAGAGCTCTTTCCACTCCACTCCACTCCCGACTCTTGCCATTCAATGAAGGGAGGCAGCCCCTTTTATATACACCCGGATGTGCTCCAGGTGCTTCCCGGCAATCTACCACAGACACGCCCCGTTGTTGCGGAAGTGCCGGCTGCGTACCCGGAAGCACTCCGGGTGTCCCCAATCTTCTCCCCCCTGGCCCTTCCGGGTGTGGTGGAAGTGCCGAGGTCCAGGGCCCCTACAGGGTTGAGCTTCTAAGCTTTGTACCCATGGCCCCCAAAGGAACCAGGGCGGTCGCACCCACATGGTCTGGGGAAGGCGTAAGCCCTCCTCCGGTCTTCCTAGGCGTTCCGGCCGGGTTGCCACCCCAGCCATCTCCGACACCTTCTTTATGGATGTGAAGTTATATTATTGCTGTGGCCTTTCTGACTACAAGAAGCAGGGTGAATAACAAAATATAGTAATTGGCAGGATCCAAAGCTTTCTAGATGTGACTTGTTTTGTAGGATAAAACACATTATGTGAAGAAAGACAGAGTGCTCACTGGCAATTGGCCATGAAATAATGTTGACCTTTTTTAAGGTTGTGCATATGACAAACAATTTATACAGCCCCATATAAGAAAATGTGCAGAAACAATTTATACCCAGGCATGGGCATCCTTGGACATGAATGCAAATCCTGTAGACGTATACCATCCACAGTCATCCACTTCGATCATTCTTCCTTATATCAAAAAAACAGAAAGAGAATGGAGACACAGTGGATTTGTGTGCCCTTCCAGACAGAAATGGACCCGTGGCATTGCAACAGGATAAACATTAAACAAATGCTTCTTTGGCTTACTTTTTAAAATGACTCAGACAACAGCTACCACAATACAACCAAATCAACAGGGTAGCAACTGGGCTCCCTTGAGCTACTCGTATTTACAGCAATTTACTCTGTCAAATTTTCATTGTTTTCTTCTTGTACCATTGTAAGACTTCAGATGGGAAATGTAAACTGAAAAATGGAAATATTGAATTGGTATGGGAGATGCATTGTACTACTGTGTCATATTTTTAATTACTTTGTTTCAGCATCAAGGTGATAGTAAAGAAATGTAGTGCAAAGAAAAACATAGGAATAAAGAACTGACAGTCTGGCACAGGAGAAATGCAGGCAGATCACAGCTGCCTTGGATGAGACTGACTTCCTTTTGGTTGTAGTATCCATGGCAACGACAATATTACCGTCCCCCAAATACGACAAAGCAGTTGCTCAGCATTGCGATGAAGCAAGAAAGGAAAGAACAAACAGGAATGATCCAGTGGGGTTTAAAGCCCTTGTAGTTATGTGTTGTAGCCCTTATTCTTCAGCTTGGAGAGGTCAGACTGGCAATCCATCATGTCTGGACACTTATGTCATTTATGGTTTAATTGCTGCATCCTCACGATATGTTTATATAGTACCTTTTGATGGATTTAGTAATAAATGTGACTACTTAAGATAAACAAAAAAATCAGACACCTGGGAGACAGAAGTCTAGAAGCATGAAAGAGATCCATACGTGAGGTGCATAACAGTGAGGATGTTAATGACTCAGGGACAGAGAACAGGAAAAGGTAGAACCAAGGGAATCTCACACAGGCGGTGAAGTGTTAATATAGTGTAGGACACTTTGGGTATTAGCTGTAAGCTGCCTAAAACATGCAGTGGAGCAGTCCATTAAAACTGAGTGAGATTTGTGTGAGTAGAAGAGGTGTGGACAAAATTTGGAACTAGTGCAGAGGAGTGAGCAGGACAGCATAACATAGTGTATAATTGAAAATGCAAATGACTAGGCAGTGAGCATAAAGAAGAACGAGAGTATAAATTATAAATGTGAATAAATCTGGCCTCTACATTTATACATAGAGATAGGAGCCTTGAATTGAGGGGCACAGTGGGTACTGTAAAAAAAGTAAGGCTGGAATTTGTGCTTCAGTGAGAATTCCTTGTGTGATGGGCTTCAATAACCTCACAAGGATGCTGCGGAAGTGCAGCATTCCTCCTGAATGTTGCACATGGTAAAGGTTACATTGCCTTCAGGTTTGCACACCTGGAGCAGTGTAGAAAGGATTGGATGACAGGCAGATGTCTTAGTGAGGGGTTGCGCTTCGCAGAAGGAGCCACTATAGACACGGTGAAGTGGGTAGCAAGTGCCTCAGAAGATTGTCCTGTATCTGACAATATAAATTTTGTTAGGTTTCTAAAGTACACATTTGTGATTTGGTTAGAAGGTTCCTTTTCATGAGGAAGTACAAATTCAGAATATCCTGATGCATTAACATTTGGTCCATTTCGGATGGCACTGTAAATGCTCTGCCATATCATGCTCGGTCCATTTCTCGACAAAAGTGAACTAAATGACTGCTTAGGGTTCCCAAGGTCAATGTGGGCCCTCATACTCGCAGAAAGAGGATTGTATTCTAGCAATTTAACCCCAAAATAGCTACACTACTTATAGAACCAAAAAAAGCAAGAAATGTCTTCTTAAACATGTGTGAATTCCTTTCAGTACTTACAGGTTGAAAAAATTGCACTTTAAGGTGTGCCTTAAATGTCAGTACACATGGAAGTAACCCACTGGAATATTTGCTTATGGTGAAAGCACTACATAGTTAACTGTCTGGTCAGAGATAGGAAATCTATAGCGGGACCTCTGCCTTTGCCCACCTTGCCAAGCAGTATGCACCCAGTCACTGGAGTCAAACCATATCCCAAATTAATGGATTTGACTTACTGTCTCTTAACTAAATTGACATGCTAGAGGTTATTAAACTCAGATCTCTGCTGTGGACATCGGAGTGTGTTAATGGTAACTATTGTTGAATATATTGAGGTGGTGCTAACTTGTGATGGACTGGTGCCCTTTACAAGACCTCCTTCCTGCGTTGCTGTTCTAAGCTTGGGCACTTCACCATCCTCAGTTAGATTATGTGGGATTGTGTTATGTTATCTGTTGTGCTACCACTCAGTGGGTAAAGTGTACACCATTTGTAAGCTCATCATCATCACTCTTTTAACCCAGGCTCTCTGACACACTGTACACAGACAATACTTTGCATGGGAAGTTGTTTGACTTGCTCAGGGTGAGTAATACAACCTTTATTATGTACTAGCTTTTAATGCAGATTTAGCCACAGTACAAAAATATAGCAGGCTGGAATACCCTAACTTAAATACAGTATTCTGCTGGTGTGTAACTTTTGGAATTGAAGCGCTCAGCCTTTGGAGAGTGAGCAAAAGATCAAGAGTAGCTGGATACAGAAACTAAAAGGCAGATCTTGCCAAGTACTCTTTTTAGATTGGTGAATAACTATTGCTGCAGTAATCAGACCAATTCACACGAAAGTGTCTGCACAGTTTGGCATTCGATACAAGAATGATTATTGAGACAAGATCCATCAGCATACCACCCCTCTATTAAGGTGACCTTGGCTGTTTGAAATTGACTAGAAAGTCAATGTCAAGGGGTGTTTGCCTGCCTCAAGGCCACGCCACCTTCGATTAGAAATTCCCTGTCAAATCGCTGCCTTTGTTACTCTCTCTCTCTCTCTGCAGCCACCCCTTTTCTGAAAAAGATGCACACCACATCAGTGAAACCTTGTGCCAAAGACTCTGTTTCCATGGTTACAGAGCCACCGACTGAGATTTGCAAGCTTGAGTGAAGCACCTCATCTGTTATTCTAGGCACTACATTGTAGAGTATCCTTTTATGTGATACTTGCATTAATAATACTGAGACTGCACTTTATACTCCTGGTGAATCATTGCAAATGATTGCTCTGAATAATCATGCAGAATTAATATTACACAGCAGCCTAGAAAGAAGGCAGATGGGCAGTGAGGCAGGTCAACAGGTAGACAGTTGCATTAGCAGATAGGCAGGCATGTAGACATACAAGAGATTAAGACTAGTGGGCTGCTAAGCAGACAGACAGAAAGAGACAGCTAGGCAGGTCTGTGGACTAAGGAGAAAGTCACCAGGCAGTCTTGCATAGCCATAGGCAAAGGGGTACATGGCCTGGCAGGTAGATACAATTAAAAGGGGTAAACAAGCAGGAAGACTAATATGTTAACAAGTAAGGAGACAGGCAGGTAGTTAGATAGCAAAACAGACAGACATAGAATGAAGTAGAAATGCATGGCAACAGGAAGACCCAAAGACAGATAAATGATGTTATAATCCTATACAATATGTAGTAAGAAGTTAAGCAACATGACACCTTTTATTGGCTAACTATATAGAAAGATTACAATATGCAATCTTTCGAGGCAACTCAGGCCCTTTCTTCAGGCAAGATATAAATATAGTTTTAATCTTTATATCTTGCGTGAAGAAGGGGCCCCAGTTGCATCGAGAGCTTGCATATTGTAATCTTTCTAGTTAGCCAAAAAAAGGTGTCACTTTGTTTAACTTCTCACTACATCCATAATGGCTAACATGATACAACACCCTAGTACTACAATATGTAAATATTTCTACTGTTAACGACCAGCTAAGATTATACTTGTATTCTACAGCTCCCTGTGGATACAAGGCCATCTTTGTTAAAAAAAAATCTTTTTGTTCATAAGTGTTCCCCTCCTGAAAAAAATCCTATCTTACCTAACTTATCAAATAATAAAAGATGGTCAGTACATTTAGGATTGCTGATGCTGTGCAAGTGAATTTAATTTTGGTAGACATTTGGATTATAACTAATATTGTCTCCTTGCAGAATTGCTTTTTTTATTTGTGGGGTATGGAATTTACTTCACTGATGAAACTGAATACTAGTTTGTAGGAAGGGCAAGCAATATCTGTGGTTAATTATAAGATAATCAACTGTTACTGTGGTCTGGCTTATCATGTGTTCAGCTGCTTGTGTTTTGACTGCCAACATTCATTCAGTTATTTACCAATAGATGGTCATAAAAGTCCTGGGCAGGGACCTGGTTCATCATAGTTGATATAAGTAATATGCTGGAACTTGAAAACCAATAACCCTCCTCATGATATCTGAAGCGAACTTCATGAAGCAGCACACTAAACCCTCCCCCTTTTGGTTCCCTAGTCACGTTTCTTACAGTAGCACTTGAGCCAAGGAGTTGGCCCAGTCTTTCCAGGTGTTCCTCACATCTTTCCAATTCCTTTAGTGCTGACAATATGGAATTCAATTCTAAGCCAAGGAATCATCACAATCACTTACTTCCAAATCATTCTTCTTAATCCTTATTTATTCTTAATGGATTAACTTGGGAATGTGCGGATTGCTTTCATGACTCATTTCTATGGCAACCTGTCTAGAAGTAAATACTGATGGATTACATTTGCTAACGATCTTAAAGAGGTTCAGTAAGGTTTATCAGAAGTTGTAGATATTGCCTCTGGGATTAGCTAGCTGCTCATGAGGATCAGACGAGAGCCAGGACAGTAAAGCACACTACCAAAAGACCATCTTTATAATTTAAACAAAGCAGGCTTGCTTTTAGTTTGAAAAGGTCGACTGGTCAGAATACATCCGTCTACCACCCCTCTCTTCTTGCTTACCTATTGCCTACTGTATGTGCAGAGATCTGGTTAATGTGTGTGCATGCTACCAGCAAATGCCCCTTCATCTTGTGACAGTCATTCAAAGACATCTGTGATTATGAGTCATTTACATCCTGACATCTTAAAAAACTTGCATATGTACATGTCTGCATCCATCTGTAGATGGTCCATTAAGTACATTGTGTGATTCACATGAACTAGGCTCCTGTACTCACTCCACATCACACATAGGACATATCAAAGACATTACAATAAAGAAGTAGTTCTTTGCTCTTTGAGCTTGTTCTAATCTATTTAAATTTTTAATTATAGATACACTGCTTTTCCAACAGGGCTGCCGAAGCCCTTTAAGAAGACCAGGCTAAGACTGACCTATTTAGGTCACTTATGGTTATGGCTCCTCAAGTGGGTTTGGTGATAGTAGGAGATTACTTGTCTCCCAGCCTGCCTGTTTGTTTCTGGCATTGCTGTTTGCTCAAGTGCTCATACTTTTTTTAGGTATTCTGTATTTGACTGAAGACTTTGACCAAGATTAGGACACCATACAATTATCTACAAACACACACACGTTTTTTGAAGCACAAGTGACTTGCTCAGGTTCACAGAGTTACTTGGAGGCAGAAACTGAAATGAGATGCTTAGCCACTGTAACTAAAGTGTGCCTTTTATTTATATTTAGAGTTGGGAAACAGTACTTTGATATCATTTTTAATATGTAACATAACATTGGCATGCTTTTGCTAAATTGAATTCAGCAGGATTTCGGTGAGTATGTTTCAAGCCCCATTGGCTTCTCCTAGCAGTTCAGGCATATCATATAAAAGCCAAACTGTCCAGATGAAACTTAGCAGAAATATTTTAATAAGGCAGCATCTGTTGACTGGTTTTCAACTATGTTTCCAAGTGATTTTGGGGATAGGTACAATGAAAGTGACTTTCTGGCAGTTCTATGTTCCACATTATCTGAGAATAAGTCCCAGTGTTCAAACTAGAAGTCAGAATCCTTTGATCACAGAGGCCTGATCAATGCACTCAGTATATAATGGTTCTTGCACACACTCTTTGAAATTTTCAAGTTACTACTAGTGACGTCTTACCATCCTGCTTTGTTGTGCTCATGCAAATGTTTGGTCAGCGTTTTGGGAAAAACACAATGTCTCTGCTGAATTTATTGCTTGATCCACACAAGAAGTAATTAAAGGTCAGCTCTATTTTGTGTGTGAAAATATAAAGCAAGATGAATGCATTTATTATGTAATAAATTGCCCAAATCACAATACAAAATGTGGTGAATGTTAAACCACCTAACTACCCCTTAAAAATCAAAACTGTGGGAGCAACTCTAAAAATAAATTTTAAAAATATTCTATGCTCCTTATCACTAAGTTTTTTAAGTTGTATCCAGATTTCAATGACTTGAAAATGTACAACACTGACATTTATGCCACTGCAGTAATGACTTCACACAGCAGTAATGACATCACATATTGCACACTTCCTGTCATATTTTCCTAGTAACCACTTACAATATGGAAAACACAAATCACAAAATGGCCGCTGTATGAAACAATTTATTTTAGCCTAGTTAAAAACATAATAAAATAAAAAATGTGACAACCAAATTCCATGACCTCTGAAACTGCCAAAAAGATTTTTGTGGCCACAGAGAAAATTAAAAAATACAATATAATAAAATTCAAAATTATGATAGGTTGCTTCACAGGTTGGCTGGGAAGGCAGCTATCTGCAAGCTTGCCACCCAATGGGTGGGGCTAGATGTTTGATTGGCAGCAGCCTGTTCAGCTGGGAAGGAAAGGGCATCCTTTGACAAGCCTCAAGAATATTCAAGAAAGAGTGAAGAAACATTTAGAGAAAAATCACCAATTGGACCCTTAACTTGGTCTCAGTGATGCTGAAGAGTGTGAAGGTAGACAGCAGACAGTAACAGTAATTGATGATACTGTGATACCGACAATGTTCATGTTACAGTTAATTCTTAACTAACTAGAGCTATAGCACTGGTCTGTGGCAGGTTGGAGAGTTAGTTTACAGCACACAATTACCTTAATCTGCATGACTAAACAGCCATGTCAGCATTGCACGTATATCATTTAAATGAACACTTCCCATGAAAAGTGGCTAGTCCATGCCATGCTGTTTTGAAATATAAGGTCTTGCAGCTTTTTTTGGTAGACTGTATATACAGGTAGGTGCATGATGCAATTCATTTACTTAAGATATGCATATCTTAACTGATATCATTCTACATAACTAACTTATTATATATTCCATAATACCAGAGTAAGATTTCCATGTTTTGCCACTGCTCTAACACTAATAGGACCCATTGATTGCCACAGGTTATGTCACATGCTGCTCCAAATATAATGCAACCACAAAAATCCTATTTCTTGTTGACCCGGTTATTATTTTTTCATTTTATAAAATGAAATAAGGTGAGAGCTCAGTGTTATGTCACAATTAGATGAATTCAGGATACAAAGGTATGTACAAATTATTCTACTTGGAGCAATTTGTGTGTTTATAGGAAATTCCACCCTGTGAAACTCATATAGTTCTTAACTGTCCTGTAGCATGTGAATGCATCATTAAGGACCTGTGGTGTGGAGCACATTCTCATGTTGGTACCACTGTGGGGATAGACAGTATTGAGATGCCTCTCTTTTGAATGAATCCTTATATAAGCCAACATTTAGATAAAAAGACACATTTATAAATGAGACAAAAAACAAAAAGGCTTTAAAAAAGGAAACAAGAAAGGAAAATGGTAAATAGTAAACAAATCTGTACAGTGGACTCTTGGCACAAGATAAAGATTTTTTTTGTGAAACTTATTGGATCTCCAGTTGGATAACAGTGTACATTTTTCTACAGCCAGCTTAAAAAGTTTTGCCCATCCCAGTCAGTGCTGCTCAATTTTACAGGAGGTTCCCTGAATCTGTCATTGCTTCTTCCATAACAGTCTGGTTTAGTAGTGTACACTCATTTAAAATGTAGACTATGTGTATAACAGTGTATAACAACAAAAAATATTTTAACCTCAGAAACTACACTATGTACAAGATCAATACATGTCTAGGGTCAGGAAACAAGCAGGCAATATAATCAAAGGCCGCAATCATTCAGTTAAGCCTCTCATTCAATTACTATTCAATTATTACCACCATGAAAATTATAGAGGTCGCTGAATGCAATAACATCTTGGCATGCCAATGGCTCCTTTCCTACTGTAGTTGCTCTGGTCAAGCATATCATCTGATTTACCTCTGTCTCCCCCAAATCTCCTACCACTCTATCCATCCTAAGTTATGTTTACTTTTGCTTCAAAGCAATATAACAGTGTGAATATTTTCCTTTTTTGCTCATGTCAGCAGCAATATTTGAGAGTGTTTTGCCTGAAGGACAAGTGGCTGACTGCTGAAGGAAAGAACAGCAGTGTCAGGGTGGTACCTGTCAAGTGTGATGCCTGCCTCAGTATGTTGTTGCACTGTTTCACTGATCATTTTCAGTAACGGTTTCTCATGAATATGCTTAAATAGCTTTCTTTTTTGTAACACTGGAAAAAAACGAGCACACAATAAAGCAGAAGACTTCATTGGCTGCCTGCTCCAGCTAATTAATAAAAGACAGGTGGCACACGGCAGGTATCTCTGCAAGCCTGTTACTGTTCTGTTGCTCACCTTGACCTAAATCAGCGGTGATGTGTCAAATAAAACCAAGAATAGAATATCTAGCGACATTGCATCAAACATGTGAAGGCTTTCTCTCTACTTTATTATTCCAGTAGCTTTTCAGCTACAATGTCATATTTTAATAATATTATATGGCCTAGAATTTGTGCTGGAATCTCACTAATATTGGCCTTACATCCTTAGTGGAGGGTGGCATGGTGGTGCAGCGGCAGCGCTGCTGCCTCGCAGTAGGGTGACCAGGATTTGTGTCCTGGGTCCTCCCGCATGGCGTTTGCACGTTTTATCCTAGTCTGTGGGGGTTTCCTCCGGGTGCTCCGGTTTCCTCCCAACAGTCCAAAGACATGCAGGTTAGATGGATTGGTAATACTAAATTTGTCCCTAGTGTGTTGTTGGAGTGTGTGTGTGTGTGCACACCCTGCAATGAACTGGAGCCCTGTTCAGGGTTTGCTCCTGCCTTGCGCTCTATACTAGCTGGGATAGGCTCGGCACGCTGCGCAACCCTGTTCAGGATTAAGTGGGTTAGAAAATTACTGACTTTTAGTTGATATTCCCTTGGTAATACGCCCAGCTCATTATAACAAAAATGTGGTCGGTATGTTTACCGGGGATATGGTGACCACCTTGGCAAAGACATGCAGGTACACTCCACCATTATATGGCACCCAATCACTAGCTTGAGAATTCAAATGAAACAGTAAAATGTTTAGCACAGAATGCCTGAGGCCAGAGGGCAAAAGGAAACACAGATGTTTCAGATGTGTGTAGAATGCTGAAAGCAGTGCCTAAACAGCACCACAGAGCACTGACAACTTAATAAAAAGCAGGAAAAGTTTCAACAGCTTGCTAGATAATGGTCACTCTCTCTGCTGTTTCAAACCCTGTCTGGGAAACAGATGCACTCATATATGGGTTTTAACATGTTGGCACATATGTCAGCTGTGGCAGATAAATACTTCTTTGTTCAGTCTGTGCTTACAAAAGTGTATGGCAAGCAGCAGGGCTACTTTTACACTTGAACAGCACACCTTTTGACTAAACACTCCATTCATGTTATAAGTGGAATTTGAATAGCAGCACCAGTAGTGACCGATGGGGGGTGCTACCAGACAGGATGATGGTAGTAAAAGTACCTGAATTGACCAAAGAAAAACTATGGAGAACTCCTAATAATACTTTCTCAAGTCACTAGAGGACACCATGGGACCCCTTCTGCAGTGTGTATTGGTTTCATGCCTGGGTTTCGTTATGATTCAATGTTGACGTTATGGACCTGCAGGAGTACCTGAGGCTACCAGACAGTGCCTTACATGTCCAAAATCTAAGGTTCTACATGGAATTCGGGGCCTCAGAAATAGTTTCAAGGTGAGCATCTGGAAGTTGTTCATGGCTGGGGCCTAAAAATCAGGAGTCAGAAGAATTCGAGGATAGCTTGAGTGTGCCCCCTATAGTCCACACGATCTTAGAGCCTATGTAATTTAGGACCATGTGGCCATTTAACTAGCAGTATAGTATGCCCACCTAGGTTATAACTAGGTTCTTTCAATTTCCTCTCACCAGGCTCTGCTGAGTTGCAACTTTCCCTCCGTCCAGGAAGGGCATAACAGAAAATAACAGAGCAATGAATAAATGTCACTAATTCCTTTAGCAAATGTTAAATTTAGAAAAAGAAGTGGTAAACATGGTGGGCTGAATCAAAATCAGATAAATCCTTCTTACACTAATTTATTTCCACAGGTGTCTGCACCCCTGATGTATCTTAAAAAAAAACAGTTCCATAGATGACAATTTACTACTTGGAGTAAAAGAATGTGACCATAAACATTTGCAAATCAGAACAATTGTGGATTGTATGATATACAAATTGGAGTCCAGGCCGCTTACTTCAGTCTTCTCTTTAGATTTAATGGCAGACTTTTCCACAGAAGAGATGAGTAGCGTTAAAGAACTGGATGGTGACTGGAATCACACATCTTGAATGATATCAGTAAGTAAAGATTAACCATCAGATCAGGTCAACAATCATTTGTCACTAACTTTCTTAGTAAGAATACTATTATCTAGGATAACACAGCCTAAATTCCTGAGATCATGACAAAATGATTTCAGAATATCACTAAAATTACCACCAGGAGGCACTGTGGCCTAGTGGTTATGACAACGAGCTATAAATCTAATGGCTAATGGTTCATTCTCCACCACTGATAAAATGTGTAGTCCTGAGCAAGTCACTTAGCCTGCCGCCGCACCGCATGTAGAAATATGGACACACTTGTAGTATACACTTGATTTGATTTGTATTATAAGTCACTTAAAGTGTCAGATCAAAAGCAAAACCATTTCATTTATTCATTACTAAAGCTTGCTCAGCTCAGGGTGAATAGTATAGGCCAGAATATATCCTGGCAGCACTGGCCACAAGGTAAGCACCACCCTTAGACAGTGTGTGAGTCCATTGCAGGGCACATGGACACCCACACTCACTTAGAGCATTCTTAATTACCCAGTCATATAGCCCTTTATGATATGGGATGAAAACGTATGCAAACACAGGGAGATTGTGCAGACTCTACACAAGCAGTACATGGACCAGGTGCTGTCAGTACATCCGTAAAAAGAATTACAAAATGTATTTTCAGATAGTTAATACTTGTGAAATTTGTGTTAAACATGTATATGTATATGGGTTTCCAGCTTTCTAACTACTCATTTGTTCTTAATTGTGCAGTGCATATCATAGAATCCATATCATTTCTCATGCTGAGCACATTCATATATTTAGCGTGTCGTTAGTGCACAAAACTCCAGTTTGCTTTGGAGTGGTAAGTAATGAGTATTTCATACAAGGTTCCAAAGACTCATTAACACTTATCTTATAGGCTATTGTGTAAGGTGAAACTCAGCATAGCTCCCGGAGACTCACTGGGTCTTTTTGCAACTTTAAAAAAATTGTGTTTACTGCACCATTCCAGAAAGTCTTCACAACCTTGTACATTTTCACTTTTCTGCTCTCTTCGAAACACAATGTACCAGTAGACCAATCCTGTCTGCCTAAATTCCAAGTATGTGAATATTAATATCTGCAGAAGCCATGTACAGACTGTAGATCTGGGATGCCATTCACTGTAATAAGCACTTCATTGAAAAAAATTAAAATAAACAACTGATAAAGGCAGAAAATTTACCAAGGCAGTTACCTTCTTGGCAATAGACTTTAAGAAAAGCCAAGCAGCCAATTTGTGCACCATCACTTCATATCACTGCCGTAGGATTACACCAGTAGGTCCTAACTAAGCTTGCTCACAGAAGTAATGATTGATAAACAGTTCTTAGATTTATTTAGATTAAGTACTCATTTAAGGAAACTTAAAGGAAAGCATCTCAGTTTATACCATTTTTTATTACAATGACAAACTGTACCTGGCCTCACCTAGGAAATTTTGTAAGACAATGCTCTCCATTATAGTGTCAAGGGTTAATTGGGTGTATCAGAAGTACTGTGTAATAAAGTGCTTTTCTGTACACAATATTTGTATTTTTTTTTTCACCAAGGGCTAGTATTATTGTAGGTAGTTTGGTGTAGTGGTTAAGGCTTTGGACCTAGGACTTCAAATCCTGAGGTTGAAGGCTGAAGTCTTGCTACTGATACTGTGTGACCACGAGCAAGTCACCTCACCTACCTATGGTCCAATTGGAAAAACAAAAGAAATGTAACCAATTGTTTCTCAGATGTTGGAAGTTGCCGTGGATAAAGACTTCAGTCAAATACTAAGTAAGTAATATTAATATTATTGGGTCACAGGAGCTGCGGACTCTTTTATTATTATCCATGAGTAAAACATTCCTGCGATAGATCAGTTTTTGCTTTTTCCTGCTTTTCCTTGTGACTTGGCTTGTGTTGATAATCATTGCCAAACCAAAATTTTACAGGATAGTGTATTCTTTACAATTCAAAAGGATAATCAGCTGTGTTCCATCTAAGGTGCACTTTTGAACCGCCGCGCAGCTGTTATCATTTAGTTCACTCTTTGGTAATGAACTTATAGCTCTCGAGACTAGACACCTAGGTCCATCGTTTATGTATTGGTGCTTTGCAACACTTGATACTTCAAGGGTGTCCACTACCCATCTACATCGACTCCATGTTCATCGTTCATATAAGAGTGCTTCCCTGCGCTTGACACTTTCCACCAGGAGGTGGATGGAGTGGAACAGATAACCAAAAAGACAGCTGGTGCATATCTAATAGTGCCACTAGTTAGCAGAAGAAAACAGTGCTTCTTAAACATTGAGCTTCAGTGAAGTTTACTGAACAAAAGACTTAATGCTGAGAGAAAAGAAAAAATCCGCTTAATAATTAATTTGCACATTGTAATGAGTGCTGCAACAGTGGAGACAGACAGACAGACAGACACACACACACAAATACCCACCACAGCCACTGGGCTGCACATGTTTGAGAAGAGCGTCTGTCTGCTATGATATCTTTCAGCCAATTAATTGTTGCATCACAATATGACATAACAACATGGCATTTTTTAATTTCCAATTTGACACTAATGTTTAATTTCTTTAGTTATATTTAGATGTGCAGTCCTTTTGATGGAGTGCGGCACATCATTTACTTCAAATCCATATTTTGCAGTTCATATTTTTATGAATATAACTGGCTATTCTTTCAAGCTTACATCAACTAGTATACTATCATCGTAACGTTGAACAACAGAGAGCATATAGCACCTACAACAATGTATCGTTCACATTTACCATTCGTCAATTGATGCCGTTGAGTGACAATTTATAATCTGGTGTTACAGAAAAGTTTTTCCCTTGCTATGTTTATTTATAGTATGTGCCATTTGCTCTGTGTGAAACACATTTATATGTCTAATAAGATTTTTTAGGAGACTTTTTGTGTGTACTTTTTCGAGAGCACTGAAAATCACCACCCCTACTTTTAGTGCTAGTTAGTTTAGAAATGTGACACTTCACTGAGTCCTCTAGATGTTCATACACAGCTTTAAGCAAAATTCATTCATGGTTGTCTCCTGACGTATATATTATACACCTGGCTTCAGCAATTATTATTATACTGTTCAACGTGCATTTATTATATTGAAGAAGTTCCAGGACTAGGATGATGAAAAGCAAGCCTAAGTCACAAGAATATTGAACTGGTCTGACTTTGTCTGTTATGGTTGACCAGAGACCCCCAAAGTTTATTTTTTCCACTAATGCAGTTGACTGGAGTTTTTGTTTCCGTCTTCTCTGTTTTCAACTGGCCAAATCTACTTGAGTATTATGTTAATGCACTTACATTTTCATAATTTGTTAATGTAAATCAAACCAAAATTGTTCCCTTTTACATTGTGTTAATTCTAGTTTTTGTGTTCACATATGTACATCATGTATACTTTCACTGTTGCTGTTATTACGTAATAGCTATAAGCTTCTGTGAGAGCCCTAGGTCTGTAGCCAGTAAAGAGAGCTGTACAAAAAACTGAACTGAATATAATATAAAAAATCAACGATAATCCACAAAAACATGTGCTACTCCCCCAGTGTTTGCTGCTAAAATGTATAACTATTTGAACAATAGACATAATAAGCCTCCTGAGCCTACTGTCCCATCTTGCTTTTGAGTTCCTTATTTAATCACACTGGCTGGCACCTTGATGATATCATTCAGATTGCCAGCATTAAAACTACAGTAAAGAAGAAAGTGAACACCTTTATTGTTGGCCTGTCACATTGTCCTCAAGTTAAATGTCTTTTGCCACTTTTGCCCATTCCAATATTACATCCAGAATGTCCTGTTGTTGACCTGCTTGTGATTCTCAAGCCAATCTTGGCTGAATCTGCACAATGGGCCTACTACTACTATTCTTTTTAGGTTGATTCTGAAGGCAAGAGATAAATCCAAAGAATATTGCAGAACTGCTTCAGACCCCCAGATGCCCATGCAGGAGACCCAGAGAAGCAATGTCACAATTAAAATGAACTAAGAGATCAGGATAGATGAGACAAACTATCTGGCATGTTGCCAGCACTACACTACATGACCTTACAAGTTAGCATTATATTGCCACTCTGAATGTGATGGTGTTTGTTTGTGGCAAATAATACAAGAATAAAGCTCATTTGCTTACCCATTAGTAAGATCATCATCTTCGTCATCAGGCAAACTTTTACCCAGGAGGTCACTGTCACTCATGTATCCAGACTTTAGGTCAGTGTCATCAGAATCCAAGCTTTCAATCAGTTCGATGCGGGATATGTGACTCAGTCGGCTTGAGCTGCGCATGGGCATTGTATGGGCTGCATACTGTGCTCCTTGGCCATGGTATCCTCCCGCTGAAGAAGGAGCATCTCCGGCCTGAAGTCGAGGGCTGGATTGGCCATAGCGCCAGGAGAGGGGGGATGACCGGTTGGATAAACTAGACACACTACGTGGGTTGGCGTCATCACTGTCATAGCACACTGTGTTCTCCAGACAGCTGCCATAAGGAAGAAAGAGAGAGATAGACAGAAAGAAAGAGATGAGACCCAGGGGCTTCAACACACCATAACTGTTCCCTGCTTTATCAGCATTATGCTGCTGGTTGTATTCTCTACGCCTACATTATTTTGGTTTGACTATGAGAGGTGGAGTGGCACTATAAAATATAGGACAGACTGACAATAAGCATAGTGTATGAGAAGAGCTTTCTAAAGTCCAGTTTCTCCTAAACAGCTTTTACTTTATAATTGGCACAGTATATTGAAAGTAATGCTCACTATAATTTGTGCTACTGTAGGGCCTTGCCTGGCACACAGATGTTGTCAGTGATCACTAGAATTTTAATCACTGTGTTTCTTTTTTAATTATTTAAGCCTTTATAAAAAACAAATTCTGATTGAGTGGTTGCCATCCTCCTCACTGATCAACCAAGAATACAAAAGTAACAAGTTCCACCTTACTGAGGCTTGTGCAAAGTGACCTCTAATTGGACAGTGAGGCATATCAACACAATAAGACTTTAAACCTGTAAAGCTATTGAAAAGACACAAGCATACTGTTAATCAGGAAAAATAATTCAAAATCTCTCTTTTGCTACAAAGGAACATATGGGTGGGAATTCATTGGGAAGATCACTTAAAAGGTGGCTTGTAAAACAACACAGAGAAGATAGCAGCCTTTATTTCAGAATCTGTGCACATAGCCTTAATAATGGCACATTTCTGACATAAGCATGTGAGACTTACAGCTTGAAATATTCTGTATCTCAGAGTCTTTTACTTGAAAGGCACATAATATCTTCATAAAATCAAAAACACACAAGCTGAATAAACAGTGAAAGCAACAGCCACTACCTGTAATGAAGCAATGCAGTACAATATAAGATGTCTAACCTGCAGAAACTCCTCTTGCTCAAGTTAAATTTGAAGCTGAAGCACAAATAGCTGTATTTGTGCAATCAGGGTATTAATACTACCCGGTGAAGGAACTTGAAGAAAACAACCCAAATTGGCATCAACCTACTTGGGGAATTAGATAGATAGATAGATAGATAGATAGATAGATAGATAGATAGATAGATAGATAGATAGATAGATAGATAGATGGGTTATTTTAAAGTTGCTTGATTTAAAATTTCTTCTTCATATTTACATAATGGATAACCCTCAAATACATCCAAGCCTACACCCCCATATGGCACTTGAAATCGTTTTATTTATCACACATTTTTCATTCAGACCAGAGCAGTTTTCCTTTGTCCTTTTATCACCTGTGACTTTGGTAGCAAGAATTGGCATCCATAGTTTTTCTACCCACAATTTCAATAGAATGTTGAATCAACACTGACTCTATCCCCATTGACTTTGTCAAGTGGTAATGTGTTTTACTCCTACATGATCACATTCTCCAAATATATTTTCTTTTGGTCAGTTCATCCACGTTTTCAAAATTTGGGCTGTCATTTTCAGAAGCGTGCTTCTCATTTTAAGAAAATGGAACTGAGGCTTTTTTGTGAAGTTTGGATGTTTTCCTGGTATCTGTGTGGAGTTTTTTCTAAGTACTAAAGATGTTAAGGTTAGGTTAAACATTGGCTCAGAACTGGACAAGCATGTGCATGAATGTGCTCCGAGATGGACTGGCCCCATGCTATGTGTTTGTCATGAAGTTTTAATAAAACATTTGTAAAGAAATAGAAGAAAAATATGAAGGACTGATAATTATTAATCTGCTCTGGGCTACAAATCATTTGCATATTATTCTTAATAAACAAAAATCTATAAGAGTGACATATGGTGGAGGAAGGAAACACTAACAAGCCAAAAAAATTGATAATATGTTCCATTATTGACTTCTGATTAAGTTGTTGAACTGAAATAAAAGCCATCATTTCACTGCAGCTATCAGAACTCCTGCTTTAAACTAATGGATGCCACCTGACTGATGACCATGAGTTCCAACATTGCTATTGACCACATCCACTTTGATTTATGTTTTTTTTTGTGTGTATTGTACTCTAAGCATACTGCATTGATACCTGTATAAGGGATTTTTTTTCTATCCAAAAAGCAATGATATTAGCGGTGTGATAGTTGCCCGGGGCGCCTGGGGGAAGGATGGACCAGGAGAGCGGCACTATTCTTCCCTGGGCGCCTGGACTGTACTTCAAAACTGGAGGACAGCGCTTCCAGTACACCAGGAAGTGCTGACGGACCAGGGATGGTGTACGCCCGGAGTGCTTCCGGATGCAAGGGCAGCACTTCCGCAACACTGGGGAGTGCTGCCGAAAGGTCGTCATCATGCACCTGGAGCACATCCGGGGCAAGATAAAAGGGGCCGCGGAGTCGGGTGGAAGTGGACAGAGCTTGCGAGAGAGGAGTGGAGGAGGCCAAAAGACTAAGGACTGAGTAATTTGTAAATATTGTTGTAAATAGTGTAAATAAACGTGTGTGGGGGACATTATGGTGTCGTGTCTGTCTGTGGCTGGACTATCTGTTACAAGGGATAAGTCTTAATGGAGCTAAGCAAATAAAAATGATAACAGACATTTTATCTTTTAGGTTAAAATAAAAGGATTAGTGATGCTGTCTGATGGGTTCAGCACCCTGGCTCCAAATCTTGTATTTGGTCACTGTCTTTGTGGAGTGTACACTTATCTCTGTGTATGGTGTGTTTCTCTTTGAGTATGTGACAAAGCAATGCATGTTACATTATGCATCTTCTGGTCATGGGGTTGCTGATCTTGTCACCAGACCACGTCAGTTCACACAACTGAAAATCACTGAGCATGTCAAATTTAGTGACTGCATACTGACCTTCCAGCAAAGTCATCATCACCCCCTTTTGTGACAGCCAATTACATGTTGCCTGATGGAGCCGGTGCTGTATTACAGGTTAACAGCTACAGTGAGTTCAACCACAGTCACAGCCGTTTTTTACTTTTTTCAATTCTCTTGTGGTGCATTAAACACAAGACATCAGACAGACAAGTCTCTCTTCTGTTTGTGAGCTCCAAAATACCTTTATTCCTCATCACTACATTATATGCATTGTACTTCCAGATGAGCATTCATTCGTTGTCAGCTCTTATGGACACAGACCTGTCTGATTTTGTCAGGGCAAGTCACAGAGTAGACAGAGTGAATCACTGGGTATGTCATAATACGGGACTGGCCTTCCTAGGAGCACTTCACCCTACGATTACACAAGCAAAGGCTGTGACTGAAAATCGCTAGAAAAGTTGCATAATGTGACATGGTGTGTAAGTCACCTGGCAGCTGTACATTTGTCCTTAGGGTGGTATATGTGAGCATTGTGTATCCAGTGCTTGTTTCCACCTTGCACTCAATGCTGCTAGAACAGGTACCCCTCCATTTCCAGCCTTCAACCTAGTACTGTACTGCTGGGGAATAGTTCTGTTCCTCCTGCAACATAGTAGTGAATTTATTAGCAATTCCTGCTGAATATTTAGAGGAAATGACATATTTATTGTTGGTCACATTCAGATATGACTTTATGTGTATTTTAAACATTTTAGTTGTTGACTCCATACTTAATACCCACACTGGCCAGGTCTCTTTTGAATAGCAACTCCTTCATTGCTCCAATTAAAGAGCTTTTGTTGTGAATGTTCCTAATGACATTTAAATCATTAAGTAAACCTTTCCAGAATTAGAGTGTCATCTTTTACTACGGTCCTCTTGGAGCTTTCTGCTGCTGGAGTCCACAATTTATCTTGTCGTTCGGTTGATTTATGGTACTATAAGGCTGCTGTTCAAGACAACTTTTCTTTGGTAGTTGGGATGCAAGAGGCTTTGGGCTGCTGTACTGCTCTTTTTATTACTTTTATATATGTTGCTGATATTTTTAATTATCCTCCCATTTACTGGATCACATAATACAAAGCTCAGAGGTGCAGAAACATTTCCTAACAGCCTGTGAACAAGTCTGAAACAAGCCTTGGATGATATACCACTCTACCAACAAGCAACTGCATTATTTTGCTGCTAGCTAAATAATTACTAAAGTAAAAATAACTGGTCATGCAACCACCAGTATGTCTCATTTTGACTGTGTGGATATTGTGTTTTCTGAATCTCCAATCCACCAAACAAACACAGTCATTTTATTTTAAACATTTACTGTATGACTGCATTTCAGCTGAAATAGGAAGGTGCATTTTTTAAAATTAATAAATATAAGCTCACTGAGCATCTCTTCAGCTTTAATGATCACTGAACTACTGCTGTTTGGAAAAACAAGTTAATCTATCCATCCATTCATTTTTGGATTCTATTTAATAAATTCAGGTTTGTAAAAAGCTAGACTTTATCCCGGCTGCTAAGCATGCATGGCAGGCACCATCACTGGATGGAGCGCCACTTCACTATGTATGCAAACACACACAATCATTCATATTGGGCCAGCATAGAGATCATCTACCCATTTAATTTCAAATCCATTTCTGGGAAGCAGAGAGATGGATCACATTCTGGTAGTACTGGCTGGACTGCTTGGCCATCAAAGGGCATTCACACTAACCCATGTAGTGCCAGTTTATAGTTGCTAATCAATCTAATCCACATGTTCATAGGATGTGAGAACAAATTACAGTACCTGAAAAAAAACCCACATGACATCGAAACATGCAAGCACCACACAAACAGTAACTGAACTAGGATACTGACTTAGCTTCCTGGACATGTCAATAAACATAAACTATGAATGTAAAATCATCACTTTTACCACTTGCCAACAACTAAGCTGGCCTATGACTTTAAATTCCCCTCTCCCGCTCACTCTCCATCCATACATTTTCTAACAGGAGTGCCAGTTTATCAAACATCATAACCACTTGCAAACCAGTTTAAACTTGTCACTTACGCCGTTTGGCATTACTTTGGGATGTAGGAGAAAAATCAAATTACTCAAAGACTAAGGGGTTTGTAAAATCTACACACAGACAAGTAACAAGGCCGGGATCCTGACCCAGTCTCCTGGAACTTGAAAGCAATACCACTAACTAATGTGTCACACATCAAATTTAAGCATTTTGAAAATTAATTTGCAACAGCACATTCATTAAGCAAGGTGCCAGGTGGGCACTGCTCTGTAGGGAGTTTGCTCTTCTTATTTCCTTCCTTCAGTCTTCCCCAGAGGAGGACTTTTAAAATATCCTCCAGTTGGATTTGTGTTCACACAGGAGAGACTTCACTGCAGTGGAGCTGAATATCCGGTGCCACTGCATTATTCGGCCACCTGCAGGACTTCCTTTGGCCTTGTCTTACCCTTGAGCTCTGGCTTGTTTTTTCCACTTTTACTTCCCCTTCCTCTCCCGCTTGCTCATAGACTTCCTCACAAATATAGCACCTGAGCTTAAGAGACTACTGAGGAAAATCCTGTGACGTCTGTCACTAAAAAGTCATTCATCTGGCTCATCAATGCTCCTTTCTTCGTTCTCAGCCTAACCTGGTGATATTCTCCTTCCATTTATCAATTTCTGCACTTATTTCCAAGCTTCAGGTACTGTCATGTTCCATATTCTGTGGTTTCACAAGTTTTCTTTCAGAATGATGTAATTGGGCTGCATGTATGTGTGTGTTGTCCAAATCATTTCGGTCCCAGAAACCTATTGCCCACTTCACAATGTTCCATTATTGAAGTTTAAAGCAAACTATGGTAGGAGCAATATGCAATAAGCAGGTAACCAGAATCTCAAATCTGTTGGGTTTCCCCACTAAACAGAAACCCACAGGATTCTTACATGTTTATTTGTATTCAACAGTTGCTTCCATAAATCAAGGTTAAATAATATAATGTTATCCCATTTCCTAGGAAATAAAATGTTGGGTCCCCAAACACAATAAATCCTATAGGGTAGGTCATTTGCCATGTGCTCTCCGCTTGGAATGATACTGTGTTGATCGGGTCTTAGTAACAAGACAAAATTTCAAGTTTAATTCTGTTGCAGAGCTGTAGACTAGCAGTGAACTAAGACTAAGACTAAGTGCAATTTCAGTGTGCTTCTTGGAGTTGAAGGCCACCTTGTAAGCAGGTTTAACAGACTTAGTATGGTTTTGTAATGCTACAAAATTAATTATGCACGCATCAGAAAGACTGTTGTGAACCTGAAAAAGCAAAAATATGCCATTAAGAAATATGGAAACCGTATTTTATATTTATATTTGGACTGAAGTATAGCATGATACTGAATCACAGGTGATGAATGAAAATATTTATATTATGTAATATAAGAACTTACATTTAAGCAGTAAAAAAATGTAGAGTCTGAGTCCCTAATAACAAGATGTTTGGCTGCCAGTTTGGAAAAGGGTGTATTGAAAGATGCTGCCAGTTTTTTCTATGCTGTATCCCTGCTGGGAGCCACAGATGTATCTTTGCAGCTGTTCTGCAGATCTGATATGAGATCTCTCACAATATGTATCATATACAGCTTGTGCTCTACTGTGAACTTGTGCTGTGATGTGGCATTCTTTATTAATATTGTCCAGTCCCTGACTAGGCATTTTATATGCTCTGGTGGATGAATTTGTTTTTTAGGAAAAGCTGATTACATAATTACATAATAATGATTACATTCATTAATGACAAGTATCAGCTCTTATGTATTATCTACTTAATTAGTAAGTGAGTTGCAGCAAGACCAGCTTAAGACCCCCACAGGCCCCAGAGTGTGAAATGCATATTTTTATATTCCACAGTATATGAAAATGACATGAACCAAGCTGGGGGATTCCCCCCTTGTAGGTTTGAGCACAATGTTACTTGTACATTTCAATGGGGGGGGGGGGGGGTACTAGTGCACAATATAATTATAAGTAACCACATACATTTGTTGTGTGGAAAAATAATGCTGGAATTTCTTTTTTCTCACATATGCCAAAGCTCCTTTGCAACCAGGGACCCAGGACAAGTCACTCTGATGGTAGACATACACATGAGCTACAGAGACAACTATGCTTCACATATGACTAATGTGTTCCTCCAGTCATCATTACTTTCCAAATAGGGATTTCAAGGTCTTTTCATATGCTCAAAGTGAATAATTTTTAAAATTAATATTAATTGCAGTTATTTGTATTATGTTTACACAGGGGTATATGCTTTTTACCTATGCTCTGGGGGAGAAGAAAATGGTAATTGCTGGCACACCTCTGATAACAGGCAATCAGATGGCCAGTTGAGCAAACCAAGGAGAAATACAAAGCCAAAACAAGACTAGCTGCGGATTACTTAAACTTTGTATTGATCTTGTTCTGCTGTTCACTGAGACAGCACTTAGATTGGAGGATCGTTTCTTCCTAGTACTGCACTGTGTAGTCTGGTCTTCATCTGTTGCTAGGGTAGTACTATCTCAAGTACACTGCAATTGTCCTGACTTGACCAACATGAATTATTCAGTGATCCTGATATTCTAATAGGTCAATATTTGGATTTCTGGTACCACTGAAAGCCATTTGCTGGATTAGTTTGAGTTATTTACTGGGCAAATTACTTCTAAAATGTTTATACACATACTGTATAGATAAATAGTAAGAAGAGTTAAAATCTGCAAGAGTTGGAGATGAAGGGAAAACAGATTTGTCTATCATATGTTTGAACAGAGAATCCATCAGATACCTCATATGTATCTACATGACAGCAAGCAACCGTTCTATGAATAAAAATGACATGACCATATAAGTAATGTGGGCACCGCTGTGTAGTCACCCTGACTTGAGTGAGTCTAACAAATATACAAATAAGGCATTTAATAACAACCCTAATTCTGTATTGTACTACAGTAGTTTGACTGAATGCTTGGATGAACAAACAGTACAATAATTCCTTACAGGGGACATCACAATGCAGGGTTCTGTTCACAATGCCCATGTGGAGCATCTTGCTGACATCAAAACATTTTCTGTTCACCTCGTGTTCTTTTTCTCAAATAAAATGACTGCACAAAGTCCATCTCAGTTAGCCTTTTCCCAATTATGGTTTGCTTGGCAAATGCCTTTACCTAAAGTGCCTTTCAAGATCAGCATACATTACAATTGTTTTCTTATATATTTTATTATGGAAGTATGAGTATTTTAAAAAAGTCAGTATTTACATGGCTTCCCTTTGAATGCAAAAACAAAACAATCCGCTTTGGTGCACCGCTATATATTTGGTAAATTCATTTGAAGGATTTAGCAAAACTGTCCCTGTGTATTTGACTGCTTTCTGTTCTTTTTCCTTTCCAAGCAATCCTGCACAGCTTCAGTTATGTTAGGTTGTGGCTCTGATTTGGCCAGTCTTGTAATGTTATTATTTCATCTGCTGACTTGCACTCCAAATATGTCTTAATTTCTTTTGAGGTGGTTATTGTGCTGAAAGATTACATTTTTGCTAACAAGTTGCTTTCCTGAATGCACAGCATGTCAAATAAAAATCTGTTTAAATTTCTTAAAAGTTATCATTCCATCAATTTGATGAGATTATCCCTGATCAGGCCATCAGATTCATTGAGGGCGACAGTTGACTGCAAGTTTTAGCCACTTTCTTAATTAGTAATCAATTAATGGAGCTAACGGAACAGGCATACTCTGCCTGCAATGAATGCAGAAGCCTCAGGTGTTTCTTGTTGTACCTTAACTACTAGCCAAACAATTAAATGAAAAGCTATTCAAAAGAAGACCAGCTAACGTGACCCAATGTGGAGCCATGTGTCAGTCTTACAATATATGTTTCAATAAAATATTAGAAAATAAAAAGTGTAAATGTGTGAGAAATGTTGATCTGTTCTGGTCAACATAACATTTACATGTTCATCACAGAAGGAAGAAAATCAACAGCTTTGGAAATGTTTGGTGTAGCTGAATACATTTAACTGACACATTTACTTAACACTGTGATGGGCTGGCACCCTGCCCAGGGTTTGTTTCCTACCTTGCGCCCTGTGTTAGCTGGGATTGGCTCCAGCAGACCCCCGTGACCCTGTAGTTTGGATATAGCGGGTTGGATAATGGATGGATGGATGGATAGATTTACTTAACAGCAAGAACTGAGACTTAACTAAGAAATTTGTTGCAATAAAAATGGTGGCCATTGAGGAACTGAGTTTGAGATTCCTGAGTTAGGTGGTCATTTGTTGGCTCGCTTTGCATATTATTATTGTTTAAGTACTGATAAAGGAAAAAAGAAACAATTAAGGCATCTGAATCATAAAAAGCAAGTCATTTAAAACTGAGGCAAAAGAAGTCTATTCCATTCACAGCTGAAAGTGTCTGGAGTGAAATCCTGCAGGTACTGAGGCCTTCGAAGAGTTGTTTGACACCACTGTCCCGAAGTGCTAATCTCAACCGTGACAGAGCCACCACTAAGCTTAACACAAGGCTGCACACAAGCATTAATGTACTTTTTGCTAGCTTTTCTTCTGGCATAATTCTGCCTTTGTGAACCAACAATTTCAAATTTAGACTCATTATTCCATAAAGCTTTGGGCCACTGCTTGTCACTCAGTGATTTATGTTCTTTTGCATACTGCAATCTACTCTGCTTGCTGCCATTCTGTAGGAATGTTTTCTTACCTGCAATACAACCTACAAGACAATTTCTTTTAAGACTTCCTTCCACAATTAAAGCATATGGTTTTGTGCCACATGCCAGACGCTGATCAACGACTTCACTGGATTTCCTTCTGTCTCTTAAGGAAGTGACCTGCGTACTGTTTATCAGATGAAGACAGCTGTAGGGTCTTCCACAGTGTTTTCTGTCTTTGACTTGCCCAGTTTCCTTCAAAGTTTTCACCACATCTCGAACAACACATCTTCAGATCCAGTTCTGTGTGCTACTGCTTCCTGACATTTGACTTGTTGATACAAAACAATGATTTATTGTCTGTCAACTTCCAGTCTTTTTTATCAATGCACCCTAGAAGATGTGGTTACTACAATCTGATACACACATTTATTTGATAAACTTTTAATCTGATTCGGCTATTCACTGCCTTGTTAATTTCAATCAGGTGTGCTATGGGTAAAATTCAAGAAATACATGGAATGTCCTGGGTACATCAAAGAGAGTTTTGGATAAGTTTGTCGAAAACAAAAAACGTTACTTTTTATGATATCACTGTTTGTAGTTATTCTAATAATAATTTCACAAGTAAATGTCCAGATACCTAGCTTAAAAATACATTTCTTTGGTGGCATAAGACCTTGGCTCAGTATTGTATATAGTCAATGTGTATAGTTTTGTTGACTGCAGCAGGCCTAATGTATAGGAACTGGAGAACCCTGGAGAACATTATGATTTCCAGATTTTGCTTCAATCCACAGTTTCCAGCCTAGGACTACATATCCTTTTCACTTTATAGTCCCACCAATCAGGCAAAAGGGATTGGCAACCGAGCCAGAATACTTGGGAGACCATCACTTATATCACCGGTCCACCCTACACTGGCTAAGTTAGTTGTAGCTCAAAAGCATAACAATTAACACCCAAGTCACAGACCTACTTTATCAACAGTACAGCCTGGCAGCATTTTACAAGCTCAGCAGCACATAATGTACCTGCTATAATAGACACTTTAAAACAAAATGTGCCCAGGGAAGCCCCACGAAACAAAGATTTGGTGCCACTTAACTGACACGATGAGAACAAGGTGCTTCTCTCACTTCATGAAACTTCAGCAGATTCAGCAGGACATTAAGGAATAACCTGCAGCTTTTTTCACCATGAAAGGCCTTTGCCAAGGAACGTTTTTTTTTTTGCCTTTGTATCTATGAGAGGGAAACTTCATGTTAAAGAGACATGGCGAGTATATGCAAACTCCAAACATGCAGTGTTTAGGTCGGGAAACAAACCCAGGATTCTGCAGCCATCCAGTATGAGTTAGTGTGTTTGTGCGTGTGTGTGTGTGCACCCTGTAGTGGACTGATGCCATATCCTGGTTTGTTTCCTGCCCTTCATTCACTACTGCCAGGATAAGATCCTGTGATCCATGTCTCTAAATTGGATGAGCAGGTTGGAAAATAGATGGATGTTAAGGAGAAAGGGCAAGTGGGCTGAGGTCCAGAAGCATACTTAAGGTACAGAATTTCAACAGTTGCCTAATTTCTGTGTGTACTCTTTAAATCCTCAGAAGTGTAGAACAGACTTAATAAAAAGAATGGCTTCTTTCAGTGCAGACGGCGCCATCAGCAGCTCACATCCCCCCAGCTCCCCTACATAGGTCAAGCAGGCTGCATGCTAAGCCGGCCATTTTCCCTATTCTGCGCACTCTACAGTGTGCATTAAGTCATCACTAATTAAAGACATTACTGGTATGGCATTGCCGAGATTGTCACTCTCCCTGATACTCTGTGAAAGCTCTAAAAGCCTCATACGCCTAATGGCATCTGCAGCCTGTTAGTATAAGCACACACCTTACTGAGGCTTTCATTTCATTTGGATTTTATTACATTTTTTATAGCATACAAGAGTTTAGATGCAACATTGTGATGAATCCATCTTGAAGGTTAAGTGATGACTCTGCAGCTTTAGCACGAAGTGCTCAAGTGTATGGCTATTACACACAGGTGACCTCAAAGGAGCTATACAACTTTCTGGGGCTGGGGAATGGCTGATGTTTAGTATTCCAAAGTGGGGAACGATTAGAAAAAGACCCGTGGGCTTGTATTTCACTGTCAATGGACACAGAGGATGAAGGTCACTAAACTGGTCAGGTAACACCAGGGTGGTAGTGTAGACACAGGAAGTCTCATTCTCTGAGAATTGTGATTGTTCACAGTTTTAAGGTTCTCACCCATCCAAAATTCCTAATCGAGGTTATAGGCACTGACGGCCAAAAATGTGAAAACAGTTGATTCAACATGTGACACAAAGTTTACTGAAAAATGCTGCTCCCGCACCACAGAGGTTGTTGATTTAACCAAGCAATTTGTATCCCAGAATTCTCAGGGTGAGCAGACCTATAATTATGACTAACACATGAGGCATCAATGACTTTAGAAGAGAGGTGTGGGTTAAGATTTGTGTTTGGTGGGTACTTGTAAAAAATGTATCAAATTATTGATGTTTTAGAGAGAAGGGCAACATTAGTAAAACACAGACATCTGGGATATGATGTCCAGCTTTACTTTGAAGTGCAAGGTTAAAGAAAACTGTAATGTCCTTCTCTCTCAGTGCCTTGTATAAGAATCAGTTTCATCACCACATTATTACTCTTTGGTTTTGAAAGTTGTTTTTGCAATTCTGCACTATTTTCTTGATTTTTGAAGTCATTTGAATGTAGTGATTATGTTGCGGCAATGTATGAAATGCAGGCAATGTATAGAATGCCGAAAATGGGATGTCAAAGTATAAAACGATTAATATGTCACGAATTTCCTAGGCATTCTAGGCAAAGCCAAAAGACAATACTTATGCCTAAATAGCATATAATGCCTAGGTATTACAAACAATGCCTAGGGAAAGTATATATAATATTAAAATAATTTGGATATTTCATACTTTGCTTAAACACACCAGACATTCTATACAATGCCTGTATTTCATACATTGCCGGTAACAAATATATTTTTTTCATTATTTTGTTAATGTTCCTGTAAGGCCATTTTGGTGTGGGATTTCGATTATGTGTGCCTCAGTTTGTTGTACTATTTTCATTAGTAACAACTCTCATTATCAGCTAGTGACACCCAGTAAGTCAGGTTGTATTCAGTTGTGGTATCTGATGTGTTTGAGTTTTTGAACTATGGAAACAAATACGGGTAATAGCTAGAGTTCAGATCAATTCAGGTAGTTAAGACTTTATCTCATGACTTTTCAGCTCTGATTTTTCATTCACATACTGTGTTTTGGGGTGATTGATTTTCATTTGATTATCTGACTAATTGATCCTTGCTTGTTTTTTTCCTTACAATTGCTGAATCATCTCTTGGTCCAGCAGTTTGGATAATATGGAGATATACAACAAATCTGCTGAGTCATGTAGTTCAACTTAAACAGTACATCTCAATGAGAAGTTAGGACACCTTAACTGCTAAACAATAAAACTATGCTAATGGACTGAATGACCCTCTCTCACAGACAGAAAACTGTCCACTTCACAAATTTTAACATACCTATGAGAAAGTTGTGACCCCCTCAGACTGGACATGGTAACCTCCAGGTTTTGTCTCAAATCCAGGACATTCTGTACAGTGCGCTTACGCTGGGATTCAGGATCTGTGGGGAGGAAAAAGGAAAGGATTAAGATACAGAAATCAGGGACCCCCTCCTAGGAAAATCAAAACCCGGCTCCCATCTGCAGCTGTAGCCACTGGCAGAACAAGATCTGTGCCAAGCTATAAATTGCTGAGCTTTATGAAAAACTAGAACTATAGGACTCCAAGGCCACGTGTAAGCAGTGTCCTCTGACTCGGTCTGCTGATCTCATAACTCACTTAATAAATGCTCACTATAAATACATTCAAGGCACTCTGATTCAGCAAGAGCTTGTGTTTACCACAAATGCTCTGCAAAGTCGCAGTTTTGTTTATGACCTTCAGTTAAAATCACCTGAAACTTGAAGATGAGATCATCTCATATTTACAGCTTTGCAGCACATACAAGCTGAGTGTACCTTGCTCGCTGCATTTTTTAGGAGGGCTGACTTGAGGGGGAAGTGCAAAATGATTTGTATTCAAAAGCTTCAGAGTATTGCTGCCAATCTAAACTCTAGCAGTTCACATGCTGACCAGTCAGTCTCAGTCATTGCCAACCAGGCCAGACATTGGCTGTCAAATTACCCTACAGCCATGTGTTCCCTCATGGCAAGGCTGTCAAAAAAACAACATACTTAACCCAGACCACCAAGAAATCATGGCAGCCTTTATTTCACCCACTTAAATAAGAATCAGTTAATACAGAGAAAATGAGGGCCACCAAAAATAAAAAATAACATCATATATTTTTTTTATTATAACTATATTTGTTAGCTCAAGCAAGCATTTTACCAAAGTGATGATATTTTGCTTGAAGGTGTTTTCTGAAAACAATCTAATTTGTAAACAGGAGTAATTAGGTTTAGATATGAGCATTTGATCGCCATAACCAGACAGCTCTGATTTGACTGCTCTTCCTCAGAATTATCCCTGACTGGATCTTCTATCTCTTTACAAAAGGACATATTAAGTGAACCAAATACTAGCAGTTCAAAGCCATGGCACATTATCCTTGCCACTGTCAAGAGCGCATTAATAGTTCCCTTTTCACCTTCTTTTGTTTTAAAGTTTTATTTTTTATTTGTTATTGTTTTGATTTTTCATTATTCCTTATGTACTTCAGTACATCTTCTTTACAAAAGTGGAATTGTCTGAGATATTTAGCACTTGATCAACAAACAAAAAGAAAAAGGAACTTAATTAGAAAAGGAATAACCATATTTACTTTACTTTGTAAAGTACTTTTACTTTATTTTGACTCTGGTGCTATCCTACTAAAATGATGAAAGGTTAATTAAATAAACTCCATGAACCGACTGTGTTTAATGTTCACAACCATTCTGCTATCTGCTCCGAAAAGATAGACCTTAAAAGGTTTGTGCCACTGACTGCAGCATTTGTTTCCTGGGATATCCTGTTCGTCTACTGAACACTTTAGTAAATATCACTGACTGTGAAAAACCTTTAAAAATTAAGAGAAAAAATAGCAAACAAAATTCAAAGCAAGTCATTACCAGAAAATTAATAACCCAATCTATCTGTACAAAAACAAAACCAAACTGAAAGACAGGAACTCAGCAAAACTGTAAACTAAACATTTAATGCACTGGTTTCCAAAATGTGCGCCCAAAATGTTGCAAGCAAGAAGCACAAAAGGTCACTTATCTAGAAATGAAGTGAAGTGGTAAGCCAGTGGTTCCCAAAATGTGTGCTGCAGCACCCTGGGGAGCTGCAACTTCCTCACAAGGGTGCCGCAAAATATTACAAAATTTTCATAATTTTATTTATATTTTCAATTCAATGTGATAGCACACTACATCAGGCGGACCTGGTGCAAACCAGTAACTCACTTAGTAATAACTGTTTGTGGAAGCCTCTACAAATGGCTACTAGTTGGTGCTCTACAATAATTACACTTCTCGATTGTTATAGTAGTTTGTCGCAATTTCTTGGTACTTTGTGTTCGTATATAAATAGCTGTCGGTTTCGCACGATGTTAGTGCTGAATTTGTTTTCAGAAATTGTATCAACTGAAAATTGTTGTGATTAAGTCAAGTGAAGTTTTTTGAAGTGTTTAACCTTGTATGTATTTTTAAAAATGTATCGGTTTTTACTAAACACTAATAAGTGTTGTGAGAGTGAAAATAAAGAGGGCACACCGTCAACCAGTGGCAAGAGTGTGAAGAAATGCAAATATTGAAAATATGATGACAGTTATTTATACTTTGGTTTTACGTCGACAGAAGTCAGTGGTGAAGAGAGGTCGCAGTGTGTGCTGTGTATGAAAGTTTTGGCACCAGAGTGCATGCTACCAAGTAAGCTGAAACACCATTTAGAAACCAATCATCCCAGTATGGTTAGTAAATATTGTGACTACTTTACCAGAAAGTTAAAAGAGTTAATTCAACAAAAAGGTAGCTTTAATAAGCAGGCATCAATACCAAGCAATGCTTTGCTAGCATCTTGCAAGGTGGCATACCATACCATCGCAGAAGAACTCATTCTACCGGCTGCTGTAGCTATGGCAAACATTATGATGGGTAAGTCTGCTGGGAAGCTGCTATCAAAAGTGCCTTTGTCCAATAACACCATCAGTCACAGAATACAGCACATAGCGGAGGACTTCAATGATCAATTAATTAAAAAAATAAAAGGGAAGGAATTTGGGTTGCAGCTGGATGAGGCCACAGATAATAATAATGACGCTCGCTTGATTTGCTGTGTATGGTTTATAGATGGTAATAACATTGTAGAAGACCTTCTCTTTTGTAAAAGTATCACTGCTGGTGCTAATAATAAGTTTTATTTATGTAGCACCTTTCATACACTCAAGGACACTTTACAATTCAATAAACACATTAAACAAGACAGTAGAGATTACATACAAGAAAAAGAATAAAAGATGTGTTTTTAACAGAAGTTGGAAATTAATAATAGATTTTTTCCCGCAAAGGCTGAGAGGAAGAGAATTCCAAATTTTAGGGGCTATCACACTGAAAACTCTGCCCCCCATAGTTACTAACCTGTGTTTAGGTACAGTGAGTAAGTTAGCGTCCGATGATCGTAATGCACAGGCAGGAGTGAAAGGAAGCAGCAGGTCAGACAGATAATGAGGGGCTAAACCATGAAGGGCTTTAAAGGTGAGCAGAATAATTTTATATTTGATTCTTGAAGAAACTGGTAACCAATGTAAATCATAGAGGACAGGAGTGATGTGAGCAGAATTTTTAGTGTGTGTAAGTAAACAAGCAGTAGAATTCTGAACTAAGACTCAAGACTTGTTTGAGACCCTTGATTCTTTTATATCCGAAAATAATTTGGAGTGGACTAAATGCATTGGTGTCTGTACTGATGGTGCTCGTTTTGTGTCCGGCTATTATGGAGGATTGCAGGCACTTATTCAAAGCAAAGCCCCTGATGCACTTTGGACCCATTGCATTATTCACAGGGAAGCAATTACGTCAAAATATCTGAGTCCTACATTGAACCAGGTCTTAGAATATGTAGTGAAAGTAGTACACTTTATAAAAACTCAGCTGTTGAAGGTAAGGTTTTTCAAAAAACTCTGTGAGGATATGGGATCCAAACACACATCTTTGTTGTATAACAGCACTTTGCGATGGCTCTCTCATGGTAATGTTTTGTCTTGTATGTTTGAACTGCGACAGGAAATTTATATTTTTCTTAAAGAGGAAGACCACAAGTATACTGAAAATTTTGTGAATGAAGATTTTTTGGGAGAGCTAGCATACTTAAGTGATATTTTTGAAAAGATGCACCTTTTAAAGTCGATTGAGAAAATTTCAGCTGTTATAAAAAAACTAAAACTATGGAAAAGAGAAATGAATGAAGACAGAGGCAAAGTTTCCTCTTGTTGCAAAAATTTTTCGACCTCCCATGGAGTTGATTTCTCTCGTGGAAATCCATTTTTGAAGAACACTTATCAAAGTTTATCACCTGGTTTGAGAAATATTTTCAAAATGATAATATCGATAAATTTGCATGGATTCAAGATCCATTCAATGCTCCATCTGAATTTACTGCTGCAGAAGAAGAAAATTTTACTGCTGCAGAAAAACAAAATTTAGCAGCATGGAATTAACTGAATTTTGGATATCTGTAAAAGATGAATATCTCCTTCTGAGTGGTAAAGCTCAGAGAATTTTAATTCCATTTGTGACTTCTTATTTGTGCGAAGTTGGGTTTTCAGCAGTCACTGTGATAAAAACTAAGTATTATTATGGAGAAGGAAATGAGGGTGGCTGTGTCCAGTTTAATTCCAAGATTTAAGAAAATGTGCGGTGATCAAAAGGCTCATCCATCCCACTAATTATAATTAGTTGACTTTGTTCAGTTACATTTTTTTGTGATCTTAAATACGTGTCTTGGGAAAACCTGGATTCAGCAAGGGCGGAGAGAATCGAAAAAGTTTGGGAAGCACTGATCTAAAGTCCTGTTTGTCACTTCCAATTTAACTCCAACTCGGGCCCACTTCTGATTCCAAAATTAAATACAATTCTTTATTTTATTGCTTTCTATATGTTTTCTGGGCTTGCAGAACATCCATTTCAAAGTAGAAACACTTGACTGGAAAGTTCTGCACTTCCCATTCTATTTTTCAAAATGGCATCTGTGACATCACATGTTGACATGTGCATGCAACTGCATGGTAATAGTATTAAAGCACAGCTAGAAAAAAAATAAATAAATAAACAAAAATAACTAATATGACCCTGTGTTAGGATATAGCGGGTTTGATATTGGATGAATGGATGCTAAAGTGGTTCAGGATCATTAATTATGACATTTCTGCCCTTTTCTGTCAAGAATTTAAAAAAGGAAAATTTTGTTCAGTTCAGAAATTTCTTGTTTGTTTTTAAGAATGTGGATGTATGTGCATTCTAATACCATTGAAGTGTATCAGTTTAACTTATAACTGAATACAGTACTCTTTTTATTGGGTAACATATCATTTTTGTAATCTCTGCCTGTATCCCCAATTAAATCTTACTAATTGTGTTTGCCTTTGCCCTACTATAATTATTTACAGTACATTCTCCAGTGTGACCCAGATCTCAAGCACAAAGTGGGATTTTTGCTGTCACATGTAGAAGTACACTCACCTAAAGGATTATTAGGAACACCATACTAATATGGTGTTTGACCCCCTTTCGCCTTCAGAACTGCCTTAATTCTACATGGCATTGATTCAACAAGATGCTGAAAGCATTCTTTAGAAATGTTGGCCCATATTGATAGGATAGCATCTTGCAGTTGATGGAGATTTGTGGGATGCACATCCAGGGCACGAAGCTCCGGTTTCACCACATCCCAAAGATGCACTATTGGGTTGAGATCTGGTGACTGTGGGGGCCATTTTAGTACAGTGAACTCATTGTCATGTTCAAGAAACCAATTTGAAATGATTCGAGCTTTGTGACATGGTGCATTATCCTGCTGGAAGTAGCCATCAGAGGATGGGTACATGGTGGTCATGAAGGGATGGACATGGTCAGAAACAAAGCTCAGGTAGCCCGTGGCATTTAAACGATGCCCAATTGGCACTAAGGGGCCTAAAGTGTGCCAAGAAAACATCCCCCACACCATTACACCACCACCACCAGCCTGCACAGTGGTAACAAGGCATGATGGATCCATGTTCTCATTCTGTTTACGCCAAATTCTGACTCTACCATTTGAATGTCTCAACAGAAATCGAGACTCATCAGACCAGGCAACATTTTTCCAGTCTTCAACTGTCCAATTTTGGTGAGCTCGTGCAAATTGTAGCCTCTTTTTCCTATTTGTAGTGGAGATGAGTGGTACCCGGTGGGGTCTTCTGCTGTTGTAGCCCATCCGCCTCAAGGTTGTGCGTGTTGTGGCTTCACAAATGCTTTGCTGCATACCTCGGTTGTAACGAGTGGTTATTTCAGTCAAAGTTGCTCTTCTATCAGCTTGAATCAGTCGGCCCATTCTCCTCTGACCTCTAGCATCAACAAGGCATTTTTGCCCACAGGACTGCCGCATACTGGATGTTTTTCCCTTTTCACACCATTCTTTGTAAACCCTGGAAATGGTTGTGCGTGAAAATCCCAGTAACTGAGCAGATTGTGAAATACTCAGACCGGCCAGTCTGGCACCAACAACCATGCCACGCTCAAAATTGCTTAAATCACCTTTCTTTCCCATTCTGACATTCAGTTTGGAGTTCAGGAGATTGTCTTGACCAGGACCACACCCCTAAATGCATTGAAGCAACTGCCATGTGATTGGTTGATTAGATAATTGCATTAATGAGAAATTGAACAGGTGTTCCTAATAATCCTTTAGGTGAGTGTATAAGGAGTAACTTTAGAAAAAGTTTCAATCTAAAGTGTTTGTGTAATTATGAAGTTGAAGGATCTAGAGTCTAAATTAAGATGGCTACCTGCCTTCTGACAGACCATCTGTCTATGTTTGACCAGCCAGCAGATTTTTGAGCTTTCTTTGCAAGCACATCAGTAAGCACTTTCCCAGTCTCATCCACTGGCGCACATCATTCTACATTTCCTGCTCTCCAATCCTAATTGTTCTGCTAATACAAAATTTGAGCACACAGTTAAATCATGACAAAATTATGTAAGTTATCTACTCTAAAGCTCCACTGCTCTTCTTCCTCTGGAACTATCCACATCAGTCAGTCTTTCTTTAGATCATACTATTACCTTCCAGTGTGATGTTTGTTTGAACTCAAGCCAAATGGCATCACTTGTTGGATTGGAATAAACCTGATTTACACATATAAAACATGAGTTGCATGTTAGTTGGATACACCTGTAAAAACCTTGCTATACTCTGTACATGTGACAATACTACTACTACTACTACTACTACTTCTTGTATTTTTGTGCCTCATCTTGCAATTTTAAATATTTTAGTTACATTAAAAAAAGTATGTTCTAAATAGTGCCTATCAGTCTAAAGTCATGAACCACTCAGTTCTGTGTCAAAGGGGATATACTGTGTTCGCATGCCAGGATTGCTGTTGGTTGTATCAGAACAGCTTATAGGCTGGTGAGGCTAGAGAATGTTAACCAGACTCCCATTAAGTGATGGCATTTGCTGATGTTTGGCCTGGGACCAGGAGGGCCCAGAGAAAGGATGGATCTACTGCTTCAGCTTAGCCTTATGAGGACCATAAAGTGACACCTCAAAAAAAATTACTGGCTAGTAGCCCACTCTATTAATCCACCCAGGCATCTATAGTGAATTCAAAATAGAGGGAAGGGCAAAGATGACTAGTGGAAATGTAATGGATGTAATTCCCACATCACAGATTGAACAGTTAATGGGTGGTGAAGGACTGTTTACCTCCCCACTATCTCTGTGGACATTAAATGTAACTGCTAACTTCAGAAAGGAATAAAAAGGCAAAAAGAACTGAGGAATTGCATACTGCTAATGCCCTTAGGTGAGCAGTCAAGTGGACAGACACAGATATCTAGTGACACCTAAGCTTTAATAGTTAAAAGGAATCAACAAAAAGAGAAAATCACAACATGGTAAATCATTTTTTTCACTCTTATGCTCTGTCTTTATAAGTAGCTTGACACAAAGGTCTGGGTCTGCTTTGTCCTCTTATTCCACGTTGAAAAACAAAATGCCAATTATTGCATGCTAGGAAGCCAACAAGAATCCCACAAAGCTTAAAATGACATGATTCTCTTGAAGCAGAGCTAAATAAGGGCACCCTTTTTTTTCTCACAGAAGCTCACAAGTCCTTTTACTGTATATAGTCCCATCCTATATAATGCATTGGCTGAGAATGTCACTCAGATTTTTTTCTTTTTGTTGGAAATTTCCAGTCTTGGAAAATAATAAACTTAAATGGACAACAATTCAAAGAAAGAAAACAAAAATAGTTTCATCACACATATACTGAGAAATGTAATTGATTTCTGCTTAATCTCATAGTCCAGAGGGTCTGTAATGGCAGCAAGGTTTAATTTTGGGCCTGTATTTTAACCAGTTTGTTATACAGACTTCTTGAGTAGCTGAGAACACACTTAAAGGAATCTGAGAGCATGTTTCCTAATCTCTTATAAATTAAGAATGGACACAGATTTGTCTTGTTAAGACTACAGTGCCATTTTCCTCTTTGACATATACTACATCCTCTTTTAAAAAGATCATGTTTCTAATGATCATAAATGATGGTGAAAGAAATTACTTAAAATTAATTCAGGCATACATTGTTATTAATTATTCATTTTAATTAATGTTCAATAGTTTGTCTGGCATTGAAGAGACAATTTAATGCAAGCTGTATGAGGAGTAACCTGGTGGTGAAACATAAATCAAAAGGTGGAAGGACTTTTTTCATTGATTTTATTTGAAAAAAAAAATCATTCCATTTGACCAAGTCTGACTTATGCAACAAGAAAATAATATTCCATACAATCAAGACAAATTTAACAAAGTAAAATTCAACCCCCACACAAGAGAAACAGAAGAGAGTCAACAACAAGAGCAAATCTTTTAAAACAACAACGAAGGGAGAATGTTATTTTTACCGATATAAATGCTCTATTTAAAAAAAAAATTGAACAGAAGTGAGAATTTGATTTTTTTTCCAATTTCCAATAGTATAGAAAATGAGTCACACACTGACTAACAGGTGTGCTGGGTTTCTTCTAGCTGAGCAAGATAAGTCTACATGTCAATAGTGTTGTATAAGTAATTCCAATCAATTTGTCCTTCTCCACTTTAAGCCCATCTGGGAATACACTAAACTCAGCTGTTAATGGGTTAGGAGTGATTGTGACACCAAGGCTTTGATAGGCACTTTTGTCCTAATGATTTTAATTTGGTGCACACCTAAAGCATGTGGCCCAGTGAGGCTGGAGCTCAATTGAAACATTTACACGTTGAATCTTTACATACTAGAAAGTTCACTGGAAAAAGCATACTTTTATTCAAATTATTTGTGAATCCAGATATCTTTTGAAATTCTGTGGATTGAGGACTGCTGGTACGGAGGTTTGTGGGTCTGACATACAGTATATAGTATCATATCATCTGCATATAGTGATATTTTCTATTCAAGTACTTCTCTGGTAATCTTTATCTCATATACATTTCAAAAGTGAATTGTCAGTGACTCAAACTTTGTCCCATACCAGGTTCTAGGTTGAAGTAGTTTGAAATAATGTTGCTAATACAGACTGAAGCTTCTGGACATGTATAAAAAAGTTTAGTTCATGCACATATGTTTGGGACAAACCCACATTTTTGCAATACGGTGAAATAGGTAGGCCCATTCAACCATGTCAAATGTTTTTTTCTGAGTCCAATTACAAGTATAATAGAAACTCTGGTATGTTAGATTTTATGGGTGAGTATAATACAGTACATCAAAGTGTTGAAGATTAAAAGCTAAGCATCTGCCTTTAGTAAATCCAGTTTGGACTTGTGATATTACATAAGGAAGCACTTTCTCAATCCTTTTAGCTAGAACTTTGGAGAGTATCTTAACATCATTATTCAGTCCTTATTTTTCCCTGGAAATATGGTAATTAATGCTTGGCAAAAAGTTTGAGGTTGAATTTTGTTGTCTCTAGTGTCTATAAACATTGTTAGTAATAATAGAACTAACTTATTTGAACTTATTTAAAATTTTCTTTAATAAAATTCCACTGTGTAGCTATCAGGGCCTGCTGCTTTCCCACTTTGGAGTGAGCTTATAGCGTCCTGTAAATCTGCGAGTGTCAGAGGTTCCCTAGTGCAGTTCCTCTGCACTAAGAGTATCTAGCTGTGCTATTCATAATGCATCAAAAAGTTCATTAGATTGTGTCTTATCTTCTTTAAACTGAGTAGAATATAAGGAATTATAGTAATCTCTGAATGTGTGGCTTATATTTTTATGGTCAATAATTTTATCTCTATAATATAAAAAATAAAAAAAGGACTGAGATGAGCATGCTCTGAATAAAGTAGAAGAGGAAAACACAAAAACTGTTACTAAACTGACATGAGAAGAACAAGCAGGTCTAGGACGTTTGGAGTGGAAGGTGGAAGGTGACTGTGCAAAGAAGGGCATTGTGATGCCAATAGATAGGATGAAACTAACAGGTAATTTGGGTGAGACATGGAGAGAATGTGTCATGCAAATCAAACAGGAAAAGTAATGGGAAAGGTGTTTTCTATTGTATTGAGAGACAGAGATTCTTCTTTAACAGGTCTAAACCTAGAAGGGGACATTACACCAACGGACTAAAGACTGGCAACCAAATCAACAGACTAAGCAATCCTTAAGTCATTAAACAGGCAAAACTTAAAATCCTACACTATTCCTTAAATTAAACTGCTCAAGAAACAAGTTTGCCCTGTTTTATAGTCACTAGGTGCAGCCAATTACTAAGTATGTGGTTAACTAAGATGATATATGAGTCTATGTGTACAGAGCCCACTCACATCACATGCAAACAGGCAGGTCACACACCGTAGCAATGCATGGTATCATATCAACCAAAGTTCTAATGGCAATATTTGAAAAAATCATAAAGGTAAGGCTTGAATTACAGAGAAAGAAAAATATTAGAGATGACATAAAAACTCTTAATCAACTCAGAAGCAAAAAACAGAAGTGGGGGAACAGAATGGGAAGAGACACCAGTTTATGGTAGAGCACATTCATAAAACCATGGCCAATTTGGAGGTGCCAAATAACCAAACAGCATGCCTTTAGACTCCTTGATCTTTCTGCAAGACTTGAACATAGAAGGAATATACTGACTCCACCCTGAAAGCTAGGAATCTAATCATTGTCCAAGCACTGAGATGGGAGTTTTGCCAGAGTAAAAACACAGTGCTGTTCTCATAAAAACAATTAATCTAAGAGGCATTATTTAAAAGAAAGAGAAAATTGACACTGATTATTATGAATATACAAATTAGTATGGAGTAGTGTGCATTTTCGAGTCTATCAGAGAACATTCCTAGGTATGTCAGCCATTCTCAGAGGACTCTCAAAGCTCTTGCATCTAACCAGTTCTCAACAAGTACATTTCTGGAATCTTGGTTAACAAACATCCTTCCTTTGCACAAACCTGCTGACATCAATCTTTGTTTTTGTTTTGTGTTACTTTAATTCTCTTGGTTCACTATGAAGGTGATGTGAAATAAGCAGGTTTATAATAGGAAGCATGCAGTTATAGGATACAGCAGCCTCAACATGTCAGTAGTACAATCTAAGCTCCCGTCATGTGAATCCGACTACAGGAGTAGATGAGCAGGGTACAGTAAGTGATTTGAGAAAAAAAGTAGCTGGTGGTGGGTGGGCTCCGGAATGGTGAACTTCCAGGCCTTACACTTATTTGCCTTGACTTCAATTTATTTGCCTTTGTACAGGACAATGACTTTTTATGTGGTACCCTGTGACACCAGTGATGGTCCTTCATCACCTGAGGCCTACCACGGCTGTTCCAACAAAAGCTTTGAGATATAAGCCTTCTTAAAATACATTGAGACAAGGACATTTTGCCAGACTCCCTAAAGAATGAAAAGCTTTATTTTAAGCTTTTCCGCTCAATGACACACAATTTGGGTCTCTCTCTCCCTTTTCAGGGACTATTTTTCAATGTGATCAAAAAGGGACAAGTTATCTAGGACAGAAGCAAGTAGAGCAGGCAACCGCAGGAAGATGATTTTCAGTCACCTCCTCCTTTAAGTGTTGCCAGGGAGGTGGCTGGCATACACTTGAGAGGAAATCTTCATCACTCAGTCCTGCCACCCAATTTAACAAACAAAACATATGTACTTCCAAGCGCCTTGGTTCCCGACTGGCTCTCATATCTCACGAAGAGGATATGATACATCTGTTAAATAACAAACCTCTTCTAAATCGAGTGTAGACAGACTGGGAGCATTTGTCATTCACCGTGTCTCTTGGCACATGTGCTCACCAGGCACTACAATTTCACTCTCGTGTGTATTTTTCATTTCCTATTTGGATTTGTAAAGAAACACACAGTAAGGCTATATGACTTGAAGAGACTGTCAAGACAGGAAGTCTGGCCATAAACAAGTTGAAAGACTCTGTCTTTGATCCTTAGGAGGACTGGAAAGTGCAGAGGCCTGGCAGAAGAGGGAGTGAGCAGAACATGGCTCAAAAGAAAGTCAACTAATTAATAACAACACCTAAGAAGAATCAAACCATACCCTAGAGAATAAGCTACAACATGTAAGCAAATTGATGCATCAATATATGAGACAATATGAAGTATTAGAATCTCTGTGAAATATGAAGTAAACCGAAGTGTCACATTCCCAGTTCCTAAATACGTAAACTTATGTATTAGGATCTCATTTCACATGGAAGTAAAGCCAAATAGTCTCAGTTTATTTTTATTAATCATATAATCTTAATTCCATAATTTGAGGGAAACTGATATTTTACACTCCGTACACTCATTTTCTAACCTACTAATCCAGTTTACGGTTGTGGGAGCCTGTAGTATAGGGCAGAAGTTGTAAACCAAATCAGTCACATACCCACACTCACTCATGCTGGTCAGTTACGCACTAATTAACTTAAACTGCTTGTCTTTGAGATGCTGGATTAAAGACCTGGTGAATAAGCCACATAGACTCTAGGAGAAGGAAGGTGAAATCTCCACACATGCTGTAATCAGGGAAGAATTCAAACCCAGTATGCTGAAGCAGTGAGATGACAGCAGTAACCACTGTGCCACCACAAAAATGAGTTAGTTATGTTACAAAACTCCAGGTCACAATAATGAGGAAAACCACCGTTTCATAATTTCAGTTCCTTAATTTGAAGCAAACTGCTGTTTCACAATCTTGATTTTTAAACAAGTCAAACTGATGTTAGAATCTCAACACAAGGCAAACTAAAACACCAAGCCTTCATTTTCCCAATATGGTGCAAACTGATGAATAAAAATCTAATTTTCTTAATTACGAAGCAACCCAATGTGTCAAAATACCAATTACTTAAAATGAAACGAACTGAAGTATCAGAATATGAATACCTGAGGCAGATACATACATGTGTCAGAACCTAAATGAATAAATATGAGCAAAACTGAAATGTCAAAATCTTAGTTACTAGCTATGATGTAGAGTTATATTTCATATTCTTTGTTCCCTAATCTGTGACAAATTAATATTTTATAATCCATATTAATGAATACTAAATAATGTGTCAGATACTCATTTTATCATTATGTGGCAAACGTATTTGTTGGAATCTTGATTCCAAATATGTGGTGAATTAAAAAATTAACATCTCTGTTCCTTATTAGTGTGTTTTTTATTTAATAAAAATAAAGTTCTATATTTCGGTACATTTTTGTTTATCTTAACGCCAGAGAGTGACAATGTGTTGCATGTTGGTTGGTGCATGTATCACTGTAATCTGAACATGTAACAATACTACTGCTAGTCTGGTGTGTGAAAATTTGTTGGGTGCATTCAGTTTTTGTATATTGTTAATTTTTATTTCCATTTCTTAGTATTCATATTGTCATTTTGGTTCAATCATCTTGTTGCTAATTTGTGATTGCCATTTTGTGTTCCTTGTCACCATAATGCAGTGTGTTTGCTAAATATGTGGTCCACATGCCATGCAATGCAGACATCATGGAGACCAGGTAATACAAGATGGCACAATATAAATAAGACTGGAATGCTGATTTTATTTAAAGTCCATTAAGCTATTTTTAAGAAAAAAAAATTTGTTTACAACTTTGTTTTTCTGGGAAGTTTGTGCTTAGTTTTGACTTACACATTTTTGAATAATCTGATATTTGGTTTCTTGACCTTTGTTACAATACTGACAATTCTTCTGGCTAGCCCTAAAGAAAGACATTTTTGATCTCTGCTACTGAAAAATATAATCTATTCAAGTGGAATAACTTCTTTTTCCATACTAACATTATATATTTCTTAATCTAAAGCAAACTGAAGGGTTGCAATTTCTGAATATGAGTCAAATTGATAGGCAAGTATTTCAATAACAGAAAAATTGAAGTATCAGAATTTCAGTTTCACAATATAACTAGTTCAAATCTCAAATACTAATTATGTGGTAAACTGATGTGCCAGAATTTCAGTTATTAAAAATGGTAGGATTGAAGCATTAGAATGTCATTTCCTAAAAATGCGTCGAACTGATCTGTCAGAGCATCAGTTCAGTTAACTGAAATGTCAGAATGTCACTTTTCAGTTTGGTGGTAAATTGAAAGATTTGCTGCATAATCTAATAAATTTGTACAGCAGTAGGTAAGAGCAAAAACAGATGGACTGAGAACTAAATAAACACTGAGAATATGAAAATAGTGATTTTTGAATTCCTGTGAATACCCTCATTAAAAAGCTGAAGTAGCACAAGTCTACCTGAGTAGCTTCCTTCGCCACACTTATTGAATCAGCTGTATATGTTTGGTATTTGAAGAGGCATCCAAGGAATGCTAATACATACAAAAAGTATGGTTATATACTTACATACCAAAACAGAGTGATAAGACTGCTTTTCATCCTCAAACCACCTTATTTCTTTAAGTGGGCAATTAATAACTGGCTAGTGCCTGTTTATTGCCCCACTACTATGCAGGCTACTCACTAGAAAACTTGATGTAACTAAACAGGACAGCACATGATTTTACCATTGCAGATGAGGTTTGTCCAAGATCAGTGAAAAACAAAAGTTTTTAGCATGTCTGGAAGCCACCCGATAAATTCTGAAGAAAATTGTTTTGAGCTGTGACAGTCAAGTGCATTAGATGAAACTAAAATAATGCATCACAGCTCTGACTTGTATCTGCCAGCTGGGACATGTGCACTGCTTTAATCCATGTTAAAATATGTACTTTCATCAAGGCACATTAATTTGCATTTGCAAGTTTGTATGTGAATCAATTAATCCTGACCATGCTAAAAAAAAAACCTCCATCAATTAAATCCTGAAAAAAACATAACGTGGACAGTAAATTGGATACAGGGCTTTTGGTTGCGGCCCAGGTTATCTAGGTGCTCCTCCAGGAGAGTATCAAGTTTAAGACATGCTAGAGCATCAACAATCCCAGCTCAGGTTGAAGTACTTGATTAGGAATAAAGAGGGAACATAGACATTTGTGAATAAATACAGGAGCAAAACAGGAAGAGAGTAACTGGTAGTGCTTAAATACTGAACTTGCACGAAGTTCATTCATATACGACCATAGGCATAAGTTTACCAAGGCCACATAAATTGTGTGTTGTGAGAAAGACCTGGCAAGCGTCAAGCATTAGATCAGCAAAAACATCACTTAACATTCTGAAACCTGCTTAATCCAACTCACATTTGTGGATGGTTGGAGCCTATACCAACAGCATCAGATACAAGGCAGGAAAAACCCTGGATAGGGTACCAGTCCATTGTGGAGCCCACTCACCCATACACACCATTCATATATCTAAAAGACATATGTTTTAGGGATATGGGAAGAAATACAGAATAACCAGAGAAAGCCCATGCAGGTGTGGTGAACATGCAGCGTCCACCAGTCAAAATATACAGTACAATTTGCTTCATTATGTCTGTATGGTTACATTGTAGGTAGCGAAGTTCAAACAATATTCGGTGTGACATTGTGGTCTGTGCATCTAATAAGCTTTGCATTCATATATGTACTGTCCTGCTTGTGAAAAATTATTTTTTCATATAAAATATATCTTTTATTTCTACTTGCTATTTTTATTATAATGTGCGCTGGGGCACACTAGGGAGCCGTGAAAAATTACAACATTTTTATAATTTTATTTCCATTTTCAATTCAATGTGATAGGATGCGACATCTGGCAGACCTGGTGCAAACCAGTAACTCACTTAGAAATAACTATTTGCGAAAGCCTCTACAAATGGTTACTAGACAGCACTCTACAATAATTACGCTTCTCAATTATTTTAGTAGTTTGTCGAACTTTCTCAGTACTTTGTGTTTGTATATAAATAGTTGTCGGTTTCACAGTGTCTTGGTGCTAAATTAGTTTTGTGATTAAGTCAAGTGAAGATTTGGAAGTATTTCTTCTCGTATATATTTTTTAAAATGAATCCGTTTTTACTAAACAGTAATAAGTGTTGTGAGAGTGAAAATAAAGAGGGCACACCGTCAACCAGTGGCAAGAGTGTGAAGAGGTGCAAATATCGAAAATATTATGACAGTTATTTGGACTTTACGGTTTTACGTTGACAGAAGTCAATGGTGAAGAGAGGCCACAGTGTGTACTGTGTATGTCAGTTATGGCACCACAGTGCATGCTAACAAGTAAGTTGAAACACCATTTAGAAAGCAATCATCCCAGCATAGTTAGTAAATCTTGTGACTACTTTACCAGAGAGTTAAGAGTTAAATCAACAAAAAGGTAGTTTTTTAAGCAGGCATCAATACCAAGCAATGCTTTGCTACCATCTTACAAGGTGGCACATAGAATCGCAAAATGTAACATCGCAGAAGAACTCATTCTACCGGCTGCTGTAGATATGGTGAACATTATGATCGGTGAGTCTGCTGGGAAGTTGCTTTCAAAAGTGCCTTTGTCCAATAACACCATCAGTCAGAGAATATAGCACATAGCGGAGGACTTCAATGAGTAATTAAGTAAAAAAATAAAAGGGATGGAATTTGGATTGCAGCTGGATGAGGCCACATATAATAATAATGACGCTCGCTTGATTTGCTGTGTACGGTTTATAGATGGTAATAACATTGTAGAAGACCTTCTCTTTTGTAAAAGTATCACTGCTGGTGCTAAGACTCAAGACTTGTTTGAGACCCTTGATTCTTTTATATCCAAAAATAATTTAGAGTGGACTAATTTCATTGGCGTCTGTACTGATGGTGCTTGTTCTGTCTGGCTGTTATGGAGGATTGCAGGCACTTATTCAAAGCAAAGCCCCTGATGCACTTTGGACCCATTGCGTTATTGACAGGGAAGCACTTGCGTCAAAATATCTGAGTCCTACATTGAACCAGGTCTTACAATATGTAGTGAATGTAGTACACTGTATAAAAATTTGGCCGTTGAAGGCAAGGTTTTTCAAAAAACTATGCAAGGATATGGGAAATGAGCACATGTCTTTGTTGTACAGCATGACTTTGTGATGGCTCTCTTGTGGTAATGTTTTGTCTCATATGTTTGAACTGTGACAGGAAATGTATATTTTTCTTAAAGAGGAAGACCACAAGTATACCAAAAATTTTGTGAATGAAGATTTTTTGGTAAAACTAGCATACTTTTGAATATGATATTTTTGAAAAGCTGAACGATCTGAATGTCTCCCTGCAGGGAAGCAACATGCATCTTTTAAAGTCAGTCAGTCAGTCATTACCCAACCTGCTATATCCTAACACAGGGTCACGGGGGGTCTGCTGGAGCCAATCCCAGCCAGCATAGGGCGCAAGGCAGGAACAAATCCCGGGCAGGGTGCCAGCCCACTGCAGATCTTTTAAAGTCGATTTAGAAAATTTCAGCTTTTATAAAAAAACTAAAACCATGGAAAAGAAAAATGAATGGAGATGGAGGCAAAGAATGTTTCCCCTTGTTGCAAAAGTTTTTGATGTCCAATGGAGTTGATTTCTCTCGAGGTATGAAATCCATTTTTGAAGAACACTTATCACAGCTTCTCACCTGGTTTGAGAAATATTTTCAGAATGATAATATCGATAAATTTGCATGGATTCAAGATCCATTTAATGCTCCATCTGAATTTACTGCTGCAGAAGAAGAAAATTTTATTGAGTTGTCTTGCGATAATACAGTCCCTCTCACAGTGTCCATGGCTGTTGAAGTGGGCTGCTACAGGAACATCTGTGTTGCCATGTTTAATGTATGAAATAAAAGCAGAATGACCTTTCCACAATGTATTGCCTAACACTGAACTTGATCCATTCATGGAGCTAATGACAACTGCTGGACACGTTCTTGCAATGTGTATATTGCCCATATTTCTTATTTCAGGCAGAAGGGGATGCTGATGGGTGTACCGAAAAGAATTTTCATAAAGCTATGAAAAAATGCAACAAATTAGATACATTGACATGAAAGGAATACCTTGCTGTACCTGTGGATTAGTGTTGCAAAAATACAAGATTTTTTTCTCCTTTCCTTTAAAAGAACTAGTTTTATAAACCTTTTGTAAACAGAATTTAACAGGAGCAAAGGGTTTTATGGTATCTAGAAGACTTGGAAAGGCTTACCATTAACAGGATCACCAAAGTTCACTCTGCCAGCCACAGCATGCCAGACAGGAAAAGTCATTGCTACAGTACCAAGACAAAGAGCTGATTGGCATAGTTGGCTTCATCAATTAAATAACAAGTAAGGTATATTTTATTTCATTTTTCCTGACATTTTTAACAGGCATTGGCTTTGCTTTTAACTTGTATGTGTGGATAGGGTTAACTAGCAAGTCTAAATTGGCCCAGAATGATTGAGTGTGCTGTACCCTGTGATGGCCTGGCACCCTGTCCAATACTGGTTGCTACCTTGCACACAATGATGCTGGGAGAGGGCAGTTTCATTAAATGGATGAATAATTTGTATGAACATTGAAGCGTACATATATTAGTAACAGAACTTAAGCTCAAAATCACAAAGTCTTTTCCAATACAAATGGACTACCGCCCTCATCTTTTCACAAGCCCTCATCTGTTTACAACCCATCATCTTTATTATACCCCTCCCTAGTTACTATTCTGCTTTCCCTAAATCAACACGTGCTAGTTTTCAACACAAATGGCGCTATATAAAGAAGACATTGGTAGGCCACATAGTCTGGTGCTTGAAGTGCAGAGATTTAATGTCCTCAATAGCAGCTGGGAGTTAAGTGTGGAAAATGGGTGCTGACAAGCGAAACATCAAGAGGCCCAAGTAAAAGGAACAGGAGGCGCGTGACTCGCCAGCAGCCACTGGGGGGTCCCGACATTGAGTGACAGACTTTACTCTGCACAGTTCACAACCTTTGGCGAGACTGCATTGTGGGCCATCTGTAATGCTTTTTTTCATGGAGGCGACTTACTCACTTACCATCTGGATTAAAAGACATTTCATTGATGTTGATAAGAATGTCATTATGAAGTAGAAAGATGTGAACAATAAAAACAGTAGTAACAAAGCAGGCCTTTTGTGATTAAGCTTTCCAGTCCACTCCTTTCTGTGCAGGGCAGCAAATGTCTGATGACAGACAGTTGCCACAAGCTGGAGTGATTCTGATTTTAGCCCATATGGAAGCTTCGTTATAGAGTTCTGTGCTGGCCAAGCATCAAAAGGCCTGCTGAGAAAACACTTCCTAGTTGCTTGTTCTAATGTTGACTCACAACAACACTTAAACCTTTACTTCCTGGTTACCATCCATTCTAAGGAAGTAGTAAAAAATGTAAATCTGACACCATTGTGTATGCCACATTAGTGTGCTGAGCAACATAGACCTAACACTGCATCTCAGTAACAGAAGAAAACAGTAACCAATTAAACACCTTCAAAGCAATGAATAAAAATGGTGGTTAACCTAAATTTAACCATGGGTGGAGCGGCCATATATCCCAGAAACAGCAAGTTAAAGCTTACCAAGCCAAACAGACTCCTGAAAGTGTGCCTCCGTTTTATTTCCTGTGCCCAGTGGCTGATCGGCTGAATGTGCATCTAAATCTGAATGGCTGGATGAGATTGTGGTCACTAACTATTACTATATTACACACTAGACCGAGTGTGTGGATGTTTTTGGTATCTTTCAAGAAACAAATGAGAGGCCACTCTTTGCAAAAAAGAGTATAGTGGAGAGACACAGCAACATTAAACCACCAGGATGGCAGACTCTATAGGGTGGTCCATATCTAATTATGCAATTTTCATTACGCTATAATTTATTAAGATTATTACATAGAGAATTCACCAAAAAAAATTTTATTGCCGATAGATGGCAGCACCTGCCCTGCATTCCAAAATGGCGGGGAGACGGTTGTCAGTTGAACAGCGGGTGCGATGTGTTCGCCTTTTCATAACTGCATAATTTGATCTGGACCACCCTGTACAACACAGGCTAAGAGCTAAGTGACCAGGAGTTGCAGGTACTACATCAGTCATTCTCTGTCACATTACCACTTAGAGCTGAGAAGCTTGTAAACAAAAACACCCCCAACTAGTCAGCATTGGTATGCTGCTGTTAAAGGCATAGCAATCAGGGCTGCAGATTTTCCTGCTGCATGTCTTGTGGCCATTGTGCCCTCTCTTTTCTGGCTTGCAAAGCAGGACATAAAGAAACAGTACATGCCCTAAATCTCAGTTATCTCCTTGCAGGTCCCCATGTGGTGGAAATGAATTAGAATGCAAAATGTCCATTAGCAAGTGACAGAAATTAAGAAAAACTTTGAAAGACCTGAACTGGAAAAAGCAAGTTTATGAACCTACAGTATTGTCCCTGTCTATCTGTATGAACAGTTTGCCTTACATCGCCTGTCTACTTTAAAATTTTATATTGATACATATCACCAACAGTTTTGGACACACGAAAGAAGAAACCAGCCCTGGACAGGACACTAGTTCAACGCAATCTCTCTAAGAATGATATGCTAAAACATATGTCTTCTTCTTCTTCTTTCGGATGCTCCCGTTAGGGGTCGCCACAGCGGATCATCTTCTTCTATATCTTTCTGTCCTCTGCATCTTGTTCTGTTACACGCATCACCTGCATGTCCTCTCTCACCACATCCATAAACCTTCACTTAGGCCTCTTTCCTGGCAGCTCTATCCTTTGCATCCTTCTCCCAATATACCCAGCATCTCTCCTCTGCACATGTCCAAACCAATGCAATTTTGCCTCCCAACCGTCCAACTTGAGCTGACCCTCTAATGTACTTATTTCTAATCCTGTTCATCCTCGTCATGCCCAATGCAAATCTTAGCATCTTTAACTCTGCCACCTCCAGCTCTGTCTCCTGCTTTCTGGTCAGTGCCACCGTCTCCAACCCATATAACATAGCTGGTCTCACTACCGTCCTGTAGACCTTCCCTTTCACTCTTGCTGATACCTGTATGTCACAAATTACTCCTGACACTCTTCTCCACCCATTCCACCCTGTCTGCACTCTCTTTTTCACCTCTCTTCCACAATCCCCATTGCTCTGTACTGTTGATCCCAAGTATTTAAACTCATCCACCTTCGCCAACTCTACTCCCTCTCATTTACACACATGTATTCTGTCTTGTTCCCACTGACCTTCATTCCTCTCCTCTCTAGAACATATCTCCACCTCTCCAGGGTTTCCTCAACCTGCTCCCTACTGTCGCTACAGATCACAATGTCATCAGCAAACATCATAGCCCACGGGGACTCCTGTCTAATCTCGTCTGTCAACCTGTCCATCACCATTGCAAATAAGAAAGGGCTCAGAGCCAATCCCTGATGTAATCCCACCTCCAACTTGAATGCATTCGTCACTCCTACCGCAGACCTCACCACTGTCACACTTCCCTCGTACATATCCTGTACACCTGTTATGTACTTCTCTGCCACTCCTGACTTCCTCATACAATACCACAGCTCCTCTCGAGGCACCCTGTCATATGCTTTCTCCAGGTCCACAAAGACGCAATGCAACTCCTTCTGGCCTTCTCTAAACTTCTCCATCAACATCCTCAGAGTGCTCTTTCTTGACATGAAACCATACTGCTGCTCACTAATAATCACCTCACTTCTTAACATAGTTTCCACTACTCTTTCCCTTAACTTCATGCTGTGGCTGATTAATTTTATTCCCCTGTAGTTACTGCAGTCCTGCACATCCCCCTTATTCTTAAATATCGGCACCAGTACACTTCTTCTCCACTCTTCAGGCATCCTCTCATTTTCTAAGATTCCATTAAACAATCTGGTTAAAAACGCCACTGCCATCTGTCCTAAACACCTCCATGCTTCCATAGGTATGTCATCTGGACCAATGACCTTTCCATTTTTCATCCTCTTCATAGCTGTCCGTACTTCCTCCTTGCTAATCCGTTGCACTTTCTGATTCACTATCTCCACATCATCCAACCTCTTCTCTCTCTCGTTCTCTTTATTCATCAGCCTCTCAAAGTACTCTTTCCTTCTCCTTGCTTGTTAGTACAGTATGTTTCCATCTTTATCCTTTATCACCTGAGGACTATGCCCGGCAGCTTATCCCGGCCAAGACCCCCAAGCCGCCAGATGGAGCCCTCCCTACAATGTGGAGATTCCCCGAATTCCAGCAGGGCATCATGGACTTTGGAGTTGTAATACACAGCCCTGCTGGATAACATCGGGGCCGCCAGGGGACGCTGCAGGGAGGCACAGAGACATTTGGGTTTCCTACAGCCCGGAAGTACTTGCAGGTCACGAGGACGGAAGGACTAAAGTGCTTCTGGGCTGATGAAGAAAGAAGAGTTTTGTTTGACCCGGAAGTGCTAGGAAGTCACATGGACTGCAGGTTAAGGAGCACTTCCGGGTCATGAACTATAAAAGGACTATGGGAACTCCCAGATGGGGAGCTGAGCTGGGTGGTAGTAGGGCAACGTGTCTGGGAGTGGAGGATTGTGATTTATTGGATTGATTATTGTTTATTAAGAATAGTGGAGTGGTGGTGCTTTGTGCACTTAATTATTATAATAAATAATAATTATTGGACTTTTACCTGGTGTTTGGCGTGGTACCTGAGGGTTCAAGGGAGCGGTAGCGCCCCCTACTGCTACACACCCTAACCTGCTGCACATCTTTCCCAGCTTGGCCCCTCTGTCTAGCCAGTCGGTACAGGTCCTTTTCTACCTCCTTAGTGTCCAACCTGTCATACAACTCATCATATGCCTTTTCTTTAGCCTTCGCCACCTCTCTCTTCACCTTGCGCCTCATCTCCTTGTACTCATGTCTACTTTCTGCATCTCTCTGACTATCCCACTTCTTCTTTGCCATCCTCTTCCTCTGTATACTCTCCTGTACAGTATTTCCTCATTCCACCACCAGGTTTCCTTTTCCTCCTTCCTCTTTCCAGATGTCACGCCAAGCACCATTCTTGCCATCACCCTTACTACATCTGCTGTAGTTTCCCAGCTGTCTGGTAACTCTTCACTGCCACCCAGTGCCTGTCTCACCTCCTCCCTAAACTCAACCTTGCAGTCTTCCTTTTTCAACTCTCACTCCTCACTCTCTTCCTCTACTTGATCTCCAACGTCATCCTACAGACCACCATCCTATGCTGCTTAACTATACTTTTCCCTGCCACCACTTTGCAGTCTTCAATCTCCTTCAGATCAACTCTTCGGCATAGGATGTAATCTACCTGTGTGCATCTTCCTCCACTCTTGTACGTAACCCTATGTTCCTCCCTCTTCTTAAAATACGTATTCACCACAGCCATGTCCATCCTTTTGGCAAATCCACTATGCTCTGCCCTTCTTCATTCCTCTCCTTGACACCATACCTACCCATCACGTCCTCATCTCCACTGTTCCCTTCACCAATGTGCCCACTGAAATCCGCTCCAATCACCACTTTCTGTCCCTTGGGTACACTGTTCATCACCATCTAACTCACTCCAAAAATCTTTTTTCTCACCCATTGCACACCCAACTTGCGGTACAGTATGCACTAACAACATTCATCATCACACCTCCAATTTCCAGCTTCATAGTCATTACTCTGTCTGACACTCTTTTCACCTCCAAAACACTCTTGACATACTGTTCCTTCAGAATAACCCCTACTCCATTTCTCCTCCCATCAACACCATGATAGAACAATTTGAATCCACCTCCGATCCACCTGGCCTTACTCCCCTTCCGTTTAGTCCCTTGCATGCACAATATATCAACCTTCCTTCTCTCCATCGTAACTGCTAACTCTCTCCCCTTACCAGTCATACTGCTAACATTCAAAGTTCCTACCCTCAGTTCCACTCTCTTTACTTTCCTCCTCACCTCCTGCCTCCGGACACATCTCCCCCCTCTTCTTCTCCTTCTTTTTCTTTGGCCAACAGTAGCCCAATTTCTAACAGCACCCTGTTGGCTAACAGTACTGGTGGCAGTCATTGTTAACCTGGGGCTCAACCGATCCGGTATGGAAATATATGTGCTGCTTTTAAATTGATGAAAATACACATGACTGTTCTTGAGCTAAACATCATCATTGTGTGTATGTATATACTTCACACTGAAAGCATTTACTCATCATGAGGAGTTGGAGCCTATGCCAGAAAGGTTGTGCAGAAGACAAGACACTCACTCCTGGGGCCAGTTTGGACTCACTAGTAAAGAAAGCACAAATCTTTAGGATGTGAGAGGAACACTGGAGTACCCAGGGGCTGGTCATGCAAACTCCTGTTATGATACTGAGTTTGACTCCTTTCTGAGTCAGTTTTTGCAGTCCTTTTCCCTTCCACACTTATTATTTCGTTATTTTCATGATGTCACTGCCCTACCATTTTGTGTTGTGCTTCTGATAACATGTGACAGCCTTTTTTGTGGAGTCAATGTTGTTTATAGGAATGACCTCCTTTACTACTGCTTGATGCATATATCATAATCATGATATCATCTCTGTAATGCTATTTAAGGTATCAGCACATTAGGTTGGGTGTCCAAGATTTTGGTTTTATAAACAAAACCTCATGTTGTGCTTAGCTAGTGATAACATCTTTTCAGGGAGCTAGGACTGAGCATGTTTCTTTAACCTTGAATTCTGTCATTTGGGCTTTGGTGTTATGGTATTTTTTGCTTGGCTTTTGACACTTGCTACTTTCTAGCAGTAATTAATTCTTCTTTCACATTTTCATCCATCCATTCATCCAGTTTCCAATTCATCCTGAGCAGGGTCATGGTGGAGGGGCTGGAGTCTATCCCTGCCAAGCATAGGACACAAGGCAGGAATGATCCCTGGACAGAGCACCAGTTCATCCTGGTGCAGTACTTTAGTTTTATTTTTGCTGTTTTGGTCTGACTTTCCACTACTCTCAGAGCACCCCTAAGAAAAGCAAATTTACCTATTTACGGTATGTAACTACCCATATAGAACATAAGGAATAAATTACAGCAATGTTAAACATTTACTTGAGTTTTATCTTTCTCTGTTCTGTTTTACATTGTACAGGATACTTGTTTCTACCAAGTTCTTTAATATTCACCCTCATGCAAATACACATTTGTATCTGGATCTCATTTCTAATGTGACTCCCACCCCCAAGACTGTGACCCTTGTGATGGATGATTAGATTGCTTTTCATATCACTTTGTGTACAACATAGCTAACTTAAATTATCCCCTGGCCTAAACTGAACAATGACAAATGAAAAGAGGTGAGTGGCATCAGGGGGAGGTAAGCTTAATTTCAAATAGGCAAAATCAAAAAAATATTACAGAAGTAAAGAAACATCTACTGGCATGGGCTGGAAGGGCTATAGATGATCAGATGGCAGTACCAATAGTAAACAGACTCTTCCTTCAGCATTATTACCCTAGTTTATATAAATCATTATGTAATGCACATATAGGACTGTGCTGTACTTGTTAATGCTGCTGCTGCTGCTTCATAGCTCCGAAGTCCTGGGTTTATATTCCAGCCTGGTCTCTGTCTCCGAGTTCACATGTTCTCTCTATGTATGCATTAGTTTTTCTGTAGGTGCTCTGGTTATCTTCTCACATCTTAAAGACATGTATTCTTGATAAATTAGTGACTCTGATAGTGATAGTGAGAGTGTGGGTTAAGTGTGTCCTGTGATGGACTCCCAGCTAAGACAGGCTCTGGCCTCCCATGATCCTGAACTTGTTTAAGAAAGCCTGAAGATAGATGTTGTGGTATATCTGAGCATTTATTTAATCATACATGCCATTTCAAAGCATGACCTCTATAAATGTAGGGATTGAGTACAAATCATAAGAAAATGTTTGTATGAACCTTAAAAAATTAGCGGATCACATCCTTCTATTATCAAACCAACTTAGTCCAAATATGGTTACATATCTCCATATTAGTTCCACTTTTTATTACTTATTGCCTCTATGTCACAGACACACTTTGTCCTATCACACATCTCTTTAAATATATTGAAACAGCTGACATGACTAGGAAGACTTTCTGATACTCCTGGCACATATACAATGGCACCAGAAAATAAATGAAAGGAGGCATGTCTTGTCACCACGCAACACTAGAAATCATACAGAGCATAGAAAGTCGGCATATTCCTGAACTTCAAATATATGGCATACTTTGACTCATTCTCTTCAGTCTCCAGCGGAGCAGGCTTTACTGGTGTTGAGAATTCTTAAAGATGCACACAAAGTGTATCTAGGGCAGTGTTTATAGCACGGGGGAGACTGCAGCAAAAGGGAAGCAGGAAAGGGTGGGATTGTTGAATTGACAGAAGAGGTCTCAGCCTGTTCAAAGTCAACTACACATTTACATGGCAACCTACAGATCA
>JANRMT010027041.1:78188497-78235962 GCA_026402145.1 Polypterus bichir lapradei
CAAGAATTGCCTCTCATGCAAGTCCACAGTGGTGTCCACATAAATAGTTTGAACACTCAGCATTCTTGTTATTAAACTGCAGTTTTGGCCTGCTGTCACATGGCCAATCTCTTCTTATGTTAAACAAGCAGCCTTCTACAGTTTCTGAGGTTACATTTTTTGTTGTATTTAGACACATTAGTTCAGAGTCCTGGGTTCAAATACTGTGCCTGGATCTCGTCTATGTAGAGTTTACACATTCTTGTTGTATCTGCATGGGTTTTCCTCTGGTACTACCAGATGTGTTATTATTCTCAATTGGCCCTGTGTGAGTGTCAGGGTGTGTTCGATTGGAATCAGCAATGGACTGGCACCCTGTCCAGGGTTGGTTACTTCCCTATGCAAATCTGAATCACACTATGCATGTTTTAGAATGTTATAGTATACCATTTTACTGTTGATCTCATGGAGAACAGCTTGCCGTGGTTCTCCAGAAGTAATAATAACATAATTTATGGGTTAATTACATATTCCAAATTGGCCACATGCAAGAGGATTAAATGGGTTTGAGAAGGTTTTGTTAGTGCTGTTTCCAAACAGCAGGTGAGTCTTGGGTTTAAATTCCTGACCCAGTCATTGTCCATGTGAAGTCAGCATCTCCTCTCCCATTCCTTTGTAATTTATTTCTCCAGGTAGCCCAACTTTTATTCCTGATCTGAATTTAGACATAAGATAGGCTGTTAGGTTAATTGGTGACTACAAGTATAAATTGTCTTGGTGTGAACGAGTGTGCTTTGAGATGGGCTGTTGTTCCATACTGAGTTGTTTCCAGACTAGCACAGAATTCTGCAGATTTGCCCCACAACCCTGAATTGAATTAGATGGATTTAAAAATGGATAGATATGTAATGGGTAGCACAGTGGTGCATTTGAAAAAGATATTGGTTTATGGATCCAGTATCCTGGGTTTAAATTCAGTACCTCATTGTTATCAATGATGTCTTTCCGCATTCTGTCTATGGCCATGTGAATTTTCTTCTGGTATTCTGATTTCATCACACTCCCAAAGACATGAAGGTTATTGTAACTGACCACTTTAAACTAATTTCAAAAGAGTTTGTGCATGAGGGGGTCTGCAATCCTATTCATTGTTGACTTCTCCTTTACACATGATATTACTAGAACAGGATCATGCAACCCTGAATTGGTTTAAGCAGGCTGGATAATGTTATTTCCATTTTTTGCCATGCTCATTTCCACCAACTATAAACTGTTTGTCTATATGTAATGCATTTTCACAGATCCAAATGTCTAAGTCAATATGTGTTTGCATTTTGTCTGCAGTCTGTAACACTTCATCTTGCATAAAGAGTTAGTAATGCACAATTCAAAATAGTCAAAATGAATTCAAACAATTAACTGAATTTTTAGAAATGGTGTAGAGGGAAAAGGCACTTGGATGACAATAAAGTTTGTACACCAGTGACTGCAACGTCACTGTGGCATTAAAAAGGCCTTTCAAAGTTGGCACAGGTTCCACCAATGAGGCAGGGACCATCTGAATTGTGAAATTACATAGCTGGAAGCTTCAGAAAACAATGTAGTGGAAATGAAGCATAAGTCAGTGAAGTTTTAGACGCCTCTCCTTCAAACCACATCCACAACATTTCACAAGGCTGAAGTTCTTCACTGTCTCTTAAATCTGTGTACCCTTCTAACTCACTTATTCAGTTTATGGCTGTGTGATCTATTCTAGCAGTACAGGTTTTCCAGTCAGGAATCTATGCTAAACAGGACACTAGTTCATCACAGATCACACTCTTACACACATCCATACTCAATCATACTGTGTCAGCAAACATATGTTTGGGAAGTGGAAGGAAAGCCAAAGTACCTTGAGACAGAAAGAATATGCAGAATCCAAACAGGTAGTGCTCGGGCTTGAGCAACCTAATCATACTGGATAAGGATGTAAGGGAAGTAAGGGTTTTAGTTCAGTTTGGTTTACTCTTCATTTGAACCTCTTTGCACATCTTTGATAACAACTGGATACCCTGTGTCTCTCTCAAGCTGCTCTTTGTCACACAATTCTCACCACAATAGAATAGCATATCCATTAACATTACCTCTTTGCCCCGTAACTCTAACTCGGCTGGCATACCTTAAGACTGAAAGGTTATTAAGATCGCAATAATCAGAACAAATAGTCAGGTGTTCATAAACGACTGGGACAAACCTGAGCTGGGATCATCAGCCTGATTAGCTTTGCCCTTGCTAGAATAGCTGCTGTCGGCCAGCTGAAAGAGTTGCATGGACTGTTTCCATAGTTACCATGCTCAGTGACCAAAGGGTGACGGCAGGGTCCAGACTGAGGCGGCAGCAGAGGTAGAGAGCATATAAATAAGGCAGCAGTGGGAGGCTACAGGGTCCCGTTGGCTGCTGTTGCCAAGACCTTACTGGTCTGTAGCAAAATAATGAAACAATGCAATTCCTATAGACATGATGAGCAGTGGGCCCTCTCTTCCAGGAATGCAACACTCTCTGTCTACAATCCCAAGACACAAATACTGTCTGCTTTGAGTATTATTTTCTTCAATGACACTACCTGTCATGGAGAAGGGCATTTTTTCCTGTAAATGGCATCTTCCACAGTGAGCATCATCACCATCTCAATAGTTTTTGTGCAGAGTACACATGGGGCTGCAGAAAGATGGAGGAGTGGCTTGTAAAGCATGTTTGGAACTTACACCCTTCCATACCAACTCATCAGTCTCTTTGCCACAATTTCCAAGCTGCTGTAAGTGTGGCCAGTGATCTCTAAGAGTACTGCAGTGTCACTTCACACCTGTTATCTCGTGAGCATAGGCACAATGCTTTGAAAGCCCGTTTTTCATTTGTAATGGTGCTCATCATTAAAGGTGCTATAAACAATCAGAAGGGGTGACAGTCAGTTACATTGGAGGCAGGGTGGAGTGTGAATCAAACTGACAAAACAAACTAGCCAGAGGCTGGATACTCATTCTCTCCTTCCTGCTCCAAGTTCTATCAGTTTACAAAAGAGTTGACACAGACAGAAGAGATGAATTATACATAATAGTGCCAACCTACAGGCAATACTTTAGCAGTCTAGGGAGTGCGGCAGCAACAGCCCCTTACCTATTACTGGCACCTCTGGTGCCCTGAATCTGGTCCTACAGAAAATGCTATGACAACATTGCCCCTCAACTGTCTGAAATCAGTTGATCTATAGAACTCTACTAATACATTTTATTTCACATCTCTGCCATCACCACTCATACCATAATGACAGTCTTAATGTCACTGTCTGTGTGAATATATGGACATTCTTGTTATTTCAGAACACTATTCTGTGAAGAGTCATTCGTAACTAAGGTCTTAGCAGATATACTGTAAGTCTTGATTCCGCTTTTCTTATTTGACTCAAATACTTACTCTATGAAAAATACCCTGCTTTGAAATCAGATGCTTACTTTAAAATTGTATCCATTTCTCTTTCAGTACACTTTAAGCATTGTGAGGGAGTCAGAGGCCATCTAACAAACAAACCTTGGATGGGTGCCAGTCCATCAGATCAAGTCAGGTTAGTGCTACTAGTGCAAATCTTTGGAAGGAAACCTCACAAACAATGGGGGTTTGAGAGATACAACATAGAAACCCTACAATAACAGTGAACCAATGAGAATTCAAACCTGGTTCCCTGAAGTGGTGTGGCTGCAGTATTAATCAATGCACAATTTGACTTAAGAAATCAAAAGAAAAAAAATTATAGCTGGAAACAACAGAGACAATTACAGATATGAAATGGGCAGAGCTTTCAGGTTAGAAGGGCAACTTACAGAAACTTTCTCAACTTTACAAAGTCTGATGCACTGGGCAGTTGGGGCTGGAGAAGCAGTTGTGATTGGACATTATTACAGTCAGTCAACTGCATCCTTCTGCCAATGAGGGGAAAGACCCGTCTTCAACTCAAATGCTCAATCCCATTTAGATGTTCTTCTCTGTCATGAGCATTTTCTGGAACCAGTTTATTTAATAATATTTTACCCAAAGTATATGTGCTTTGGACGTTGTGAGCATATGACAGGATACTTGACATTTAGATTATGTGACACAAGTAATTTCAGATTTTTTGTGGATGTTTTGATATTGTTGCTGTTGTTTAAGATGGGTCTCCATTGAAGCCTATTGTACCAGAAGTGCTGGTATCTCTGTTTTTCTTGGCTTTCATTTCAAACAATGTAGAATAGCTTCTAAATAAAAAAATATATATTTTTTGGTGAAGTATTTCTTTAACAGAAGTGAAATGAAACTCAGATCATAATTGACAACTCATATGTAATCTATCTGAAGAAAATTACTTACAATTCAAAAGTTTCACTCAGACATTTTCTAACCTGATTACTCCTTAAGAGGGTCATCCCAGCTAGGACAGGGCACAAGGCAAGAACAAATCCTGGACAGGATGTTCATTGCAGGGGGAACACATGCATACAAATACAAACACACATCAACCTTACACTATGGCCAATTTAGTATCACCAATCTACCAAACCTATGTATCTTTGGACTGTGGGAGGAAACTGGAGTACCCACGGTATAAAGACATGCAGGTTAGATTTAGGGAGCAGCCGCAATGCTTTTTTAAGCCTAAGTATAGTACTTTCCTGCTGATCATATCATTTAAATCTTGTCTAAAAGTCACGCTTGCATTTTTACATCTGTTCTCTCTGTTAAAAATGAATCTAATGTTCTTCAATGTTGGCTGTTATTGACAAATGACTCTTCCCTTTATTCATTGAAACAGTGTCCTGGGTTCAGATCCTGCAATGGGCAGTGATTTGTGTGGAGCCTGCATGGTCTCCCTATGTCTGTGTGATATTTGTATCTGAGTCCCTTACATCCTCAAAGACATGTGGGTTAGGTTAATTGGAAATTCCAAATTGGCCTGGCACGATACTGTCACTCTATTCAGGGCGTGTCCCTGCCAGTTGTCTGATGCTCCCAGCATAGGCTCCATGTTATGTGGCCTTGAACTGGATTAAGCAGATTTGAGAATGTTACTTTATATTTTATATTTTTACTAGGTGTCAAAATATGTCAAGCCTCTTTCAAATGCTTCGTTATCTTCTAATATGTTTTGTCTGTCAGTTATTTGGTGATCTTTTTTCTTATATTGAGTTACTGTACTTTGAATTGTCATACTCTGCATTTGAAAGTTGCTATATAAAGTAAAAGTAAAGTAAACTCAACTCTGTGTACATACAATATACTGGCATTTTGTCTAGGGTTGGTCCCTGCCCTGTGTCTATAGCTACCAGCACAGACTTCATTTCCTTGTGATTCTGCAGTGGAAGAAGTAGGTCTGTCAATTCGTGGTGGATGAGTGTGTTATATTTGGAATGGATGCCATGACGTTTGGGGTCATGTTAGAGTGCTTTAATACTTTCAAATAACTTTTCTTTTTTTTTTTGTCCTGTGTTTCTTATTTGATTTGTAAATACCTTGTATTGTGTGCTATGAAAGGTGATCTATAAAGTAAAGAGTAACTAATTTGTGTGCCCCGTGATGGACAGGCAACTCCATCTGCAGTTTGTTCCTGTCCTATGCAAAGATAGGCTCCAGCACCCCCCACCCACATGGAATACAGACTAATGAATTATTAGTTATATTCAATCCTCCAACCTCAATAATATTTTACAGATTAATGTCTCATACAAAGTGCACAGAAGCAGACTCTTAATCAATATACCATCTAGACTATAAAAAATGAAAACTGTAATTTGCTCTTATATCTGCATGGTGAGAATATGTCTGCAAAGATATTAATGATTTGTGGAAAATTACTCAGAGAAAGACCAGCAGCCACAAGGATCCCACCACACATTAGTCACTCAGTGGGAAGGTGGCACAATGGAAATGGATCGTTTTGATCATCAAGAACTGCAAACAAAGTATTTGGGCTGGTAACAGTAAGGTGACCTCTGCTGCCCCAGATACCCACTGGAGCCACAACAGCTCTGGTGAACCACCACCTGTCTGGACACTTTAATGACAAAAATGACTCCTTTCAATTTCAGAGGTACTGACAAAGGGGCACTTACTGTTAAAACACAAACAGTTTTCCTAAATGTTTTTAGCATTTTGCATTTTATTCAAAGTGACTTACAAATCACAGTGTAATGAGGTAGTCCATACCTCCATGTCTGGGAACCTGGTAGATTTAGCGATTCACGCAGGACTGCACAGGGAATCAGTGGCTGAGCTCAATAGGCGTGCTTGTGTTTATGGTTCAACGCCTCTTCCACTAGCCCACACTTCCTCTTGAAAACGCTCACAGATCATTTTCTCCTGGTCACACAGACATTCCGAATGAACATATTAAAAGGAGCAGACAGCAAGACAGATTTCCATTACGATGTCAGCTGTGATTCTGACAGTGGTCTTTTTCAGTGGGCTAGTGGTGAAATATTACACCCTCTGAAAGATATGTTAAACAAGAAAAGGCCAATACATTTCACAATATGACTTGCCATGTTTTTACAATTTGCTTAGACTCCCCAATAAACTCAAGAGCAACCCTCAGGAGACTATCTGTGGGGTTACATGTGAGTCAGCAATCAGTGGGGCTTCAGGGTGGGCAGCCACGTTCTGACTCAGGCATGGAGCCAGCTGAGGAGTTATGACTGCACTGAAAACGTCTGAAATCTGCAGACTTCTGGAGAATGTCCAGGGCCTCAGTGTGTGTCAAAACAGTGTGTTAGTCAGAACTCTTGAGTGTGGCGGGAGAAGTTTAGTGTGAATAATAATGTTCAGAATGAGGCAGAAAGCCAGTGGTCAGTGAATACAATGGTGAGGGTCTCAGGACTCTGCTGGAGCTTAAGGTAGGCAGAAAAGTGCTGGAATATGCAGAAACCCAGTGCCATGAAGCCAGCTCAGGGGTTATGATTAAATGTTTTGAGACTCTAGGGTGGATTGGGGAGAAAAATGTCCCAAAATATAAAGATTACCAGCTGTGTTTTGTCTATGTGTGAGCCAGAACTCAATGGTATTTTGTATTTGTTGGGGGAGATGTTCTTCCAATGAGATAATTCTGAATCTGACATGAAATCAGTTATGGTAGTTAGATGGAAAAATATCTGGTAAAATACCTCAAAATCAAGGAAATTAAAATTTTAAATTTAAAAGGGGCCCACAAAAGAATAGTTTAAAATCATATCCTGGCTGATATGTCCAGAAGGCCTATAATAATGGTTGTTAACATCAACATAAGCGTGAAAAATCAAGATAAAAAAGATTAAAAAACAATAGATCAAAACTGTTACTAAATTTTCACAATTCCTAACCAAAGTGAAATCACTAAAAGTTATTAAGTCTTTACTCCTGTTTGTGCACACTGCCATCCTACATTATTTCCATGTGCCAATGTTATAATCACATCAATGCCAGGTTACAATAAGTTCTTGACAAAGGCATCATTGCCAACAACAGTATAGCCACATGAGATAAAGTGGGCAAAATGTCAGAAGTTAAATTAAAACGCAACATGGCAACATGTAACAACAGTAAAATATCACAATACAAAGCTACTGTATAATTGACAAAAGTGCAAAAAAAAAAGTCCCAAACGCTTATTCATAACATTGGTGTGATGCAGCCAGCTAAAGAGAAATTGGTGTTCCGATACTCCTCCTTAGCCTCATCAAGGAACTTCATGAAGGAACCACTCCTGCACTCTTTTGCACAGCTCTTGACTCTTAAATGCATTGTCCACAACAATGCTGTCACCTTGCCAAAACACCACTCTACGGATGTTAACTATGTGGACAATGTTACCTTACTCAATGCATTGCTCACAAAAACTATAGACTTGAGCAAATTGAATCACAGGCATTCAATATGGGTCTGCATGTACCCTGGCAGAAAATGAAACTTCAGTGTTTAGAAGTTGGTAAGAACACAGGTGACATCATTTTCAAGGGTCAGTAAGAGGAGCAGTTCTGTGAATTCACATACCTGGGAAAAGAAACAGTGTTCTGATGGCAGGTGTTCAACAAACATCATAGGCAGAGTTTGCCTCACTACTTCTGCCATGAATTCACTACGAAAACTCTGGTGGCAGAAGAACAATAAAATAAACACCATGACAACAATATATCAAATCTACGATCTGCAAATCCTGCTCCAACACGCAAAGCCAATGCCAGATACTCCGGCATTATTTGTATGACTTTGTGCAGTACTCTGAAGTTATCTTCTGCACCCCTCTGAAATCTTATTAGAATAGCACCACCCATTAGCGGCTCTCAGTTTTTGGCCATGTTACATGCCTGGAAACTGCTGTTCCAGCCCACAGTATCGCTGCAGTTGCTGTCTCCCAGAAGACTGAAAGGTGTCTATCTCTAGGCTGAAAAGAACGTACAGGTTGCCCCTGTCAGACCTGGTTTCAGTAAATTGGTGACACTGTCCAGTTTATTCAGCATCAGGGCACTGCCATCAACCACGTCCATGCAAGATTGGTGCTATAGACCACTGTTGCCCATCAGTGACAATGAATGAATAAATGAATGAAAGAGGCATGACTAGAGCTCGGTGGTAATTTGCAATAAGCAGAAACATCTTGAAAAAGACGGTTGTGAGCTGTTTGTAAGTTAGGGACTACAGTTTGTCCTACAAACAGTCAAACAGATAGTCAGGGTTGTGCAGGCATCTATGGGTTTAGGTCTGCTAGTTAAGACTATGACTTGAGTTTGTTAGTGACTCTGAAAGGAAAAGATTGGAATGTGAAGAACCCTGTAGAAAACCTATACCATCACAGGAGGACTGTGGAAACTCCACTAAGACAGTGATCATGACAGAATTTGAACTCAGAACTCTACAGATGTACAATTTTTAATAATGTCTCTAAAGCAATCAAATGGGCTTACACTCAAATGAGGGTTAAACAGCAGAGATTTGTGTGCAGGGATGTGACTACCAATGTGAAGCAGAAGCAGCTGACCTTCTTCAAGTTGTGAGGTAGACAACACAAGCCACCATAACAAGTGTGGAAGGTTGTAGTTGTTAATTTAATTTCCTGTTGCCTATTAGATACCAGGAGTGGTGACCAGACAGGCAACAGATGATGGATGCGCTGTTTCCTTTGCTCCCTCAATCCATTATTACAAGCCTCTTAAGAAACTCACTAATAAGAATGAAAAATCAAAAAAGAAATCTCCTTAATATAGTTTTGGTTTCTCCTAGACAACAATGAGATCAGAAGAAATAAAACTGTGGCATTTTTTGTCTTCTGTTTCTCAGATTTTTCTCCTGAGACAAAATACCCTGATGTCTCCTGTTGAGTTTCAGCAGAGATCTCAGTCACATGACGGGCCCAGATTTTCAAAGTAAGGTCTTAATGTTTTTTTTTGCAGTTTGAAAGTATTTGTATTGAACTGTGAAATGTGTGGACAGTTGTTTGTGGTAATAAAACACTTTACTATGATTACAAAACGGCAGTCCTTGCTTCTGAATAATACTATTAGTTGCCCTAATTTATATTGCTGTGCTCCAATTAGATCACACATATACTAGAAGAAAAAGTAGGCAGTGTAGAATAGTGATTAAAACGTTAGACTTCCAACTAAAGGTTGGGTGTTCTAATCCCACTACTGACACCATGTGATCACAAGAAAATCACTTGATCTACATTCCCTCTGGAACAATAAAAGAAATGTTTGTATCTCAGATGTTTTAATTCACCTTGGATAAAGACATCAGTCCAATAATAAGTAAAAATATGAAATCTTGAAAGATACTAAAACAAGACTAGAAAGAGAGCTCACAAAATATACCATGCTTTTCAAACCAGTTTCTCAATTTTGACACCTTTTATATCAGTTGTAACTCATGTGTACTTTTTGCCTAAACCTGTTTCTCCTAAAGTTATTTAGAAGAAACATCTGTGACAAAGTTGATTCTTAAATGAAACATAAACCATGAATCTCTTTTAATTCTCATGAGCCATTAAAGATCAACTTTTGAGCAGTACAGTTTTCATATGGGCAGTTACAGGCAGGGAATCAATACCCTCCAAGTCAATGTCATTGGGACTGAAAATGCAGACTTATTCCTGGGATACAGAAGTGGTCAGCAGTGCAGCCTCACCATCTTGAGAATGCTGGTTGCATTCCCATCCTTGTTACCATCCGTGTGTAATGTACCTGTTCTTTCTGTGCATGCAACATTTTTCTTTAGTTTCTTAGGATACCTCAGATATCCCAAATAGCTCACTCTAAACTGTGCCACACTGGCTATGTGTTCTTGTGATGGTGCCCAATTAGAAAAGTTGGTGTCCAGGCCAAAAGTGGTTTCTGTCCTACACCTAAACTCCATATCTCACTTGCCAGCAGCAAATGTGCTTCAAAAATGGCGCAAGACAGCAGAGAATACTTACTGGAACCTCATGAAGAGAGAAACAGAAACCTAAACCAACAAAAGGAGAGTTCCTTTGTACACAAGTGTAGGAAAACAGAGTCCTGTAATGTGTCGTGGAGACAAATCCTATTGCAGTGGGATGAGGCCTGCAATAATACACCAAGTGTCTAGTGAGAGGATAACCAGGTTATGTTATTGGTGCTTGACTCTATAACACAGACTAACACTACCAAGTGCTGGTGGCAGGCCAGCTAATGTCCAGCAGGCCACAGCAATCAACAGACAGTTCTCAGCTGGGAGAGATTGGACTCTGCTACCCAAAACAAGGATCAGGCAACATAAAATCTGGTTTTCACACTAAGCACATACCAGGCCAGCTCAGGCTCCAGTGGTGTGATTACCTATTGGAGTTCTGTGTGTAAATTGTATAGTGCAACGCTCACTTGGAAACAATTCTGAATCTTGACTGGAAATTGGTCATGTGCAGAACTTTAAGGTTTATGTACTGTATGCCAATGTATCAGCTTAGCTTGAAGGTGACTTGGACAAATTGTCACTGGCAGGAAAAAGGGAGAGAGAGATGGGACAAAAACAGAAGAGAATGTGATTGCCGTTTTGGAAGGTGGAAAAGTGGCCTAGCTGTCAGCTCCTGTTGGACAGGGTAACATTCCATGTAGGAGAGCCCAGTCAAGTGGCTACTCTTGTTTTGTTTATTTGGCTTCCTAGTTTATTTTCTCCTGTTGATCAACTCTGTCTTGTATATTAAATTAAACACACCATGTTAATCATTTGGGATACCGATTACATTATTCCTGGTGTGAAGTGACATCAAGGATGCTCTCCCATTACACTTTACAGTTAGTACATTGATTAACAGTTATACAAATATGGACTTCCCACCTAAATAATTAGAATGTGTATTCTGGGATAGCCACTGGCCTAGAGAAATGTCTGCTGGTGTGATTACTCAGTGTGCCATGACTGAATGGCCAATAACAAGTGTTTTCCAAATATTTGCTCCAGCTAGTGAGTTGCCTTTATGTTTAATGTCTTAAAATATGTAAAACTCCTTAATCCAAGTCATGATGGTGAACCTGAACTAAGTTCACACTTATTTTATTTGACCTGAGTGGTACTGTATGATGGCACAGTGCATAACGCTACAGCAAGGTTATTATAGTTTTGCCTTTTTATATTAGTTTTTACTTCTATATTTTTTCTGACCTTACTTGGAAATTCAGTTTAGTTTTAGTTCTCCTTCACTATATATTTTCAGTTTTAATTTAGTTTTTATTTCACAAAGTCATTTCTATTTTATTTTTATATCTATTAGTTTCAGTCATAGTTTTAGTAATTAAGGTATGGTTAAAAAGCTACTATGGAGTTTAGTGTCACAATCAGACAGAACTGTACACTTAACAGTTTTGGATATAATATTAGTTTAATGTTAGTGGAAGCTTACTACACTACCTGGTTTACTAGCTGGTTTTGTTTTTATCTGATAAAAACAAGCATAATTAATATCAGATACTTAATATGATCAATTTTATACAATTTTATAATTTTAAAAATATTTTCTATGTCATTTGTGTTGAACAAATGTGCGCTGACTGTTGATACTTTCCATCTTTTCCTTTTCTTTCCCAGAATGGGACAATTTGCAATGAAATTTAGGTGAATTTTAAGGTTTGAGGGTTTTTACTCTAAAGGTTTACAGCACGCAACATATTCTGCTCCAAGACAATGTGCTTATAATGAATGCCTTTAATATTGCATTCAAAAATCTCCCATACTGGGCTTTTCATTTTCTACCAGCCATATTGTTCTCTGATTCCATCTCAGGCACATACAGTTTACAGACAAAATTTTACCACCTGTAGGCATGAAATGATATCAAAAATCAGAAAATAGATTCTACTGTGTTCTGACAGGTGTGACGATGAAACTCATGGGGGCTTAGAAAGAACAGGGCTCTTAGGCTTTAATCAGTGTGCAGACCCCACGCACCTGTATTGAGGGAAACAAAGAAAAATAAGCATGTTGTGTCAAGGTTAGGGGCAGTGAGATTTGATTGCCCATGTATAAGAACAGTAAACCCATAATGAGCACAGCAAGACTAGGTAAGAGGTGTATGGACAGCCAGAAAATGACAGAGACAGCATCTGAGATTAGGAACAGTATATACATTATATAAACCTGTTTATGCAGAGCAGGATGACGGGAAACCTGGAGCTTACACCAGCAGGTTTAGATGCAAGGCAGGAAAATCCCTGGTATACAATATATATGACATGGCTGATGTTAAGAACAAAAAGAATATGATATTTCAACTATCTATTTTTGAGAGAAAGAGAAAAATTGAAAAAGGGGGATAAATATTTTAAAACATAATTTTGCTACTGGATTATTTTCACAATATCAGGTATTTTGTACTTTGTTTTAGTTTCAATAGATGTATTTTTCATATTTTTGATTGTTTTCTTTTTTTCACATCTTTGCACCCCCCCTTTTTGTTACTTCACGCCCCCTAGGGTGGCCCGCCGCACAGTTTGAGAACCATTGCATTAGAACGTTTCGTTTTTCTCCAGACTCTCTTTGCCTACTTGCCTGTAGTTCAGTAGAGACATTGCCAGCTGAAGAATTTTACAAGGTTTGTATCGTTTTGTTGTTACTTTTTTAAAGCAAAAGTGATTGGTCAGTAAAAATATGCTGATCTTGTATGTTGACCATCAATCTCTCGATCAGTGCCATTTTATTTTCAAAAAGGATTTCTCCTGTGCGAAGTGGCAGATAAATCATTGTCATCAAAACGCAGGCACCTGAGAAATAAACTGAAACATTACTCACTTGTGATTTTTCTCTCCATACGGCAAAGGTTTTGTTGACCACCACATTCTGATTTCAGGTGTTTGAATTACACCTTGATATACAATAAGTGCAAAGAAGTGTGGCACAGTAAAATCGCTTTCTATTTCACACACTTTACACATCCGTGTTTAACTTGCTGTGTCACTGCAAATGCTGTGTGATCAGTCGTCCTCCATCAGCAGCCGCCGTTCACTGGATGAATATATGCAGGCGGCTCATGGTGTATGACTTTCTGTTTTAGAGTTAAAAGTTACAAGGGCTAAAGACTAACGGCAAGAATATTCATTCAAAAACGAAAACTAAAAATATTTTTAGTAAATTATAATCTTATTTCAGTTAGACTTTCCAACTACTTTAATAGTTTTGTTTAGTTTTAGTTTTTCATTTTGGTTTTGTTAATTATTTTATTTCAGTTTATGAAAATGTTTTTTAAATAATAGTATCAGTTTTGATTTTAGTTTTGACTGTAATAACTGTGCACTACAGGATCAGATTTTTTTCTATGCAGTTTGCATGTTTTCTCTCTTCCTTGTAGATTTCCTCGTAGTTTTTAAAGACATGTAGATCAGAATCATAGGATGTGTTAGTGTGTGTTAGATCTGCAAGAGACCGGTATCCCAGCTGCCAATTGATCTTGCTTTGTACCTCATAGTGCTAGTAGAATTTCCTGCTTTTTGCAACCATAAAATGAAAAGGCTGTGTGGGATGGAAGAATGAATATATCAGGTCTACTCATCTGAGGAGAGGCACCTCTGAAGTGGACATATTAGAACAGACACGTCAGTGCAGCTTTACAGCAAGAGCATGCACCCCATAGTGATTAAAACCATCCCTCACACTTTTACAGTATATATTTTATCAGTGGCTTTTGTGGGCCAGCAGTCCTGTTTAACAGTGAAACCCGAGACTGAATTACACCTTCATGGCCCTCCAGCCTGCAAACAGAAGTGATAAACTTATGCATGATGCATGAGGCACAAGATAGAGCATGAGGAAAATGTGCACTAGGGATAGCTGCAGAAGCTCAGGGGCTACCACATGATGTGAAGTGTATGAGGAAATCAGATAAAGGCTCCCAATAACAATCCACCTCTTCTTAGCTGTTCTTAAATCCCCATTCAGCAACTCTGGAGTCATTGTGAACTTTGACTCTCCCGTCTTGGCTGCAGTTCAGATGTTGTTTAACCACTCTGAGCTCAAAATGAGGACTCCACCTCAGATTCACAAGTTTAGTATGGATTACTGAAGTCTTGACTCACATGTAAGTAAGCACCAAGTTCCCCACCCTGGTTCCTTGTTTGTCTCACCACCAACACAGCAATCATCAAGAAAAAATGGATCCAAATAATTACACACTAGAAAGCTTTACTTCTCTCCCGCGCCACAGTGAACTGTTAGCACAAGAGAACATACTGTACGTAAAAGGTCTGAGCAATCTGGTTTTAAAATTTTCTCAACAGACAGAGCTATCATGTTTAGTATATTTAAATGACTCAAAGAGGATTACTGTACCGGAAATTGAGAATGCATCTAATAGGAGAATGCTCTTCCTGAGATGTGGTCACGAGGGGAGTTCCTTAAGGATCTTTGTCTGCGTTCTGAGTCTTTTAAGTTTAAATCAAGGAGGTTGTTTTCAATGCAGCAGTAAACACGCAAAACTGAAAACCAGCACCAAATATTGACAAGGTTCAAAATTGGGAAAAGAACTGGAAAATACAAATTAAGACAATGTATTGCAAAGTACCTCATGCAGTTTACACCACCAAAATGGGAGACGCTGAGCTACAATATATCACATGAGGCAAACTCTGAGAACAGCATATGTTCACACAACACTCAGGTTTCAGATCATTTGCACAAGTTATTAAAATGCTTGGCTATGGTATCAAAGCTGTGGACTATATATATTAAAGGATTTAGCACACCCTGTGTTGTGTGTTAGAGAGATGGATATACAGAGATTTTTTGTGCAATTCATGTCACAAAACTAAAAAATAAAAGAGCTCCTAAAACCAATCTGTAAATGTGTATACAAACTCTCAGTGGGCAAATTATTAGGTAATAGCATTCCCCTCTAAACAGCCAGTAATGTGCCAACAACCCAATCTTGATACCATGTAGACATGCTCAGAATGTTCAGTTGTCATTCAAGCAAACATTGGAATTGGCAGGAAGGGTGATCTAAGCAACTTTAAACAAGTTGGTGCCAGCAGTGGTAGCTCCAGCATCTCAAAAACAGATGCCCTTCTGAGGTGTTCATGCACTACAGTCTGTAAAGTTTATAGGGAATGGTGTGACAAAGATCTGGCTTGAGTGTTTTTGAGGCCTAAACCCATTTTGAGCATTATGAGCAGGCGTGGATCACAATAGCATTGTCCTTGACCCAGTGTCTTCCAGACATACTTTTTTCAGTTGCTAATGTGTCTTGTCAAAAAGTTCACATCACCTCGAACTGTTTCCACACACGTGACAATGATTTCACTGAGACCAGTAATCTGCAGAGTCCCTAGAACTCAATTCAGAAGCGCCCTTTTGGAGTGAGTTGGAACAGAAGGTGTGCTGCATGAGCATGTGGCTGAAAAATCTGCGGGAGGTATGTAATACTGTTGAGTGAACATAGACCAAAATCCCTAAAAATCATTCCTAGTAAAATGTTCATGAAGTGTGTATATCTGTATATATTGCATAAAATGATGTTTATATTGCATGTCAGTAATTTTCGTCTTACATTTCACTCAGTGTAGAGCATGGTGGGTGTATAAGATCGGTTTTATATAGTGCCTTTCCTGTGCTCAAGGCGCTTACTATATATAAGACTAAATTGAATAAATAACTAATGGAATTTAGGTAATCTTTAAAACATGACTCAAAACTTGAAATTAGGTGAATAGGGTTTGCATGTTTGTTGGGTGAAATGGCCTATTTTTTGAAAAGAGGTTCTAATGTTCAATAAGATGCTGCAGATGTTCTATCAGATGGTTGTGGCGAGTGCCCTCTTCTACGCGGTGGTGTGCTGGGGAGGCAGCATAAAGAAGAAGGACGCCTCATGCCTGAACAAACTGTTGAGGAAGGCAGGCTCTATTGTAGGCATCGAGCTGGACAGTTTGACATCCGTGGCAGAGCGACGGGCGCTGAGCAGGCTCCTGTCAATCACGGAGAATCCACTGTATCCACTGAACAGGATCATCTCCAGATGGAGGAGCAGCTTCAGTGACAGACTGCTGTTACTGTGTTGCTCCACTGATAGACATGAGGAGATCGTTCCTCCTCCACACTATGCGACTCTTCAGTTCCACCCCGGGGGTAAACGTTAACATTATACAAAGTTATTGTCTGTTTTACCTACATTTTTATCACTCTTTAATTTAATTAAATAGTGTTTTTTTAATCAGTATGCTGCTGGAGTATATGATTTCCCTTTGGGATTAATAAAGTATCTGTCTGTCTATCTATCTATCTATCTAATGTGAGAATGAAATTAATCTTCTTCATACAGAAGAGGTAGCAGGTGCATCCTTTAAGTCAAAGGGTATGTGCTACTATGACAAGACAAAACAGTGTTTAGTATACAGAATAGACAAATCATCATCAGAATCTATTTCAGGCTGTCAAAAAAGTTGCTTGATCATCAATATAAAATAGAGGTAGCAGGCACCTCCATGAAGTGAGGGTATATGATGTTCCAACAAGGCACAAATTTCATTTTACTTGTAGTGGATTTCTAGTACATGATTTTAATATACTCAAAGGCATCAACAAAATGTATTTACTAGATTTAAATCAGCTAAATATATAGAGTACTGAAGATGAGTGCTTTCAAGATACTGCAAAAGGGACCACTTCTTTACAAAGAATTTCCATAATAAAATACCTCCTCATCACCTTAATAAAAACCCCAATTTCATTTATACAGTAAATAAATAAGTTATCTGTGGTGGGCTGGCGCCCTGCCCGGGGTTTGTTTCCTGCCTTGTGCCCTGTGTTGGCTGGGATTGGCTCCAGCAGACCCCCGTGACCATGTAGTTAGGATGTAGTGGGTTGGATAATGGATGGACGGATAAATAAGTTATAATAACAAGATTTAATATAACTAACCAAATGAGGAAGAGTAATTGAACAAACTTATCTATATTGTAAACTTTATGCTCAAAAACTCCCTATTCTGGATGTATGGATAACTAACTCTCAGAAGGGAACATGCCAAGGCTTCCTGTTCACACAAGGCTGTCCTTCCTGCTGCTACCTTTGTTTGTGACAAGTATCCTTTCCCTTTATGGGTGCCATTACAATCACTAATTTAGAATGAGAATTGTACTTGACAAGCATGCTAAATATTAAAGGACAGGAAGAGAAGCAAGGAATCAAGCTGTATAGTGTGGCCAGTTAGTTCAGGCTCATGGGAAAAGGGGGGAAATCACAGCCCATCTGCACGTCATTGCTTGGAAAAGATTTCCTCAAAGCTCTCTGCTCTGTTTTTGCTGAGAGCAAGACTTAGCCAGGAAGACTTTTCATTTCTTATTAACAAGAGTGCTCTTGAAAAGTTTACCCCTATCTGTGTGTACTTTAGCTGTAAACAGCAAGGGAGGTGTTTAACCTGCAGTGCACAAACACAGGCACTTCAATAATAGATAGATAGATAGATAGCTAGATAGATAGATAGATCATTTAAAAAGTTTTTTCCTTGCATAGTATGCTGTGGGTGAGACAAGTAAAAGGTCACTCTTGAGTGAAAGGAGGTACAGATAATACATGAGAATCCATTTTTGAGGTGGAACAACAGAAGAAAGCAGTATGGTTGATATTACTGTGACATAAATCAATCAGTTATTGAAAACACCAGCTAGCAGAAAAAAAGATACAACAAAAAATCTATGAAATGGTCTATCATTACAAAAGCACATGTAGGCAATTTCAGAAGGCATTGAGTGTGATAATGAGCAAATAACTTTTAAGAGAAAACTTTTATACAGTCAATACATGCAACAAAACAGACTTGTGAAGCAATAGCCAATTTTCCTGGATTTTAAAGATGCACAGAACACTTTCTATCCACAAGCATAGTAAAGGAAGTTATAGTAGCCAAGGTCCACATGTCCAATTATGTCTAAATATGACAATCAGCTGCCCTATATACAGAGAATAAAACTGGAACCTGTGTTGATACATATATAGGATTCTTTGATTAGTCATTAATAACAAGCAGGTGACTTTGCATATACACAGCTAAAGACAGCATCTACTTGTGGGTATAAATGGATTTAGTGAGAATGCCATAGTGGAGCTTGCATCATTTCTCACATATAGGAGTGAGCCGGATTTGAAAACAAAAAGAAAGATATGGAGATATGAAAGCAACATGGGACATAGAACCATGACTACTCTTGATTTTTGTAGCATCTCACAAGAAATTTTCTCTTGGTTCCCTGCCAGTCACAGCTGAACTGTAAATGAAATTGGGCTCTCCATACATGATCCCCTCTTTGTTTTAGGTGAAACATTCCCTGTAGGAGAAGGTGTTCAGTGATAAAGAAAATCTTCAGTGAGCCATGCTGCGCCTTCAAACAATGCAGAAACCCCATTACAAAAAAAAAGGCCTACACCACAGCTACACAAGCATTTCTGGTGTTAATGTTTGTAAGCCAGCATGGATGTGATTTTGCCTTGTGTTTGTATCCCAGCATGACCCTTTTTCTGTCTCTGTGTACAACAATCCTACTTTGTTGTATGCTCCTCAGTTAACAATGTGATGGGCATGTCAAGGGCAATATAGGAGGCAATCCTCCTAAGGCCATCCTGGTAGCTGACCTCTCCAGCCTACCATCTAGCAACAGGCTTATATCATCACAAATTGTTTTCAAGCAAGTCAGTCAATGTATCTTGATCCCCTCTAACAAGCTGGTGGAAGAACAGTGATGGCCACTCGCGGATAGCACCTATCCCCCACCACTGTCACCCCATGGCCAAAAAACAAAAGCAGGCACCACCAGCTCTGCGGAATCTAAACAGCATGTAGCACTCTTTACCTACGACCAGAAAAACTATTTAAAAGCCTTCAGTTGCAGCTGGAGGCTATGGCTGAGTAATGTAGACTGAAGCTGTAGTACTCATCTAAAGAGAATCAGTGAACGAGGAGAGGTGGTCAACACTTTTGCTGCCTCCCTTAGTTTTTAGTGCCAGTCGCAGGCCATGAACACTAGAGAAGAAAGCCTAACCAACAAGGATGACAGTTTCTCCCACCACATTGCTTTTTAGTATGAGGTAAAACCAAAAATGAGAAAGCCAGAAAAGGAACCATGGTGTTATAGTAAATACGGCAGTGAATAAGGACAGTCAGCGTGAACCATGTGTGCTCCTTGTACGGACTAAGATTTTTACAATATTCATCACTACTAGAAATTATGACAGTGCTATAACCAGCACACAGGAGAAAGCCAGTGGCCAGCGACTTGGATGCCCTGAGGCTACTTTACTCATCAGGGTTGTGAGATGCCCCTCTGAACAGCACTAGAACATGTGGTGCCTTTGCTGGGACGGGGGATGGGTCCCAGCGTTCACCAGACTTTAGTGCTCTCTTCCTTTCCCCCAGAGTGAATGAAATGCTCCTTGTGCTATCTGAGAAGCAGACACCTCTGACAAGCATACCCCTACAAGCAAACAGATGCTGAGAGGCTTCAAATTTCACAAGGAACTTCCTAAAAAGCCATTAGCTGTGGGCCCCAGATGTGTCACACACAAACATTGTTCATGTGCATCCCAAGAAGTGCAAATCACTACATGCAAGAGGAGACAGCAGCAGTCAGGCGGGCGGACACCACATGAAGCAGACAGTTCCTGGCTTGGGCAACAGAAGCAGGCACTATAGACCGACAAGGCAGGCAACTGTGCCTAAAGGAAGAAGCACAGGAAATGGACTAAGGATAATTGCGCCCCCTACATGACAGCACTCGGCTCTTATTTAATGTGAAATACACATTGAGTACATACACGCCCCTCCTTCTCACTGCAGTAACCTGGCATGCTGGCTACCCGCTACTCACCTAGCATTTGACTGAAGAGCAGCTGTTCCAGGTCTCCAAGGACTGTCACCACTAGTTCAGGGTCAACCTTCAGGTAGGGTTTATTGTCTTCACTAGCCTGACCTTTGGCACTAGGTGTCACAGGCATAGCCGCCTTCTTTGCCTTGGCCTTGCTGGAGAGAATCTCATCATCAGACTTGCTGTCCTCGGCACCATCAGGCTCTTTGCTGATAGGTTTCACCTCTGCATAAGGACCTCTTGGGATGCGGCTGGGTTTGCCAAGATTGGAGGGAGCTGCCAGGGGGCTGAATGGCTTTGGAGAACCTTTCCCCTGGAAGAGGGAATGCTCAGATTTGGAGAGGTTGCGCGAGAGGTTGGCTTGCCCAGTGCCCTCCTTAGACTTCATGCCCCCTTTGAGGTAGGTGCTGGCAGGCTTGCTCATGTCATCACACCACTTGGGCTCATAGAGGTGCATCTTCTTCTCAGTGTCAGTCAAAAAAGACAGGTTGGTGAGTGACTTCTGCTTGCGCAGGTTAGATGAGACAGGCAAGCGGCCTTCGGTGCTGCCAGCTCGAAAAACCCTGAGCTCTGCCCGCGGGCCAGCCTGCGGTCCTCCTGGCTTGCCTCTTTTGGATGCCATGCCTTTGCTTTCACCTTTGCCAAAAGGCTTGGCTGTATCTTCTTGACCAGGTTCCTGTTTGAGATCCACTTCTCTGCTTTTCACATTAGCCCCGAGCATCCCTCCTGCACAGGAGCATTTAAACGCAACCAGACAAGCAGAAAAAGAGACGGTAAGCAATGGTGCTCCTTATTCCATGCAGAAGCCAGCTGCAAGATGTCCTCTAAAATCCCTTTATTGTCTTTTTCTCGGATGACACCCCATCCACGCTTGCATTCTTCCTTGTGACAGTGCGAGTGCTGCAGCTGCGGCTCTCTCTGTGTCTAACACTCCAGCCGCTGGGCCGATCAGCAGCTCAATGGCAGCGTAGCCAAAGCTGGAGCCGGAGCCTCCCCTTTCTCCCCCTCCTTCTTCTCCTCCTCCTCCTCCTCCCTCCCTCTCCCTCTCTCTCTCTCTCTCTCTCTCTCCTCTGCGCTCCTGTCTCTAAGATGCTCCAGTGTGCCTCGCAGAGGGTGAACGGACTAAGGGACTAACAATAAATTACCGTCTCTTTTCAAAAACACCCACTTCACTCACGCTTTCCCTTCATCGTTTTCCTCCTGATGTCTGAATAATTTCCCTTTCACAAGGGCTGCTGGCCTGCTCTGTCTCCTGCTGCATGCGGCCCCTGTGTTTTTTTCCCTCCTGCAGCATCACAGTGCTGTCTGTTTTGTCTGCCTCTCTACAGCTCACCTTATTATCCCACATTAATCAAATTTACATGCCTGTCCAAGGGCTTCTCCTCCCCCATTTACATCTCTCTCTGTCTTGCTATCCCCGGCATAAACTTCATATTATGTTCTCCATTCTTTATGTCTTTCTATCAAATCAATTTAGTGTCTCTGGGAACTAAGGTCTAAATCAGCAGCAATGGAAGGAAAGACAGGAAGCCTAGACTTAACCTTATGTGACATCTACACAGGGAACACCCACTGAAACCAAAGCTGGTGCCCAGAAAATGTGAGACTGTGTGGTGACAATGATACCCAATGTCACTCTATTATAGCATTCATCACAGAGAGTATTGAACACTCTCATTATATTGCACTGTCAATGGGAGTCACGTTAGCATCATGTGTAAGGGGGAAACCAGTTCTGGATGGAATACCAATTTATGTTAGAGCATGTGCATACCCACACCCATTCATACTAATTTGCGCAGTTTACAGTCACTATAATTTTTAATGTTTGATTGGTGACCAGAATCCCTGAATAAAATATCATGTGGATATGTTAAGATGGTAGTGGAGATTTCTAGGTTTCTGGAGGTAAGAGCCTGCAGGATTAACTTCTCTGCTTCCTTATATTGTATTGTATTATATTGTCAGTATAGCAGACTCTGACCAAGCTGCCACTTGCCTTGTGCCCAGCACTGCTGTAATAAGATGAAAAAATGATACTGGTTATAAAATGTTTAGATTATAAATACTGCTATCCATTGTCTAAACGTGCTTAATCTAAAGGATCCTGGTAAATTATGTTTATCTTGTCAGCATCAGGTACAAGGCAGAAATCAACCCTGGACTGGAAGTCAGTCCCTAGTAAGGCACATTCACTTACATTGGTCATTGGTAATGTAACACACAAATCTTTGGGGATGTATGTAGAAAAGGAAAATACTTGGAGAAATATCTGCACAGACATGGGGGGATATGTAAATGATACACAAAAACAGCTCCATTCCAGTCCAGCCTTCTAGAGCTATGGGGTGGAAGAGCTTTTTAACTACTGCAGTGATCTAAGTGACCCATTAGGCAGTAGCTCTAACCACTGTGCTGTTAATGCTGCCTATATATCATATTACATTATATCACTTATCACATTTTACTATATTACTGTAAAGGAGGGCATAGATGGGATGGCTTCCCAGATGAACGGCGTTCCATTACCTGGATGGGACTAAAATGGAGTATCGTGGGTGGCAGCATCCTTCTAGGAATGCTCCCTTTTGGACTCCTGAAGGGCTGCATGGGAGCTGTAGAGCCCTGCTGGAGTCCTTTTATGCTGCAGCAAGGAGCTGCCAGGAAAAGTCTCCCCTGTCCTATGGAGGCTCTGTTTGACCTACAAGTTTTTCCGGGATGCAATACTGGTGTGCTGGAAGTTCTCCTGGGTTTAGCATGAGGTCAGCAAGTCAGAATCAGGAGGACAAAGCTTACCTGAAGAGGAGGAGGAAAAGAAAAAATATATTGCATTCCACTGTGGTGAATTGGGGAAAATAAGGTTGTATGACGGTAAAAAAATAAAAAAAAAGTTTCTTAAATCCAAGATTTGTGTAGTTGTGGTCAAGATTTGAGATAATGGACACTCCCTTATTTCCACATGTTATGTTATGTTATGTTATGTTAAGGGGAGCATGGTAACACAGTCTGTAGCACTGCTGCATGTCAGGTCTGGCTTCCTGGTTTTGAATCTCTTACCCAATCATTGACCGTGTGAAAGGTATGTGTTCTTCCTGTGTCTGCATGTGCCTTCCCCAGGTATTTCTGTTTTCATGCCTCATCACTAGAGATGTGGTGGTCCATTTAACTGGTGATTACAAACTGGCTCTGATTGAGGTGGGGTGAGGGCCATGCGATGGACTGGTTCCCTGTCCAGGGTTGTTTCCTTCTGTCATTTTTGGATCTGAGTTTGGCAATGTTATGCCACATTATATTATATTATATTATATTATATTATATTATATTATATTATATATATCAGATAGAAGACAAGTGCAAACCATTACACAACTATCACAAGACACAGAACACACAAAATAATAATACTGTGTGTATTATAACTCGCTAGTGTAAGGAAGGGCAGAATGCGAGGAAGCAATATACTGTCTGGAGAATGTAAATTACATTACGTTACTTTATATTGTACTATATACAAAAGACAATCTACAGTGATGTTTGTTACTGCTATAATAGAATGATCAACCACTGAGTTTTTCAATTATTATTCCGTTACACAGGCATAGAGAGAGGAGCTGCATTGTGCAGCCATTATAATGGTGGGGCCTTTTATTCTCTCACACAGTTGGGGCTGTCTGTTGTTTTCCCATTTCCAGGTCTCCGTTTGTATGTTTTTTCTTCTTCTGTCTTCTCCAGTCAGTCACTCTTTGTGTGTTACCTACTCTAAATTGTTAGTTCAGTATCATCTCATTCAACCATGGTAGACCAATAGACCGTGCAAACACATTCTGATTGTTGCACACATGAGGATTGATTTTGCATCTGGTACTAACTTGGCCTTGGAGCCAAATACACTGCATTATCTCCTGAGGTGCAGAGCAGTGCCTTAACCCCTTGTAATCAGACATGGATAAGTCATTTGGTATCTTTCTACCTGCCTACTCTCCTGTGGTACAAACAGAGATGAGTACTGTAAATATAAAGAATGCCAACAGAAAGTGTGCCTAGTGAAAGAGCCCATTCTCAAACTTATGATTTCCTTTCAAAGACCATGGCTGTGGAAGATTGTCAAAAATAAATACATTATATTCTCAGTTCATTAAATAATTTTCTCATAAATTAAAAGATCATGGGGAGCTGAAACCATCCAGAAAGCACAAGGAACAAGCAAGAAGCCTCACCGAGGGAGGACCAGGAGGAAAAATTCTATGAATCTGTGAAGATTACCCAAAATCCAGACACTTATCATGTTCCTGTACAATGGAGACCATTTGGCACCTGCATAACACCACATGGTGATGCAAGCTGTTTGGACTATTCATCATGGGGGCTTTTATGCTAAATTGAAGACCCCCACATATACCTGCTTCTGGGTAGACCAGAAATGCCACCGGTTTTCATCTGAATTAAACCACTACTTCTAAGTGCAGCTGTTTTTGAGTTAAAAGCATATAAAGAGCAAGAGAAAAGCTGCTACTGTGCTTGTTTGCCTTCAATGTATAAGTGCGGGTGTGTGAAACCCTGTCTAGGGTTTTCTCCTGCCTTGTGTCCAGAGCTCCTAATATAGACTTTAGCTCACAAAAAAGTGAGTACATAAAATGAATGGAATGGATGAAATTATTTTAGACCCTTTATGAGATTTAATCCCTAGTTAGAGTAACACCTGACCTAAGACTAATGAAAATTCTGGAGTCACTATTCACCGAATAAGTTGATGAAAAGTTCCTATGTACACTTTTCATCAGATTTTTCATAAATATTACAATATTTTCAACTGGTATTTACTTAGTAAAAGTTATTATGCAAACTGTCATACAGCTTTTTGCAAAGCTAAGATGCCCCTACTTTTCACCAGTGATTATGAGGCTATGCTTAAGGCAACAGAGAAGTCCCAAGCTGAAGAACAGTATATGTCTCTGTTTTATTTACAGTTTCCTTCCTGTATTATAACCAAAGGTTCAAGGAACCATTTGTGAGATTTCACCACTCTCTTAGTTCATGCTTCATACAACAGAGGTGTCTTCATCAAGGCCATTGTGACAAACAGATACGTTGATCCAAAGGATAATCAGCATTCACAGATAATGAAGCAAGTCTCAAGGGTTTAGAATTGCCAGACAGAAATCAGAAATATTAAATGGACAGGGGTTAAAATGGTTTGGCAAATGTTCATATACAGTATAGTCAAATCTGAGAACTAGCAAAATTGAAAATCAGACAACTTTAACTTCAATTAAATATTTGTTTTATGGAACATGAAGAAAGTCTTTCTGTTCTGGGTTATAATGCTCAGGTGAATGCTAATGGCAACTCCTTATTCTTAAATAATCTGGTATCTGTTACCTCACAAATAAATACATATGCAGCTAATAGCCCTGAAATAGGAACCAGTGTGGAGACACCATTAAATCCCATCATGAAAAACATAATGAAAAGAAGTTGAAAATGTAATAAAAAATAATTGCAAGAAAATAAAACAATGAAAAATATTAAGGCACACCAACATAAACTGGTTTCGGCTTGTGTCAAAACCCACACAATAAGGCTACAGTTGAATAATTACTGATGTGATTTTCTTTTAAGCAAGCAATATGGTTGTTTCAAATCCTTTGGTTTTGTATAATATTTTGTTTTTGTACAAAATGGTGTTCCAAGAACAATGGACCACTAATATAGTGGAAATAATTGTTGCCACCACAGGCCTGGTTGTTAGTCTGGACAGCTGAAATAAAGTACACAAATATTTATCGTTTTGGTTCGAAGGAATTTACATACAGTAGCATTGTCTTGCTCCTAATGCCAAAGCACCTGGGACCAGGCTAATACCCGGTGCTAGATTTTGTTTAGATTGGCAAAGAGATAATCACGTTTAAAGGGAAAATGTTTATAATTGTCCAATAGACAAGGGTCAAAACCAAGATGGGTATAATTCAAAATGCCCAGGCCAACACAGAAGCCAAAATGTAAGTCAAAATGCAAAAAACAGCATTTTGAGGGAGGACTTATCTTTTAATGAAAGAGTCTTTCTTTTAAAGGAAGTCAGCTGTAGCATTATGACATAATGCATAATACACTTTCACCTCACATTACCAGCAAAAGGAAACCATTGGCATATGCAATACAGAAGCATCTGTGATGTATAATGCACAAAATGGTGCCATGATAATGTCATAAAAACATGATGTGAAAATATATATAAAAAAAGATAAAATAATTAATTGGCCTGCTTCTGACTTGTGTGATTTGTGGGCAAGTATCCAGATCAGGGATAGGCTAAAGGAACTACAATTGTGCTTCATAAAAAGGTTAATGTGAGCACACTTTAAAAGAGGTTTCCATTGCGAGACTAACTGAGAAGAAAAGGGTTTCCGCAGCGTGAATAATGGATTCCGGCATTTTTTCTCCTTTATTTTGTTGTAATTGATTTTCAACATGCTGCAGAGGCTAACATGTGCTCACAGTATATTGATTATTTCAAGCCAGCTCTGCTGCCAATCATTTGCTCTGATACTAAACCAAGAACTATGGGTTGGATTGGGCAAAGAGGCACTCAAAAAATTCTTAAATTGTGGTTAGCTTTGATGGTCAATTGACAGTGATGTCATAATCATCCTATTGTCCACCAGCAGCCCTGGAACTCTATAAAACAAAACTCATATAGTGTCTTAAATATTTGGGAAAGATGATAGCCCTCAGCAAAGACTGGCAGGCTCAGAAATAAAAAAATGACATGCCATGAAATACTGAGACTTGAGCCAAATAACAGCTTTTGACATCAAATAGCTTTAATGTGTTCAGCTGTAAAGAAAAGACATGGACAACATGAGCATCAAAGAGGAAAAGTAGGCATGATGCTCGTCATGTTACCTAAACTCTACTGGCCTTTCATATTCATTAGTCTCCTTGAAAGTTCAAACATGTCCTCAGACATCTGCATGCTCCTGGTACTTCTTTCTAATGTATTACATGATGCTGAAAGGCATCGTATAATGCAGAATAACCTTCTAAAACACGACAGAGCAGGAATTACTTTATAAAAGGGTGTTAAATAGATATTCAGTTTATAATTCTTAGACAGCTGGCGCCCCGCCCAGGGTTTGTTTCCTGCCTTGCGCCCTATGTTGGCAGGGATTGGCTCCAGCAGACCCCTGTGACCCTGTAGTTAGGATATAGCGGGTTGGATAATGGATGGATGGAATTCTTAGACATGCCAGCTAAAGAAATTCTTGGAAAACTTTGCAATCATGGGGTACATAAGAGGTGGCCAGGAGGAGGAATACAGCTGTTTGGTTAATGACTTTGCTGAATGGTGCTGGTTGAACCAACTAAGCATTAGCAAAACCAAGAAAAGAGGGGTGAATTTCAGGATGAAGGCAACTTCGCTCAGTCAAGTCTCTACCAGGTGGTATAAGGTGAGGTGGTCCAGCTATAAAAGATCTATTGGGTGAACTCTGTTAGTAATATAGATTGGGTTGCAAACAAGGAAGCCATAAATAAAGTGAATTAAATTGAGCATGTTACCTGAGACATCTCGGGTCCTTTGGTGTGGGTAATATCATTCGACATGTGTCCCGTCAGTCTGTGGTTTTCATGACTGCACTTTCATTTTGGTATGTTGACACCAACAGTTAGTTAGAAAAGCTGACTCTGTTCTGGGTACTACAGTATGGTCTCTCCAGAGGCAGCAGGAAAAAGATTAGATACCTATGCCCAGAACATTTTAACACATTCATTTTTTATTAAATTGTGGACGTAACTTGCATTCAAAAATACTCAGATCCCTTCTCTTTTTCACATTTTGTTATGTTGTAGCCTTATGTTAAAATAACTTAAATTTATTTTTTCCTAATCAAGCAACACTCAATGCCCCAGAATGACAAAGTGGATAGAGGATTTTAAAAATGTTTTGCAAATTTATCAGAAATTTGCCATTTTTTCTGCTGAAGACAGATAATAGAATAAATGTAAAGATATTTGCTATCGCTTGCCTTACATGTTCCTTCAGCGTCTTTCCACTGTATCCTTGCATGTCTGAACCTCTCATGACCAGCACTCCCTTTGTTAGGCATGGTGCTGTAAAGACTGTTTCTCATTATTTTTAAGGCACCATACTCATATCATATCTGCTTTTATACTTTCTCCCTTAGAAGGCAGCTCTCAGTGTGGCTGCTATGGCCTTACTCCTCCTCGTGTGTTTTACACTCACACTTCCTCTTTTGATGGCGTAACCAAAGCCAAACTGACAAATCGGACTGCTTGCTGGGAGTGGACACACACATAGACCTCAGTGTTTTAATATATGGTGGATTAAACTGAAATATCTTATTGACACAAGTATTCAGACCATTTTCTAAGTATTTAGTCTAGGCACCTTTGGCAGTGATTCCAGTCTAGAATCTTCTTGGGTATGACAGGGCAAGCTTTGCATACATGTATTTGGGGACTTTATGCCATTTTTTTCTACAGGTACTCTAAAGTTCTGTCAGGTTAGATGCAGAGCTATTCACAGGTCTGTCCAGGGATGCTTGATTGGGTTCAAGATCAGGGTCTAGGTGGGCAATTTAAGGACATTCCCATAGTTCTCCCTAAGCCACACCTGTGTTGTCTTTGTTTTGTGCTTAGAGTTGTTGTCCTCTTGGAAGGTGAACCTTCAGCCCAGTCTGAAACCCAGTGCATTCTGGATCAGGTTTTCATTAAGAATATCACTGTACTTTGCTACATTCAGTTTTTCCTCAACCCTGACTAGTCTCCTAGTTTCCGCCATTGAAAATAAACCTCAGCAAGATGCAGCCAACACCATGCTTGACTATTGGAATGGTATTGCACAGGTATTGAACAGTGACATATTTTCTACAGTCATAATGCTTAGAATTGAGGCCAAGCAGTTGAATCTTGGTTTCATAAGAACAGAGAATCTGTGACCTCTGTAGGCTTTCCCTTTTACTGATATAACTCTTTCATTTGGCCAGTCTGCCATAAAGCCCAGATTGGTGGAGTGTTGTCCTGATGGAAGTTTCCCCATCTCTACACAGGCTGTCTGGAACTAAGCCAGAGTGACCACTGGGTTCTTGGTCACCTATATTACCAAGGCACGTCTCCTCTGATTGCTCAGTTTGGCCGCCAGGTGGCTAGCTCTAGGAAAAGTTTTAGTTGGTCCAAACTTCTTTCATTTAATAATTAAAGTGGCCAGTGTGCTCTTTTGAACTGTCAGTATTATATATTTTGATATCCTTCCCCAGATCTGTGCATTGACACAATCCTATCTTTAAGCTCAACAGGCAACTCCTTTGACCTCTCTTGGCTTATTTTTTGTTGCACATTGTCATTAGTGGGACCTTCTGTAGACAGGTGTGTGCCTTTCCTAATCATGTCCCATCAACTAAACTGACCACAGGTGGACTCCAAACAAGGTGCAGAAACATGTCAATGATGATCAACAGAATGGGATGCACCCCATCCAAATTTCAAGTGACACAGCAAAGCGAGTGAAACTTTCTTATCTTTAATAAATTTGCAAAAATTGCTAAAATCCTCTTTTCACTTCAGAGGTATTGAGTGCTGCTCAGTGAAGGAAAAAATGGGTTTAATTGATTTTAGCATAAGGCCGCAACATGACAAAATATGAAAATAGTGAAGTGCTAAGAATACTTCTTGAATGCAGTGTGTTTATCATACTGTTTCATCTGCAGTGTAATTTGTTTAGCTGTTGTGTGTTACATCTACAGTGCTAAAGATTTTCCTTTGGCATTAATATCTATCTATCTATCTATCTATCTATCTATCTATCTATCTGTCTGTCTGTCTGTCTGTCTGTCAGTCAAACTGCCTCACAACTCAAACTAAACAAGGATATATAGGACAGATTTGTTTTATAAAACACACTGTGACTATGTGCAGTTACAAGGGTCCTATACAAAACAGACTTGGGTCTGGGGCTGCTCACCATCAGATATGAAGTACTTTGCGACATTGCTAAATATGAAGGGCACTTTATAGAGCCTATCACCTTCAGTTTTTGTAATTAGACTTAAAGGTGCATATTTATTTGCAAAACCACTCATTTTGAGAGGACATACCTTATAAGGACATACCTTAGCAGATTCACTTTCGATTGACAGAGCCCACTCTGCAAGGCATTAGATGTGAACAGTGTTTCATAGTACAGATTCACTTCATAAAGCTGAGTGCCTCAGACCTCATGGCAAAAAAGGGGTTATATAAAAAGACATTATGGCACATTTCTGATGGAGCCCATTCTGAAATGTGCAATGTAGAGCAGATTTGATTATAAAAATCTGTGTCTCTATGCTCTTCATACAACAGATTAATTTGGCTAAACACTTTTTCACATTGCTAGTTGGGAATGACACTATATTCTATAACGCATATTCCCTTTGTAAGGCACTATAATCAAGTGTTTGCTGAGAATGGCTCAGAGAGATGGCAGGAGAGCTCATTGTAAAAGACATTAAAAATGTACTGTCTCAATAATTTGGTTTATTATGTTATATTTTAGGAATCTATGGGCCTCAGTCAGATCTAACTTTTTGTTCTATACAGATGGCCTTAGTTCATTATCAAAGTCTCCAACATTACAGCTGCTTCTGCATAGTAATAGTTTTCACTCCAACACATTTTATTATTATTACTGGTGATGTGGCAGTCCTTGTCCTCCTTGACCTGTCCGCTGCCTTTGACACCATTGACCATGAAATATTGCTGATGCGGCTCGAACATCTTGTTGGGATTAAAGCGGCTGCTCTTAACTGGTTCAGGTCATATTTAACTGGTAGACACTTTTCAGTCACTTTAAATTCCTCTTTTTCATCTACTGTTCCTCTTATATGTGTTCCTCAGGGATCCATTTTGGGTCCTATTTTATTCTCTATATACCTTCACCCTATTGGTGCGATTTTTAGGAAATTTAACATTTCTTTTCACTGCTATGCTGATGATACTCAGGTTTATATTCCCGTCTGCAACTCTGCAACAAATCAACTCCACAACTGTCTGTCTGAACTAAGATCCTGGATGGCCAATAATTTTCTTGATCTAAATCAAAATAAAACGGAGGTGCTTATAGTGGGTCCACAAGCTAATGCCCAAATTGGTCTTGGACTTCTCGGCTCTTTCTCTGCCTTTTCCAAACCTTAAGTCCGCAATCTTGGTGTTACCTTTGATAGTAACCTCTCTTTTGAGAAACAAGTAAATTCTGTAGTCAAGATTTGCTTTTTCCAACTTCGTCTATTAGGTAAGATAAAGCCTTTTTTATCTTCTAAAGATCTTGAGGAAGCTACTCATGCTTTTATTTTTTCTCGCCTCGATTATTGCAATTCGCTGTATTCTGGGATTAACAAATCTCTGATACACAGGTTACAGCTGGTCCAAAATGCTGCCGCTCGCTTTCTGGTTGGGGCAAGGAAGTATGACTCTGTTTCTCCAATTTTAGCTTCTTTACACTGGCTGCCTGTCAGTTTTCAAATTGATTTTAAAATCTTGCTGCTAGTTTTTAAATCTTTACATGGGCTTGCTCAAGCCTATTTATCTAAATTGTGTGTTTTACACCAGCCATCCAGAGTGCTTAGATCTTCTGGTCAGTTGTCTCTTGTTGTCCCTCGTACCAAATGTAAAACCAAGGGGGACAGGGCCTTTGCAGCTGCTGCCCCTCGCCTGTGGAACTCTCTACCTCATCATATTAAGGAGTCGTCTACAATTGAACTGTTCAAAACAAGATTAAAAACTCACTTTTTTTAACTTGCATTCAGTGACCTTCAGTAATACTGATGGTTTTCCTCTTTGTGATCATATAACATTATTTCTATTTATTATCTATCTTATTTTATGTTCATATATTTTATTACTATTTATGTTTCATTGTTTATTGTGTTTATTTTTTTTATTTTTCTTTTATTCTATTATTGTAAAGCACTTTGGCGGCAGCATTACTATGTTGTTTTAAATATGCTATATAAATAAATTGACATTGACATTGACATTTTTTAATCAGAGGATCCTTGCATATTTTAACTGAAATCCAAGTTAAACTCAGAATTTTGCCTCCTGTTTCTGTGCTGTCCAGAATGAAAAACACAAAAACAGAAAACATCACATGCCTCCCATGTGCTCTTGAATTGCTCTTTGTTTAACTTCCGACTCTTGTTCTGGCTTCACTTTCTGAGAACAGTGCCTAAAAAGTGTAATGTGAGTTGAGGAGGGGGGCTGATCACTTGGTGCAATTCACCCTTCATACTGTAATGCATCTCATGTCCCAGTCACCAAGATATAAGCCTCATGCTGACAAGAACAACCAGGTCAACACAATCATAATGCCCAGCTAGCAAGAGGCTCTGAGGGCAACAATAGAAAGGATAAAGTCCAAGAGACAGAGAGTTACACCAGCAGCTGAGAAGGTCCAACACTTAGAAGTGTTAATGAGCTGGGTATGCTTTGGGGCAATGCACCATATATATGTGCTTGGCACCACAGAAGGCTAATAGGTAGAGGCACTATGACAAGAGACTGAAGGAAGTGGAGTGGACATTGAAGCATGTAATATCACTACAGGACTCTACAGAGCTACCTGGGAGATACTGGGACACTTGGCCCCCTCCTTAGAGAATTAGTGTGGAAAGGCAAGAATTTGTAAGATCTCTAAGCAACTAGAAGAAATACAGTCCAAGGTATTAACTTACGAGACAATAAAAAGGGTACAGGTGGAACGAAAGTAAACCCAGGACAACAGAAGTGATTCTGGGAATGGAAAAAATTACCCCAAGATGGGCTTTAAAGCCCCAGACAGCTAAGTGGACATTATTTCAGTAGGAAAGATGTGGAGGTTCTCGCCTGAAAAGAATGGAAGAGGCCGGGGCAAAATGGAACGAAAGAATGAAAGGAAGTGCTTTGGCATTTGTCATGCCGGGCATACAATGTGCGATTTTGGGATGATTTTAAGTTAGATTAACAGTCAATTTTTCTCAGTCTGTGAAAATTGTGGCTTCCTCCACCAACGTTTTTTGTGCAGTATGACAGGGCTTGTGATGTCTGATTTGATCTTATGATTGGGCTGCCCTTTGAGTGGAAGATTTTCTCTCATGTAAGAAATTTCAATTGGCTGTCTTGCAGTGCATGTCGTAGTATTTTGTACATTGGGTATTGCCACTGTCATGCTCTTTTTCACATTTTTGATTGTAAAAATCTAAATATCATGTAGCACCACACATACAACTAAATTGACAATGATAAAAGCATCTTAGGAAACCTTTACTGGAAAACCCCCAAATAAGCATACACAACAGTAAATTACATAGACTACATACCTCTAATTCTGCTCTGTGCAACAGACAGATCATAAAGTCTGTGTCTCAAACATCCGCGTGTCCTGTCATACTAGCTTCTTTCTTTGTACTTTCAAAGCACAATACAGCAGAAGTCAGGAGTGCAGCTCTTTTCTTTGTTGACATATAGAGAAGCCTGTGACAATCATGTTTTGTGAATGGGTAAAACTGTCTGTCAGGGCCATGAACATATATAGTCTAAGCACCCATGTTGTGGCATGTCAGTCGGACCAAATGTGTTCCTACAATTTGAGCACATAAACAGCAGGCAATGCTATCTGTATAGTACCTTACGCTGACTGTGACTGCTAAGTCAGAAGTTTTCCTTTCCTTTTTATTTAAATGTTCCTCCTTTTTAGTCATTCTGGTGTGTGCTCAGACCATAGTGTGCATGCATATATATATATATATCATTTGTCACACTTGTGCGAGTAGGAGGCAGCTAAAGGGCTCAAGTAATTGTAATACCACGTCAGACCAGGGGTTGGTGGGGTGCACTGACTGTCATTCTCAGTTTTTTGCAGGCCTTTCCTGGGAAATCCCACCGAGTTCTGGTGCCTTGGATGATGCCACTTCCGGTTCTGGGGCTTAGATGGTGTCACTTCCGGTTCTGAGGCCCAGTGATGGTGTCACTTCCGGTTGTGGGCCCCATGACGACGTCACTTCCTCTATAGATCTTTAAAACCGCCATCTTGTCTTTATTGAACCATTTCTGTTTTGGACTCAGTCTTGTGAACATCTCTATCTTAATATTCAACAATTTTGCAGCCAGGACATATTATATGGTTGGCTGCCCCAAACCTTTATGATGTCTGGTGTTTTCATTTGTGACACTATTTATATATTTATTTATTTAAAGAGCTTTTGTAAAAAGCCACATTTCCCCCTGAGGACAAATAAAGTATGTGTCATACGGTGTGAGTAGTCGCTTGCCCATGGTTTCTAAAAATCGCACAGTGTATGTCCGGCATTAGGTAGACACATTTGCCAGCCTCTCCACCACACTTGTGAACTGTATAGTCTTGTTCTGTATAGTTTTGTTCTCTTTGATTTCCTAGTTTGTGTTCTACCAATGTTGCTCCCTACATTGTGTGTAATTTGCCATAAAGCTGCCATTTTAACTTACCTTCTTGACTGGATTCAGAGGAATGTTAGCTTGGTTTCTTTTTATCACAGAAGACACAGAAAGAACCTCAAAACAGGGGGAACCATCCCAGGAATGAAATTCAAAATAGTTATGAACCACAAAAATGGGTGTGAACCTTATATAAACCTATTGTTCTGCCACCACTGAGGTTCAGATTGAAAGCAGCAGCAGCAAGGACCAGAATATGTACGCATTAGTCATGCCAGGATTTAAAATTAGGAAGCCAAATTACCTGTTGTAAAGTGAAAAAGGGTGAACCAAAGCTTGTGAGTCAAAATGAGAGCAAAGTTCTTTTACTAGAGAAAACACTACACAAAATAAAGTTTAAATACCATTATATTGATTATGTGACATTGCACAACTTCTGGGGACACAACAACCTAACCCCCTGGCCAGCCATCATAGCAAAAAATGGTTGAAATGGTGACTTCCATTAAACAAAATGGCACCCTGGGAAAATAATAAAAACAAGACAGCAAAAAACCATCACCATTGTTAATAAATGTCTCTACTAATAACATAATGATGACTTCTGATTCACTGATGTTGAAAACATAAGAAAAGCTCCAAAAGTATGTAAAGAAAACTTTATTAAGCCTAGGACAAAATTAAAAAAGGAGAAAAATCACAACACCTATAAACCTGTAACTCGCCAATAAACCTCCAGTAAATCAAAATATGGGAATGGCTTTAATATCGGAAGAACAAATATAAAAGTGAAACAAAACTACAAAGTAAACAAAATGAGCATAAACGTCAACACAAAAGGAAGCAAACAGACCCAATAGTAAATGATTTTACTTCTGTAGAAAACACAGAAAAGCCGAAGGAACACATAAAAGTCAAGGTGTCAGTGATGAGTAAATCCCACCTCTGATTGGCCTAACACGGGACTGAGCCCAAGAAGAAGGTTAAGCCCCGAAACAGTACAGAAACCTCACACTGAAATGACCCCTACACCAAGTCACACACCAACCTATGTGCGATCCTTGATACAGGAATGATAACTTAGCATATGAGTGCTAGCAGCCATTGGAGTCAAAACACAGGGTAAAGTGGACCACTCTGCCCAAAGTTGGTTCATGCCATTATAAAATGCAGTCTGGACAGAGTGGTTAAAGAAGACGGAAAATGAAAGGATTGATAGACTAGCCATTTTGGAGTTTTGGTGGATGAATTGTACAGAGTTGCAACAAGGGAAGGCTGCACCAGCATATGGAACACATGATCTAGACAGCAGCAAATTTTTAAAATGATTGGCTCTGCACTGGTGAGGAAATGTGAGGAAAATAAAACGATGAAGAGGAAAAAGGGGAAGACAGGTGCAAAAGTCATAGCACTCTTGATTTCTTTAGCCAGATGGTGTCTAGCTCGCCAACTCGAAAGAGATACCCAATGTACAACAAATCCTACACAACCATAAAACTGCAGTTGTGCTGTTCAGTTTATAAAGATTGCAAAGGTATAGCTCCAGCACAGTGGAACCATTTTATTAAAAAGTCCAACCCATCAAAGTTTCATTGTCTTTGGAGCCTAGCAGGGAGGATTAGAGGGAGAACAGATAAGACACACAAATATCCTGTTGCTTCCCTCATCAATGTTAAGCTCCCAGGAGGCTTTTCTGATTGAACCAGCCAATGTGGTGTGACCCCTAGTGGGCAGCAAGTGCCAGTACAGTAGGGTGCACATTGAAAAAAGGCAGTGCCTCATGTAAACATGTCCTTAAGTGGGTGAATTTGTCGAACCCAAAAGATGTCCAGCCTGCCACCACAAAATCACGATTGTAGTGCCTCGGAATTCTAAAGCTGGGTAGAGACCTTACATTGGTGCATGTCTGCTTAGGCACTTTGTATATATTCTCTCTTTCTCTCTAATAATGCACTCCAGTGACACATGTCTCACTGTGTGCCCAGCCCTCAGGTTTCTCATGGCCATTCCAGCAGTGTGTCTTAGTACACCTCCACCTGTCCTGATGGCTGTCTCTCCTTCCAGCTGTCAAAATAATGACCAACTTGTGCATACGGTAGGGTACTAGCTGCCTGCTCTGACTTTCCAAGAGGGTCCATGTAGGAACTGGCTTACACTACACCCTTCATCTGCTACACAAAGCTAGTAAATTCCACTCAAAGTACTTTTTCACAGCTGGTAAAGGTGCCACCCTCTGAGATAAGCCCTTGTTTCTTTCTAGACTAATAAGCCTCCTCTCTGCAGGGGAAGCTTTCCAGTGTGTGCTGACCTGCTGGCTTCTTCTCTTTCTGATTTTATTTAAGCAAAGTACAGACTGTCAGGATTTCTCCTAAAAATTAAGGGGATAACCTTTTTGGGGAGGCTACATGCCTATCCACCCTCAGGCACATGGTAGATTTGTGTTGACTGGAATGACTAAAACAATTCAATTTATTCTTGATGGCAGTTTTTCTGAAAGATCTCACAAAGCCTAAATCTTAATTTGATTGCTGTTGCTACATCTCAGGGATGTAGAATTTTCATACAAGAAGTGCAGGACAATATAAAACCTCATTTAATGATACCGCAAAAAAAGCAAGAAAGTTGGGTGGGGGATATTGTGCACAGACTGCAAAAATATGCAAACCTGCCCCCGCCATTACTCTATAGAAGAAGTGCAACACAGCTGGTAAAGCTACATGAATCAAGGAATTAGGCAAGAGCATTTTTTGGGCCACTCCTCCTGCCACTTGATCATGTGCAGCTGATGACAGAAGCCACCTAAGCGTCTGGTTAGATTTGCTCTTGGCTGCTACCCAATAACATGACCTGTGAGCTGCGCTCATCACAACAGCACTTCACTGAGCTCTGGGGAGGAAGGGGAGCATTGCACCTCCTGGCTGAATTTCTCAGGCTCCCTCCCAGTGCTGCATGGCTGCCTGTTTGAAGACAGCCCCTTAATCAGCCTCTCTGTATTCCTAGCACACGTCTCCCCGGAGTTTCCCACAATCCTCTACTGCTAGAGTGTGTACCATGGAAACAGCACAGTCAGCGTGCCCGCCAGAGCACTCAGGCCTCCGAAAGCTCATTCTCCATTCGCTTTAGCAATGCAGCCAAGAAGTGAGGTAAAATGACATCAAGGTATGCAGAGGGAGAATCTCTTCCTAGTGCTCCTCTAGTGGTCTCAGGGCTTTCACGTGTCCTTCATTTGTTGGGCACCTATTAATCTTCTATGAGACTTCTACTGTAACTTCACTGAGACTAAGCACTCCTCCTCATCCTACACTTTGAATTCCTTTCATTCTTCCTGCACCCAAGGGACTGATCTTCTCCAAACCCCATGTAGATTTTGTTGCTTTCTGCACTCTTGTCACCTTGTCCAAAGTATAAAATGCATGTCAATCGAACCAGACTTTCATTTCCTGACCATGTTTCTCTGGAACAGGGGCAGGTTGGTGCAACATTTAGGGATTCTGTCTCACAAATCCAGCATCCTTGGTTGAAATGTTGTACCCAATCATTTCTATGCTCCCTGTGTATCTGGGTACTTCAGCTTTCCTGCCACATCCCAAAACACGAAAGTTAGCTAAAGTAACAACTCCAAGTAGACCCAGCATATGTTTGAGTGAAGGACTGGTGCTCAACTGAATTGGACTAAGCAGGTTTGAGAATCTGAAAACTTTGATTTAACTTATTTACTTGTGTCTTTTCTTAATGTGCTGTTTTAGCCTAAACGTCTATGTGCTTTTAGGGAAGTGGACAAATACAGAAATCACTTCAATTCAATGTAGTTTTATATAATTAAAGGTGGGTATTATGGTATCTCCGTGGTTAATACTGCTGTCCCACAGGTTCAGTGGACCTGCATTTGAACTTTGGTTAGGTTACTAGATATGTGGAGCTGGCACATGTTACTGTGTGTGATTCTTATTATAATGTAAAGATCAGTATGTTAGGATAATTGGTTCACGTGTGAGAGAGGGTGTCCTGTAATGGAATGCCATCTCATCTAGAACCACATTTTGCCTTATGTCTAATGTTGCTGGATAGCTATAGTTGCCTGGAAATTTTTTGAGCAAAGAGCAAAGGTGTGCTGCTGCTTCACACCTTCAGGGATCTGAGGAATCTGAGTTCCAAACCAGGCTAGGTCACTGTATTTGAGTACATTCTGTCCGTGTCATAATAGGTTTACTGCAGGAGCCATTTTTGTTTACCACATCTCTCAAATTAGCATGTTGTTCTTTGGTGGCAAAGTGGTAACTAAGTGTGCGAGTGAAAGTGTGTCCACTCCAGGACTGCCTCCAGCCTTGAACCAAATGCAGCCAGACTAGGCTTGGGATCCAAGCAATCTTTAATGCTCTCACTGTTTGAAAGACTATGTATATTTCCCTTTTCCCTTTATCTACTCTGGTTTCTTCTCACAATCCAAAGACATGCATGTTTCTTTAAATTGACCTGATATGATCCAAAGACTGGCACTCCATTGTTGGTTGGTTCCTGCACTGCACTGAATGCTCCCGTATACTGAAAAAAAGGGTTCCAGAAAATGGATGGCTCGAAATTTGCAGCCATTTACAGAAGTCAAACCATGCATGTGCAAAGACCAGTGAATAGGCTGTTGTGTTGTCATCCCATCCATAAAGAAACAGGAACCAAGTTGGAATATGGGCGAAATAGAGCTTTGCCTGCAAATGGTGCCATGCACTATTGTGGTATGTCTCAGATCAAGATAGGAGGTGTGGTTGTGCCTGTTATCTGTACTGACTGGAGGAGCACCTAGGGCCAGTAATCCCATTATATGAATTTGGGACCTAAAATCTGGCCTCTCAAAGGGCCTTGGCACTTTAAGCCAATGGATCATCATATGTTGCCTTCAGACTCCAGCAGGAGACAATGTTGTGTATCTGTGAATGGCAATGTGAGCAGGAGTCAGTGTGCATGTGTGTGTTGTGAACAGGTGCAAGCAATAAAACGTCCAGCAAGTGGAAGAATGGGTAGTACAGCAAAAGGCAGGTCCTGAAGGCTGTGGCTCAGCCCAGCACTGCCAGCGGCAGTTAAGTCTTAATCAGGAAACGGCCTGCACACATGTGGAAAACAGCAATAGAGAACATTTCCTAAACAGTCTCCTTGCCACGTTGGAGTTTTTCCTTGACGCTTGTCTCCACTTAAATAGCCTTTGCATTTGAAGGGCTTGAGCAGCTCAGTGATACCCCTGCCTGCACAATTCAGGAGGGGTAACCCTATGTTAAATTTTCGTTTGCTTTGGGGAGAAGGTCCAGCTCACTGTGTCACTGGCCACTTCTCGCTACAAAAAGTAATTATACCTGAGGGAACTGCTTAACACGTTGGCTCCATGAATGTTTCACAAAGAACTTCAACCTACTGCCCAATGATTGTTCTACTCATATGCTGGCCAGGTGACACAGTATGTGAAAGACCTTGGAGATCATGATTTATTAGGAGGCCAATGATGGCTAGCAGCCAATGGTGCAGAAGTGGATCTGAAGATGCAAAGAGCTTTGCTTTTTATAACTTCGATCAATTAATGGATTCCTTCATTATATCACTTAAATAATTCAATGTCTTTTTTTCCTTACTGTGAGCACAGTTTCCTCATGTCAGGGATGAGCTCTCTGCAGCAATGTACATTTTATTTTGTACTCCTTCCCATAATCCTTCAGTCTCTGTCAGAAGCTAGAAAATCAAGTGAGGTTGTATTCATTAAGAATGACAGGACATGGTCACCTCCTAGTGTCCACGTACTGGACAGGTGTATAATAAATGAAAGCAGACAGAGGCTGGCATTATGCCTAATTGGGACATGGGCAGAGGTTATCTGATGCTTTATTAAGTGTAAGGGCCAGTCCCAGCCTAATATGTTGTCTTCACAGTGACTTAAAGTCATCACTGGAGAATGAGCTCTTTGGAAGGAAGGGCAATAATGGTCGTGCTTTCAGTTTGTTGGATGTGATTTGGAAGCTATTTTTAGTTGTGATTGTCCCTCTGAGGTCTGCTATTGCAACTGCAAATATGACAATGCTTCTAACTGAACTGAACTTCAAAGTCCAAATGGTCTATCCCTACAAGAGCACAAGCCAGAAAAAAAAGCATTTGTGACAGACATGTCAAACCTAGATTATCCATTCAACCAAAGCTCCCTCACAACCAATAAACCCCTGGGAACTTCAAAAGCATAGTAATGTTGTAGGTTTTGTGGTAAGAGGAAGAATAAAAAGTTGCAACCAGTCTCTGCACTCAACAAGAGGTGTGCAGTATCTGCAAGGTTTCAGCTACTTTTACCATGCTGCTAATACTGGCAGTGGTGCTTCTTGAAATATTTCACCACGGCTGGTTGAACACTCTGTTGAGCAGCCTAATGGCATTCAGTCGATGGGGCTTAGTTGTAAATAAAGCCTTCTTTTTACTCATTTAACTTTGGGAACAAAGGCAGTAACATGGCAACTAGTGCCACCCAGCATTGGCTAAACAGTCCAGGCAAGGTAAACCATTCTGCAGCTGCTTCTCCCGGGTGCCTGCCAGAAACTGATGCTCTCGCTTCACTAGAGCCAAAGGCGCAGAATTCATTAATCAGGGCTAGACATCCTAGTGCCAGTTTCCAAAGTGAATTATATAAAGGCACTTTGTGTGCATCTCACATCTTATGTTACCCTCACTCCTTGGCAGCTCTGTACCCTTTCCCTGTGGAGACAAACAGGTGACAGGAGGACAAAGACTCATTTGTTATTTGGATCATTGGCAAGGTTGTGGGGAAAGTGGCTGGGCTCCCCTTGTCCTCTGCCAAATGTCTCCTGGATATCATGAGGCATTCACATGTGGGACACAGGTCACTCAGTGTCATACTGAGCCAAAGCTGGTTAGTTTTGGGATCCACTGGTGTTTAACCAGGCCTTGCAGAGAAGTATAACAAATGAAGGCTATGTGAAATGAGGGCAAGAAAACATATAAAGTCCATGTAGTTGGAATCAAAAAGTTGGTTACAGATCAGTTAATGATTCTAGTCATCAAGGTCAAAAGTTCTTTAAAAGAAACAAACTGCACATCGAGAAGAGTATCTGGCAGCTTATACAGTCTTCACTTTCTGGCCAATAATCCTCTTCCAATCCATCCATACTATTGGAGTCTCTTTCTCAGTGGCTTTGAAGTTTTTGACAACCTCTTATTATTGATGAACTGGACATGAGTTCTACCTGAGACCGTTTACTTCTTCTGTTTGTTCTACTTCTGGCGATTCCTTCAAGAACTTCACAGAAGTGGTCAATATATGTATATCATGTGACATGGTATGGTAGCAGCTGATAGCAGTGTGCCACAGAGGGGTATCAAATACTCTCCTGGGCAGCCATTCTGTGATATCATAGTCTTCCATGAAGAACAGAAGAAGATATGGAGATCTACTTAGTGCTACACAAGGTATACTCGTTGTCTCACAGACTGCATTGATGTAGCAGAGTATGTGAAGTAATGCTTGGGGTGAAGGAAGTACCTGAAGCGTCACACACTCTCCTCTAATGAGTAAAATATTTGGAGGAGTCTCTGTGAATAACCTATAAGATTTAGTATAATCTATAAGTCACTGTGATCCATAAGCCTAATTGATTAATATAACTGCAAGATCAACTTTAGTATTCATACTATAATTAAATCACTCTGGTGGCACAGATGCTAGTGCTGTAGCCACCTACTTTCAGAGTCTTAGGCTTAAATCCCAGCTCAGTGTTTGTGTGGAAGATGTCGTTTGTGTGGGCCTTGTGATGGACTAGAGGCCTATCTAAGAGTTGTTGTTTCCAGCTTACCGCACAATGCTGCCTAGATAAACACTGGTCTCAAAGTCTCTGAAATGGATTAATCAAATTTGATAATGGATGGATAATGCATATGTACAGCATATATACTGTACATTTCTACAGAAACCCAAGACAGCAACTGAAGCTGGGAATTAAACATAATGGCAGCTAGGGAAGTTTAAACCATAAGAAAAGAGGTAGCAGAAACAGTAGATATGGCAGAGGAGTGTGATTCTCACTAAAGACAGAATCGGATTCTCAAGTGAAGCCAAAGATGGACACTAGGATTAAGTTGTTGTATTACCTACGGTGCTTTACAAGGGTCATCCACCACTGGCACTGTCTGAGTGCCAATACATTCCTCTATCTACTCATGGTCACTGGTTTGTTAAATAAAAAATTATGAACAAACCTAATTAATATAAACTGACTAGCTCAATATAACCACAAAATGTGATACAATCAAAATACATATAATAATCATCACTACAAAGAGAACTATGATTTTTGTTTACTGTATCCACATCAAGCTCAGCAAACAATGTTGGCTTTTCAAATGTACAGCTAACTTAAGAGTCCTTTCTGCACATCTAAAACAAACATAAGGAATGTCATCAATCGAGTAATGAATGTATGGCAGCAAACATTGGAGGATGAAATTTGGTGAGATTAATGTAAGTCCATTTGGGAGATGATTCCACTGTATTTGACTTTGAATGGAATTAGTCTTTAACAATGAATGCAAAGCCTAGTGTTACAGTCATGTTGTCTGTTTATATTGCTGTGCCTGTGTCCCCTATTCCAGGGGTCCCCAACTCTGGTCCTGGAGGGCTGCAGTGGCTGCAGGTTTTCATTCTAACCCTTTTTTTAATTAGTGACTTGTTTTTGCTGTTAATTAACTTCTTTTGAAATAATTTGAATTGACTTGCTCTTGAAGACTCAGACCCAATGATCATTTCTTTTTCTTTAATTAGTAGCCAAACAATAATGAGATACAAAATGAACCAAAACATGACCAGCAAAATGTGTGTATCAAACAATATCTGAAAATAAAGAAAGGTGAAGGTCTCAGGAATGTTGATCTACTCAGGTCCCCAAAAAATTTTAAAAGTGCCCTTAGAAAAGAGAAAATCAACTATTTCAGAAATGTATGCTATTGCACAATGAGAGCAGCAACAAGCCATGGAATTAAAGAACAGGTTTAAAAAACAACAAGAACTGGCATCTAATTAAGCAACTGACTGGAGTGTAATTGGTTGGAGTTTGAGTCACTTCACATTTCATTTCTGTTTGGGTGCCATTTAAGAAAAGAAAAGAAATTCAGAGGAACAAATCTTGAAAAACAAGTCAATTAAAATGAAAGGAAAAGGAATTACGGTAATTAGCAGCAAAAACAGGTCAACAATTAAGAAAAGGTTTAGAATTAAAATCTGCAGCCACTGCAGCCCTTCAGGGCTGGAGTTGGAGACCACTGCCCTATTCTACTCCAGTTGGAGGATTGCTGTTATTATAATTACTTTGTTTATGTGATTATTGTTTAATGAAAAATGAAGAACTACAAATATAACTTTCAAGAAGAGTTATATAAAAAATTATATTGATCTTGTTGTTATTCCAAACAATACAAATATTCCCCATAAAATGAAAAAAGTATCCGACAATGCCATTCAACAAGTACTCCAAACTTTCACTCTTTTGTGTTATGAAGCACCAGGCGCTTTAACTTCTAATATTTCTTTTAAATAAAAGCTTTACTGCGGTCCTCTGCTGCTGAATCTTTTGAATCCAATGACAATTCTTGGAACTCAAGCAATAAATGTTGTTAATAGTAGGTTGTTAAATACGGCAATATTAAATTATTATTACTTATGTTGCAGCCAATAGTTTTTGCTCTCAAATGTTTATGACAAGTTGACAACCATCCTTGCTGCCCTCTTGTTAAGGGGTCCTTCTGAACCCCATTATAATAAAATCTTATTTTATATAGAACCTTTCACTGGGAGTGCTTTACAGTCCATACAATTATTGGACTAAAAGCAGCCAAACGAAGAGCCTATATCTCAGGCTGCTAGATATTTGTTTCACATTAATCATTGTCACCAGTATTATACAGTGCTTGCCACGAAGGACTTAGTGTCAAAGTCTCAGAAATGAGGACAAACTAAAAGCAGAGCAAAAAATCCATTGCCTATTTTAAACATTTAAACCTCCCCAAATTGAAAACAGATGTGCAGCAATGTGTTTTGCCAGGAGAAGTCGGCTCATCGTGAGCGGCTTGTGACCAGGGCTTCCCCTCAGGCTCCAGAGGTTCAGAGAAAGTCCCCCTCTGGAAGAGCTTGTCACTTTGTGAAATATGTCCATTTCCTGGAAATTCTTAAACATACACTGTGCAGTCCTAACAAATCTGACAGAGGATGGGGTCATCCACTTGGTGTTTAGGGAAGTTCTTCAAAGGCTCACCAGGACTGAGGCACCAGTCTAGCCCTGTGTATTTTGTGGTATTACTAGCTTATAAGGGGAACCACGTACATCATATTTTCCAGGTATCTTCTCCTAGTATCAGGATCATTTGGTCATTCTAACCTGAAATTTGTACTTGCAATGAAGTAAACATATTTCTATGAAAGGTACTGCAAACATCATTTGATTTTCTGACAGCAACACAAGTGAATAACCTTTCACTATTCTAGATCTTTAAACTCAGAAAGCCTTCTAGAGGTGGGCTGCCCATTGGAGAGGGGGCATATCTTAAAAACTAGGTACCATACAGGGAAAAATCACATAAAAGTAACAGGAAGAGAAGGACCCCAAGAAAGCCTGATTGGGAGAAGTCACTAGGAGGCTGATCTTTCTTGCCATCTGCATTGAATGTCAAGCACAGGTTTATGGTAGCTGACATTAAGAAACGTAGCTCTATTAGGGGACACTCTCACTTCAATGCACACAACAGGGGACAACCCAGGATGCAGGGCAACAAGAAAATCCTTATGAACTTATGGTAGAAGTTATACTGATTCAGTAGGGCCCATAAAATGGGGTATAAATAGGCACTCTGGGTTAAAACTTGGAGGGCTTATAGTTGGTGAGCTAGGGTAAAAGGTAATGTGGCTGGGGGGATTGCTTTGTTTTAATTACTTTTACTGTTAATAGCAAGTAAGACAGCTGCCCTATTAAATCACCAGGCTGGTATTTTATAAGGCACAGATAGACATTTCCTGTTTTGTGTATTTGATATTGAAGTTTTTTCCCTTTAGGTGGACATGTCTGATTCAAACCTTATAGTACTAAGCATAGAAATTGGGGATCCTGATTAATGAATTCATAATCCGGGGCATATTTTTCTGTGAACGTGCAGCATAGGGTGCAATTATGGAGCATCTAAGATGGGATGCCAGTCCACTGTTAGGCATACACACTTGCATTCTCACTCACTCACAGCTTCTGGAGTAAAACCTAATATAACACCAGGAGAACATACAGTTTCTACAAAGATACTGTGCTCAGGGTCATAGGAGGGCTACGCCTGCACTCAATGAAGACTGCCATACAAAAATAAACTGAATTGAAAAACAGACTGCGACAGCAGTGTCATAAAAACAATTCCAGCGAAACATGGAGAGTGATGGCAGGGTGAGAGGTGGCTGGGCCCCAAACAGAAGGTCAGTCTAGGTCAGCCCAAATCTCCTTAACATCCTGACCCAATGTAAAGAAAACAGAAGAAAAGAAGTCAACTTGCAAAAGAGTTGTGAAGAAGATACAGCTAGCAGACAAAACTGGAGCACAGGCTTAGAGCTGCACGTTCATCACGTGCACCGAACCTCACTTGTGTGGATGGTCAGCAGGAAAGAGCTCAGCATGACACTCATCAAAGCGCAACGAAGACCATAGGAAGAATGAGAATATCGGGTGGCAGAAAATGAGCAGCTTGGTAAAACGGAGAAGCCAAAAAAGCAAGACAGCGTGGCAAATAGCTGTGGCAATGCTAGAAATAGCAAACGGAAAAAGACTGCAATGCGGTGCCAGAGTGGGACTCTCAGGACAAGCACAAACCAGTCTGCACTATGAAGCTGGACAAGTCACTAGAAAGAAAAGAAACTGTGGGGAACAGTACAATGTGCAGCAAGTCTCATAATCTAATGAAGAGATCTTTATGAACTTCTTTCACTAAGATGGACCGGCAAACACATCTTCTTTATATAGTGTTTGCCACACAAAATCCGCACAAAGTGCTTTCACAGAAATATTACAGTCAAATTCAGCATTGTAATAGGCAGGTACACACTTTTTAAACTCTTAAAATGTCAGCTATTTTAGATATTTATACAGCGCCACAGTGCTTAGCACTCCAGCTAAGCAGATCTAAACCCCTGAGCTCAAATCCTGTGCTGTGATACTATGTAGAGCTTGGATGTTCTCCCTAAATCTAAACTGCTGTATGCATGGGAAATGAGTCTGCAATGGACTGGGTCCATGTCCAGGGATGGTTGCTGGCATGTGCCAAATGCTGAATTGGATAAACCAGTTTTGAGAAAATTACATGTTAGTTATTTACTTTATTTTTTGATTAAAGAAAAATCCCTTTTCAAGGATATCTATATATTCATTTTTTGTCAGGATTTCTGGTTTTGTGGGAGCATTTTATATTATCCATACATCCATTACTGAATCTGCTCAATCCAGTTCAGGTACATGGGGTCCAGAGCCTATGCTTACTGCTTTGGGCACAATCCTAGTTGAGTCCATCACAGGGCATACTTAGGCCTACACCAGGAAAGATTGTACCTAAGTCCACTGTGTCATTGTTACATTCTTTTCTGTTAATAAAGTTAATAAAGCTATTGTAATAATCATAGCCTGCATTTCTTTTTCCATCTCTCTCTGT
>JANRMT010027041.1:78241366-78256747 GCA_026402145.1 Polypterus bichir lapradei
AGATAGATAGATAGATAGATAGATAGATAGATAGATAGATAGATAGATAGATAGCCAGTTGGTAAACATCCACCACGTCCTCTCAGTTGCGAGAAGCAGATTATAGATATGTGATACAGTATCTGCCAAATAATACAAAGAGTACACAACACATGTTTCATCCTAATTTGGGCTGATCAGGTGTACACATCTTTGTTTCCACTTACAGGGATCAATCTTCAGGCATCAGCACCTGAGGTGAAGCCTCTGACATTGCACCATGGTGGCAAGTTCGCTTACTTGACAGAGAAGACGTGGCAGATGTTTGCTGACTGGCCAACCAACCTCAAGTGTTACCTGGTAGGTACTGTACTGTATCATACTGTATATATATAATGAAAGTAACTTTGAATTATCCATCCTTACAAACCACAAAGAAATGTTACCAGTTATTGGAGAAAAATTTGTAACACCAAGAAAAAAATGAATTAACGTAAGTTAATGTAACAGCAACATTTTACTCACTTAAATCTTGACAGTCAAGCTCCATGGAGTTTGATGAACAGTCACTCAAGTCCTCTACTGAAGACATACCATCTTCGGCTGACACGTGACGCCTACAATAAAGAGAAGATAACAACAAGCAAAAGTATAATGAAATCCATACAAATTCCTTACTCCATTTTCTATTGTCCTGAGCTGATGTGTAAAGCGTTCGCACCAGCCAGTATCCTTATCCTTATCCAGTATACTACCTCATTGTTTACTGGATAGCTGGGTAGTGGTATGGATTACCAGGGTTCCATCCTGGCTCTAGTGTCTTTTCTTTGTATTTGTTTATTTTATTGTCTTCCAGGTTTACTTTTTTACTTTATGTTTTCAAAAATGTTTTTGTTTCATCTATTTTTGTATTTACTTATTTATTGTTATGTAATGTGCATTCTTTGTATTGATTAATAAATTAAATTTAGTTTATTATTTCAGTTATTTTCTATGTCTTCTATGTGTTGAACTTAAGGCGACAGGAACACCTAATGTCACAGCTGAGGCATTTATTTATGCTCATGTTTGTTTGGCTTTCTCTTAATTTTATTTTTTTTATTTTTCAGTATGAATACTTGTGTGGTTTTCTGGTTAATGAACTCTGCTTTGGAGTTTTGATTTTGTATTTGTATTTTTGACTTAATTTTGCTAATTATGAGCTTTCCTAGGAGGCAACCCTTCTCTACACCTTTTATCTTGCTTTTTCCTAATGCTTTTAAATAATAAAGTCACAGTTTGGCCAAGGATTTTAACTGTTCCCTTCTCCCTTGTTGTGAAAATTTTAAGCTGTTTTTTTTTGGCTGTCAATTCTATAAGCTTTCTTATCAAATTGCCAGGCTTACATTGCTTTTTAGGCCTCCCTGGAACTTTAAAAGCTAGCTTCAAGATGAACTGTGTTTTTGCTTTTCATTAGCCCAGTGGCTAGGCTGATTCAGAGTTATAATAGTAGATGTCTGTACTGATTTTAATCTCAACAAAACACGTTACCTGGAAATGAAATCCAGAAGAAGTTCACTAGGTCTACTATGTCTTATGGGTTATCTATTTATCACAGGGCACATTGTCACATACACACCCACACTGGGCCAGTTTAGAGACACCAGTTAGCCTAGCTGTATGTCTTTGGCATCCAGAATACTGTCAGACATGTGTGTCAGAGGAACACACTCCCGGCTCATAACATGTATGCAATTCCCTATTGGGGTGAGAGGGGATGCTGTCGCTAACAGCCTCGTCTTTATTCTCCTCCTCTACAGCAGTGGGAAGACACACCTTGAGGGAGAATAACCCCACCCCTTCCAACAGCAGGGCTATAAAGGTCCAACACCTACTATGTCGGGGTCTCATTTGAACCACATTTTGAAGGAGGGAACTCCCTGTTACAGACTTGCTCTCAAGAGCCAAAGCTCTCCTAGCCAAGAAGGTTGCTTTTTCTGTTTCCACTTTTGTGCTCTCAAGCAGTTAATTTTGATTTATATATTAGAAATTAAAAGGGGCAACTGTATTGGCACCCCAATACTTTTTGCACTCTACATTAATTTATTTACTTGTCCACAATACAAAATAGAGTACAAACAGAGTATATTACATATAAAGTGTGTAAACTTCAAATAGATATTGGCTAGCCTTGAATTTTAACCTACGGATCTACTATAGAATTATGAGGCATCTCCACCAACAATTAAGCCACCACACTTTTCCCTCAAATGTTCGGATGGTTTATACTACACATACTTCACCTTTAAAAATTTTTTTCTCTATTGTGAAAAAACATAATAAGCTATTCTGTGGAGGGATGTTTCTTACCGAAATGGGGCAACTGTGGCCAGGTTGGAGTGAGGGAGCTTGCTTGGTGAGACAACTTTGATTGCTTTGTCCTCAGCTGGCTTTGCTGGCTGTGGCACCATCTTGGATGTGTCCATCTCTTGGTTTGTTAAGCTACATACTTTTCCCTCAGCATGAGGATCCTGAATGAGCTTACTTTTATTCTGTCGATAAAGCCCCATAAGCAGATTGTCATTGGTATATTTCCCTTTAGATTGATTTGTTGGTTTCATCTCATTGGCGTTGAGTCCAGGCTGCAGGTTTGCCCCTAAAGAATTCCCGTTTACATTTCTCCTTAATTCTCTACATACTTCAAGGGAGAGAGACTTCACATGGAGGTCTAGGGTGTCCTTAGATCGTGGTGCCTCCTTTCGTGGAATCTGAGGGCTATTAAAGGCAGACCTAACCCCAGTCTCTTTGTTCAACTGGCATAGGCCTTCAGACGAGCCAGCGGCAAGGGGGATAGCACTCCTGCGAAGAATCTTGCTCCCATCATTCAGACCTTGATGCTGGTTCTTTCCACCTTCTTTAAATGATTGGCCACTTACTGTGAGCTGGGCTGCCTGGCCTTTGCAAGGGTTGGATTTTTGGGGTGTCTGTGGTGGCTTTGGTGGCTTCATGAGGCTTTTGGGAACTGGGATGCCTGAGCTCTGCAGGGACCCAGGAGCAGGCTTCATCTTGGAGCTGACACTCATAATGGGGCACTTTAGCTCTGTTCTTCAGTGTCTGTAAGGCACAAGACAGAAAAAGCATCATTTCCACATCAAAGATCACTAGTAACCTCAGGTATTGTGTATCTCTGCAAAGGGCATCCATGAAGAATTTATATAAATCACAAGATAATCAAAAGAAGTAGTTAACTCATTAGCATTCAGAAAACATTGATGATAAGGGACTGCAAATCCAAAATATACACAATTCAATGTTATTAAGCAAAATATTTTTTTCCACTACCAACAGGAAAAACAAGTCTATAAAAACATACATTTTTCAATTTTCTAGAAATTGAGGATTTAGGGAGCCTCATAGGGAACACTGTGTTGGCTATGATTTACAGCACATATCACTATGCAATGACCTGTATATAATAATGAGTGAACATTACATTACTCCATCTGTTTATTCAGCTGAAGCCTATATCCAAAATGACTTCATGCCACAAGAAGAGAGTACACTGGCTCCCAATTTAACTGGAGAGCATGCTTTGGAATAAAGCCATTAGATTACCAGAAACAATGATTTTCTAAATGACACACAAAAAAACAATGGATGAATGACAATAGGATGTTTCAAAATAATAAATAAAAATAAAAATTTCACCCCCACAGTACTACAAATTACTCTGCGATTTCTCTCTATATATACATACTGTCACGTATATGCACCTGGGGATCACCTTCAGGGCTCAAGCAAGATAAGCGAAACCACCTCGAACCATGAGGAGGTGCTGTTGCTAACTGTCCTTTCTCTTCCACCTGCAGCTCCAAGAAGAGCCCCAGTGAAGCTATAGGTGCCTGCCCATGGATCAAAGGATGAAACAAAATGAGGTGTGTCCAGAGAGAGAGAGAGGTCTCATTCTGAACCTAGAACTGGTGGTGGTAGGAGCTCCCGAGTTGCCTGGTGTAATCAAGTGTAAGTATTTTGTTTATTGATCATTAACCATGTTAAAGAACTCTGTAATAGAAAGAAGGGAAAAAGGAGCAGCAAAATCAGAGTGTCAGATACGTCACAGAAGGTATTTGATACACGATGTAAAATATAAGAATGAAAACAAGTGAGAAAAGCATGTCAACAAATGAGCACTACTTGGGATTGTTATATCACCATGCTGGATTTTTTCATGGTCTAAACAAATCACTGGCTTCCTGAAATGGGAAAGTTCAGTTTGCTCTATATGAACCACAGTTATTTAAACCACAGTGTTTATATGTAGAGTAAAATTGTCTTTTGTCCTCCCCTAGTGAGTCTTTACGTTCACAATGATACAAGTAAGCCAAGCCCTTAGGGTATGGGGCAGCCATGTACAGCCACATGATTACAGTTCAGGGTGCGCTGCTGTTATTAACCCTGAGTGGTCTTTAAAGGTCTAAGCCTCAAACACATTTTTTAGACTGCTCGCTCAAGCTCCTGGGAAGAACTGTAATCCATGTTTCATACTGTATCTATGCTGCCCCTAATCTGTCTAGAGGGGTGTCCCTGGCTTCCTTTAACTCCTAAATGACACCACTGATTTGTACTGCATTGACTGCTGTCTATCATTGGTAGAATCCAGCAATCTCTGGTCGTCTCTTGCTGCTTTGAAGCATTTAGCAGGAACACTGTAAGTTTGCTTCCAAGACACGACATTTACTCTTTTACTGCTGCCCTCATAAGATTTACACTCAGGACACCCAGCATAATGACAGGGTATATTATGTCTTATCATCCTTATTTCCTGGTGGCAACTTTGCATAGCAAACCCTTGCAAGCCAGACAATATCTTATACCACATCTCTGTAACAGGAAAGCTGGCTGTAACTGCCTTGCTTTGCATCACTTGGTGAGTTAAGGATGACAACTGAACAAACAATGTTTTGCTTTACAGTACATACCATTATACTACATTGGCGTTCAGCTTAGAGCCTAAACCTACACCTACATGGGGACAGTTTGCAAAAAGTATTCATTTGTTTCTATTTCCCAGTACAACATCAGGTTGTACTCACCCAAAGCAAAATGCATCATGAGCTTCAGAGGCATTGCATTTACAGTAGAGAGCTGAAACTTTATTTAGAAACATCTTTTTGTCTCACAAATAGTCAAGCAATCTTTATTTTAGTGCTACATCCAGCGCATACAATCACAAAACACTTTATAGAAAAAAAAAACAGATTACAAGGCAGTATGAAATGTACAACCTAATCAGTGCAATAAAATAAAAAATAAAAATAGAGCAAATACAAATAAAAATCAAAAAAGACAGCTGCCTCAAGGGGATTAGAGGAATTGTTGATAAGTATACCTCGCAAGTACCTAACATACTTTTTCTCAGAAAATCCAATGCTTCTGTATGTTGCTTTAAGTTTTACTTTTAAATTACACATTCCAAGGGAGATCTGGCATTCATTTAGGATCAGAATGCTGCGCTTGCTTTAGAATAGAGCAGCAGAGTATCTGTGTTTTCCATATAGCCACAGGCCTCTTAATGGTTTCTGGGGCTTCAGCAAAACTATGCAATCTGTGTGTTTACTTGTGACTACTCAATGAGGTGGGAAATAAACATTTGCACATATTCATACAGGATAAGCAATGTGGCAATGGACTCTGGAAGTACAGTTTGCAGGTTGTTTGAAAAAGCAGAAGGATTAAGAAGAGTTTCGGCTAAATGGTTATGCATTTAGAATATGTAATGAAATAGGAGTAGTGTAGTCGGCAGGATCTTTACGGAATACCTCCGGAATTGTCCTGGCAACCCCCTAAAATGTGGCACTGTTTCTGGAATGCTATCTGTAAGGAAAATCTGCCTCTTGTGCCCTATCTATTTTTTTTTTATTTCAGGGATCTTTTCATACTCTTTGACAGAATGCTGGCAAAGAGGTTTTGTTATGTTCATCTTGTTAGTGCACACTCTGATATATTAATCACATATAATTGTATTCAGATTTTTACAAAGTATTGAGGTGAGGTATTTCCTGTGAGACATCTAATATGAACTTTTTTGTGTATCATCAGTTTACACATAAGCAAGCCAGATAGGTAGATTAAAAGTCATAAGTCTAACTCTCATGTTTTCTCTTACATTTACATTTTCTCATTCCAGTCATGAATGATGTGAACAATATGGTTAAGTGAAAGGTTAATTGCAATGAAAGCCTGATATGGACTAACATGCTTCCCTAGGTATGTTCCTGCTTATCATACTGTAGATCTGGGTAACATATGTGAATTTCCCCTTGGGATTAATAAAGTATCTATCTATCTATCTATCTATCTATCTAAATAGCGGTGAACTTTTTTGGGTGAAAAGAAAAATGTTCTTTTAGGAAACCAGTAAACCTGGTAGAAAAAGAATTAGGAAGGTGAGGAAAGGCAGATTCAAGATAGAGAAACAAGATGAGTTAAAATGTAACTGTCTTTTTTATTAGATAAAAGTAAATACATTTATGCAATTGTTTGTGTTATTAAAAAACATATTTCTTTTCCATACCCAAACACTTCTTTCATCATTCTACAAGTTTAATGTGTTATGTCATGTCTTCTGTCCTTTAGAGCTGTTGCACAGCAGTGGACAGTATTCTGCTGTCATCTAAAGGTCTCCAAAGCCTTATTTATTGTTGTTATATTTAAACAGTCTCCTCACAACTAAACTGCAGCACTGTTTCAACTTTCACATCCTTTCCTCATGTTTTGGAGTTTCTTTTGTGCATCCCAGTCTATAACATTCACTTTTGCTAATGGTTTTAAATTGATGAAGTGTTTGCTGTTTTGTTTTTACCTAATAAAGTTTTATCCTGTTTTCTGTATTTGACTTGATGGTTTATTTACTTTTTCTTTATTTAGTGATGTGTACTCATCCTCCAAATGTCTGTGTTACATTCTTATAACGAATTGATAAATAATGCCACTCTCAACTGCAGTTTCTTTGTGCTTTACTAGTCTTTCATTCACACTTGTACCTTGAAACCTAAACTTCTGAGTACCTGGAACAGGATGAAGACACAACTCATGAGTTCATATTTTTATCCAGTGCAGTGATATTTATAAAAATGAATAATCGATTAATATTGTTTGCTATTACTGAATTTGTCAAATATAATCCTGAATAATAAGGTCAAACACATTTACTCTGTCCATAACATTCCACTGCAAATCTGAGTAGGTGTGCTCCCTTCTGACCATTAAGCGTTTTTTTGAAAACCCAGTCCTGGTGACTTCTGTCGATACTGCAAGGTTTTGTTCCAACCAGTTTCACAATCAGTGAGTCACTTTACCTTGCATTGATCTCACTGTTTTTGTTTTTATTTTTGTTTTTTTTTTTTGTATCTCAATAGTAGTGTGAGATTTACTTTTGACATTGAACTGACATCTTCTTTGTTCATTGTTATTATTATTAAGATACAATCAAGGGAGATAACTACAGAGAAAAAGATTAATTTATGAGAGTGACAAAAGGGAGTTAAGAAATAAAAATGATGGCAAAATATGAATATTTCTAAATTTCTTATGAATATATTTCTCACACTATTGCTCTATTCTAAATGCAGGAGAAGAGAACAAAAAAAAGACAATTTAATCAAACAATGAGTTCAGTTCGAGGCAAAATGACTCACTGATTGTGAAATTGGTTGGAACCAAAATCTGCAACCCCTAGTGTCTCCTAAAACTGGGATTGAAGCTGCGGTTATGAAAACATGATTAAAGCATGCTGTCAGATAAGGTTGTTGAATCCAATATTGTTACACATTATGCATGTGCAAGCTGACAGATTTACCTAATAATGTAGTCAGTATGACCATTTTAGAATGTGCTTTGACACAAATAATTTGACTCGATCTGTTGGCTTTTGTATGACAGGCCTGATTGCATAGTGCATGTTTACAACAACAACAATAATTTATTTTTTGTGTATCCCAAAATCACACAGGGAGTGCCACAATAGGCTTTAACAGGCCCTTGTTTTTGACACTCCCTAAGAAAACAATAAAAAACTCCCAGAAAAAACCTTTGTATGGAAAAAAAGGAAGAAATCTTGGGAAAGGCAAGAACCCTTTCCATTTAAGTTGGGTGTGCAATGGGTATCAAAAAAATGGGGTCAATACAATACACAAAACAGAACACAAGTAATTTACAGATGTAGATGGCCGCCACCTCAGGAATACAATAAAATCACAAAAGTAATAGTAGAAAGCTACAAAGCATATATTTATTATAGGGGGCATATTTCCACAGTGATGTGTCTACATCTTGGGACTGGAGAACAGTTTTAAAGTCTAATTTCCATCTGGAGTAATTCTGTAAAATGTTTTCATGCCCTACATTCTTCTGTACGCCTCATCAGCAAGTTTTATCACTTTTTCTTCATTACTGTGACTCATGTACTTGCTCTGATTCTTTCACTCACATTTGCAGCAAAGTGAGTGAGTAGTATGGTGGCCACACAAACTACTCCAAGAATTTTTTTTTCCCCGTGCCATATAGCATTATAACAAGAAACATTCTGTTTTAACATGACATTAGTGGTATAGGGAACATCTTAAGTGGGTCTAGGTGAAGGCTTTGTCAACTGTTAGAAGTTCTTGTTGGACAATTGTTTTTAAATGGCACAAATGTTTCAGAATTTTCCTAAATTGTATTATCTTTGTGCTCTTTGTTCTTGTCAATGTCAATTCCAATGAGAAGGTAAATTGCATTATTTCTTGCATAAAAAAAACTTAATAAATAATTATAACCTTAAGCTACATCACACACCATTGCTGCACAAACACAGAATCCGGCTTTATCTGCCACATTGAAGGCACAAACCCAACTAGACAGGATCTTATCTAGACGTTAGAAGATAGTGTCAGGGTTGATGAACTGCGATTGAAACCTTTCTCCTAGGCTTACTTAACACAGATATCATTAACCACAAAACAATTTGGCAGACCTCAGGATACATTCCAGGGCTGTAGCCACCTTTGTTTAAGTTTAGCTTTTCAGATGATGTGTCCACCTAGAAGCAGAGAGTATCTCGGTTTCCACAGTAGAACTACTGGCAGGTTAAGTAAATGACTCGGGGATGGGCGGTTGAGTTTACAGCCTTACAATTCAGTGCCCAAATGCCTGCAAGCTTTCTCTTCTCTGCTGTTTTGATAAATCCCAGTTTTGTAGAACCCAAATGAAAAATCTTTGTGAGGAGGGGAAACAACAGAATATTCAGTGGCAACTATTCAGTTTATCTGCATCAGAAGAAAACTTGAAAAGTTTCAAATATTTGAAAGTATCTTGGGAGACCCATGGCCTGACAACATTACTACTACGGCTACTAGTTACTGATGGGCATCAGAAACAAGAATGTGACCGTGTATTTATTTCATTAGTAGTGAATGTAGTTAAGTAGGACAACTAACAGTCACAAGACAATTTGTTCAAACCCTGCCACTGACTCACTGCGTGGATTTGAGAAAGTAACTTAACCTGCCTGGGTTCCATTTGTAATCAAGTATTGAACTTGGCTGTGTTCACTGTAGAAAACGTCCTTTTAAGTAATGGTGTTTGATTTAATCAACTATAAAACAAAAATGAATCAGTTCTTTGTTACTGAGAGGCTACATACTAACAACTATAGCATTATGGTCAGGGCAAAATTACAATGCATCTATGTCATGGTGTAAAGTTTCAGCCAAAGCTGGTAGCACTCTGAATGTTGGCTATATAAAAGCCTTCCTGAACAGATGAGTTTTAAGTTGTTTTTGTCAGCTGATCTAAATAATTTAAGGAGGTCATTCTAAAATCTGGGCACTATACAGCTAAAGGTCCTGTCACCCACAGAAAGCACGTTAGTGTGAGGCACAACAAGATTGCCAGAATCAGAGTACCTTAGCAGGTGAAGAGGAGCAGAGTGATGGAGAAGGTCACTGATGTTTTTTGGTGCAAGGTCATTTAAAGCTCCATAGGTTAATAGAATTTTAAATTCAATACTGTAAGACACAGGGAGCTAGTGGAGGTGAAACAGTATGGGTATGATGTGCTTGCTTTGCTTGTTTGTGTAAGGACTCTTGCAGCAGAGTTTTGAATCAACTGGAACTGTGATATAAGATTAGAAGTGGCACCTTCCAGCAGCAAGTTACAATAATTGATGTGGGATGTGATAAAAGCATGGACAAGTTTCTCAGCATTAGAAAATGGAATGAGCTAACACATGATATGTTATGGAGGTGAAAGTAAGAAAGTTTCTTAATGTGGTTTTATGTGGGCGGAATAAGTAAGAGAGCAATCAAAGATGACAACAAGATTCTTTGCATTAGAAGAAGGTCTGATGAGATCACTGTCAAATGAAAAGGAGCCTATTTTCTTAAGTTGTGCTTTAGTGACAATTTTCAGGAGTTTTATGCTCCACCCAGGTTTTAATTACTGAGGCAAGTTGCAAATTCAGAAAGCCCTAAAGAAGTTTCACTTTTAACAGTGAAATACAGTTGAATGTCATCCACACAAAAATACCGTAATAACCCAGTCCAAAACCATGAATGATATGGCCAAGTGGAAGCATATAGGCACAGAAGACCTAATGGCTGAGGACAGAGCCCTGAGGGGCTCCTTGTGTGATTGGCGCTGAGCTGGAACTGCTGCTGCCAAGACTAACAAACTCTTGCCTGTCAGTCAGATAGGACTTAAACCACTGGAGGGACACCCATCATGCTCATCATTCTAGACATAGAATGTCATGTCTGACAGTGTCAATTGCTGCGCTGAGGTCTAACAGAATTAATATTCTGGTTGGTCCAAAGTCTGCTGCCATAACCAAATCATTGGTTACCAGAAGCAGGGCAGTTTCAAAGCTGTGCTATATTTTTCTGAACTATGTGCTATATCATTTCTGAAACCAGACTGAAAGGGTTGTATCAATGTTTTAGAATAAAAGTTATTAGTGAGTTGGGAGGCTATAACATGCTCAAGAACTTTTGACAGATGCATCTGTGAGTCAATTACTGCTATGTTAGAAGACCTTAACAAAAACTTTATTTGCTCTTAATAAGGTGTGTAAATCACCAAAAACAGCAAATTAGAATAGGGATGCCTATAGTGCGTCTACTAGTCACTTACTGCTCTGTAACAAAGGCTTAACAAACACATTACTCAGTCCTAATAAGATTTACAAAGCATCAGTGACAAGACTTTAGATTAGGGTCTACCTAAAGCTCATCTATCAGTCACAGTTTTGTAACAAGACTTTGATACATGTTTTGTTTGGTCCCAAAATGGTTTGCAAAGCACCAGTGGCAAAAATTGTGAAGAGTGGATACCTATAGCACACCTTAACTAACACTTCTGCTGTCTTAACAAGACTTACAAAGCAACAGTAACAGCCCTTTAGAATATGGGCTAACTATTGATCATCTGTTAGTCAGTTGCTGTGATGTAACAACAGCTTACCAAAAGTTTTGTTTGGTCTTAATACGTCTTGTATATTACAAATACAACACTTTAGAACTGGGGCTTCCTATAGTGCCTATAGGACCTTAACAAAGTCATACAGTAGCTTGTGTTGCATAACTCTAAGTGACTAATATAGGAATTATTGCAAGCTCTTAAAGACTGAACTGTTCTTGAAAGTTTCATATTATTGACCAATCTGTAATATAATTAAACACATGCTAGTTATATAACCAGCTGAATCATCTTCAGACTGAACTGTACTTGTAAGGACTTGAAGGTCACAGGATGACTGCTTGCTGTTTATATTGACAGAACCCAGTAAAAAATCAACACAGAAAAAAAAGAGGGAAAAAACTAAAAACATGCCCAAATAGATTCTATTTTTTCAATTTTTTATTTGCAAACTGATCCTGGCCACTATAAAAAGTGTTTTATAAATCAACAATTCAACAACAGATATATTTATATTCAGAATGATGGAGTAGTTCATAAAATGATTGCCTCACGACACGCAAACTCTTGTTCAGTTTTGAGCCACTATAGCTTCTGCTTGGACTTTGAATTGAATTGGTGTTAATCCAGGTTTCTTCTTTCACTCATTAAGGCTGCTAGCCTGATATTAGCGATGGGGAGTCTGTGTTTGTCCTGTGTGATCCCTTCCCATTTCTTAAAGGGGTACATTTTGACTCTCTATTACCCTGATTATAAAACGCCAGCTTTACAAAGCAATGAATACATTTATTATGAGTTATACTGAAATTGGCACATGCTTACAGTTGGCACTTGCACAGTAATGCAGTCTGGTACAAAAGCAGATACACACACATGTATAAACTATGGGTTGCCCCAGCAGAAATGGAAAAAAGCCATGAACTTAGGAACCCAGGAGAGAGCGGACTGTATTATCCTGCAAACCAGGGGGTCTTTTCGGTTTCTGTTCAGTGCACAGAAGATCATTGTGGTACAGCTCCTAGACCTGAAGGACATCTAGACTGTGTGCTGCTTCAGGAAAGCTACAAACATCTGTAAGGCCTCTACACACCCATGCCATCATTTGTTTGAATTTCTTCCATCTGGCAGGCATTATAAAACCTTTCATGCCTGCAACTCCAGGCTGAGAAACAACTTTTTTCCCAGAAACATATTTGCTCTGTCAGTCCTCCAAACTCTCCTCATAACTTGACTGACTGCCCTCCATACTTGTCTGTCACAAGTGACTTTATAATCATGCATATTTGTACTATGTCACCAGTAAGGTAAATGGCACACAAGGGTTCACTTTTATCCATTCTGTGTTACTGTCTGGATATTGTGTTTAATGCTTGTACTACTAACACAGGCAAATAATAACCTCAGTGTACAGGGACTAATACAATATGAAGATGTTTTTAATCTGTCATTGTCATATAATATTTGCACTGTGCATAATGTCTATATTACTATTATGTAATTGATACTTTTCCATAATGTATTGGTTTGGTTGCTGCATTGGACATTTGAGTTGTTACACTATTTATTACTACACCCACTGTTCATTCCGTTTATTACATTTTATTTATTTATTTATTTATTATTTCAATGTTATTTTACCATAGTGTCTTAGTGTTATTAATTCCCTTATTTTTATTTTATTTTTGTTTTTATCTTATTTGTTGTCTTTATAGCACTGAGTACTGAAGTTGAAAATGTTGATTTTGTTGTACAAAACAACTGTACTTGTGCAATGATAATAAATATATTCTATTCTCTTCTACTCTTTTTTAAGGTTTTCAATCTAGGGTTGACCAGGAATTAACACATTTACTTGTGTCTGTGTGAGTTGTTTGTCTGATTGTATATATATTTTTTCTCTCTTACTCATCTTAAAGATGTTAGGTTTATTAGGTGGTAGGCAAAATTGCCATTTTAGGTCTATTCCATGAACTGGTAGAATAAATGGGTGGATGGATAAATGGATGGAAGGACAGATGGATTTTCCTGACTAAGAATGTCAAAGGAACCATTTCTTTGGTACCAAGTATATACCAAAATGCCAAAAACATAACAGTACTAGCTTTTTTTTCCAGTATCGGTACCAGTTAAAGTTGGTACCACACTGATGAGTGACTGCAAGTAGTCATATTACTTTGGCAAACAGACTTAATAATATGTGATAAAAGAGTGAGTACAAACTACATATGAAAATGGCTCATAGTGCAGTAGCATCATTTAGTTAGTACATCAGGAAACACGAAAGGCAGAAGTCATGTCTGGAAATACTTTGTGTTTGAGACAGGGGAATTTCAGTGTGCGATTGCCAGAATCATGATCATCAATTTTTTTAAATAAAGGGGCAAAACTCCCGTTATGGAGTTAGCTTAGAAACAGACTTGAGTGTGCTTTGAGAACACCTGACATCACCAATTAGATGTGAGTTATAATTGTTTAACTTGTATCTGTCGAGATTAATAACTTTTTAATACCACGTCCTACTCTGTCTCTCAAAAGGAAAAGAGGCTTTGCATTTATTTTCTGATTCTTTGGCTTTACATATTCATCTGAGCATTCATCCATTTTCTATTCTGAGTTAAGATCACACATATAGGACTGTAGAATGTAGGAGGAAACTTGCATGGTGGCAGTGCTAACAACAGCTGTAGCAAGTAAAGGCCGAGACATACTTCAAATGAAGTGGCTATTTGGCTTGTCTATGCTGGTGATAAAATGAAAAGCTGCACTTGTTAATACCAAAATAAAATGCTTCAAAGCACAAAAAATGTCTCTGTAGTAATATGACATGTACTGTGTTAACAGAAGTGCATCATAGATACATGCAGTTATAGCAATATGGACAAACCACCATACTAAATATGAAACACTAACACCGTCAGTACCACCCAGCGATACCTGTTATGGGGAAAGCTTGGACATGTGTAGGTAGATGAGCCTGTGATATCCTGGATAATGGACTGGCGGTCAGGAAGACTGCAATTTGTGAGACTCAAGGGCTGTCTCTCTGATATGGATGTGACCAACACAGGAGTACAACAAAGAACAGTCCTGTCTCCTTTTCTCTTCCCTCTGTATGCCAGACTATAAATGTAACACCAGGTTGTGTCACTTGCAGACATTCTCAGATAATTCTGCACTTATGGGGAGCATTGATAAAGGGGATGAGACAGAGTATAGGAGTCTTTATCTTTACATCAGCAAACCAAGGTACTGTTTATTGTTTTTTGACACACCAAAGAGCCTCTATACCATTCATCGAGTGGATGTGGGGGTGCAGCCTTGCAACAAGTACTTGGGGGTCCACATCAACGACAGGATGGATTGTTGTCGTAACACAGAGGAATGCCATAAGAAAGGGCAGAGTTGACTCTTTTTCCTTAGAAGACTCTATTACTTTAATGTGTGTAGTGACATCCTTCACATCTTCTACAACTCTGTGATGGCCAGTGCAATTTTCTATGTTGTGGCATACTGAGCTGGTAACACCACTTCAGAAGAAGCTCATGGAATCAACAAGCGAATTAAAAGGACAGGCTTAGTTATGGGACACATTCTGGACCCCTGGAGTAGTAGTAAAGGTGATAATTAAAAGAAAACTAAAGTGCCATTATGAACAATGCTGCGAATCCTCTCTCTGACACACTAACACTGAGGACTTTCAGCCAACAATTCATTCAGCAGAAGTGTGTCAAGAAACGATACTGCGTCTCCTTTATGCCAACAGCAATATGTCTGCATTGCCATTCTAGTATGTGTTCAGTTTATATTACGAATTAAATAACATCTGTAAAAAGTCAATTTCCCCATGGGGACAAATAAATCTATCTATCTATTATATAATGCCTTTCATTTCTATCTATCTATCTATCTATCTATCTATCTATCTATCTATCTATCTATCTATCTATCTATCTATCTATCTATCTATCT
>JANRMT010027041.1:78256757-78370476 GCA_026402145.1 Polypterus bichir lapradei
TCTATCTATCTATCTATCTATCTATCTATCTATCTATCTATCTATCTTTTATTTGATTTGTGAAGACAAACTAATGTTCATGAGTATAACCCGTAATGTGTGATGAAAGCAGTAAAAGCACGTACACTGGAGAATGTAATGCAGTTTGAAAGTTACAATTAATTGACTACAGGTAGTGGCAGGCCAGTAAATTTTGTAATTCTGGAATTGTACACAGGCTAAGCAATAACAAAGTCTGATTACTCATAATAGATGTTTTGAAAACCGCACAACAAAGACTCGTTTTACAAGAGATTTTGAAAACTGGATTAATGTAAAACTGACAAGTCAGCTTTAAAGTTGGAACAAACAATAAAAGGAGACAGATTTGGACAATTGCAGAAGGAGTTTGTGCCATTTGAAATTTGAATCAATTTGACTCATCAGTTAAATGTTGCTCTTTAGTCATTTTTCGACCAGCTAATGATACAAATATAAATCTTACAATAGTAAATGTAGTAAATAGTAAATCTAACAGAGAGGTTCTCTGACAGTCCAGATTTTAAAAGCATGTTGTTATGAAAATAGCATTCAAGAGTTTGCTTAAATGAAAATATTCTGAATCATTTTGTAATTCACTAAATTCAACAATACAAATATATTAATTTAGAATTTTTATTTTTAGTAATGATATAAGCAGTATTTTTAGTAACAGGTGAGAAAATTTCAGAGAATAAAATTAGAATGTGCATATGGTAAGATAAATCAGGTGGTCCATGATGATATCATTATAAAGCTTGTGCTGAAATCCCCCTACAATAATAACACCCCTGCTGTTACATTGGGAGAACTTCCATATCTATCACACATTAAATTTAACTCTTGCATTATAATTTGAAATTTATGAATGCCAATACTTGTTCACTTAATTGGTAGTTGGGCAATTACTTGAGAGATACAGCACTATAAATGTGCTGTTTGAATTAGTATTCATATATTTTATATTCTATTTCAGGAAAATGCACAATATTACTCATTTGAATAATGGAGCTAATTTTAATTTATGAAAGGGATTTTAGAATTGAACAAGTATTGAGTACCGTGAAATTTCACTGGAATTGGTATTGAATCCATGAATTCCCTAGGCCTGGCACCAGCAGCGGTTCTGAGATTTGCTTTCTTTTGCTATGACAGCTGTAGTTTTGGTTATTTTTATACAGATTAGAGAGCAGAGGTTGTGTCAACTACAGGGAACTCTTAGTGATTTCAGGTTTTCCTTTAAACCAGTTCTTAAGGTAAAGTTGATCTGTGCCACTGACTGGATGGTCCAATGCTCTGTCTGTATTGATAACTATTCCCAAAACTTAGGCCTTCCCTTTTCTAAGAACTTCCAAAGAGTGAACAAATTTAAAGACACAGGAGCTGATTCAGTCAATATCTTATTTCTGAACATTATTTTAGGAGAAGACAATGAATCTGGGTTAAGTTATCTGGCTATGGACTTGACATTTCCTTCATGTGTCTAGGTGGTTGCTCTGATTTCCTTACATGTGTTTGCCTGTTGCAAGACAGCCAATCCAGCTTTATATGATGCATCTTTCAAAAGTGTGCAGTGACACCTTCCAAGACAGTTTACATTTTTTTAAGTTTCAACAGGAACAGTTAAAAGAGTAGCCCTGAGTTACACAGTGAATCTAATACAGTCAGGTTTCTGTTGTTCCAGTAACAATATCAATGTTGCTATTCACCTTCAACCACCAGCCTTTAAAGTTAGCTCATGATTTCATAAAGCAAGGCCTACCTGCATGAAAGCATACAACTTAACATACTTTAACAACTGTTTATAAAAAATCTGCTTACCTTCAGAATATAAACGATGACAGATTTTTTTCCATAAAACTCAGAAGATTTTGAACACGTTTTCATGGATGATGAGGGAAGAGGTTTAATTTTCTTCAAGCAGGACACTGCTTGTCTTTATGTACAGGCCATGCTTTATGACAGACAGGCTTACTTTAAATATGACTGCTGACGGTAAATGTCTGACCTGGAACAAAAACTCTGATGCAGTTCCAAAGAACGACAGAAACCCAATAATCTCAGATTGACCAGAGTCATACAGTGAGTCAGAGGTGAGGACTGAGCCAACAGCCTTTTGAATTAAAAGTGCAGGGCCATCAGACCAGACTGGCCTCATTAGGTTTGTGCAATTGGTGACTAAATTAGCCTTGTGGATATGTTCGCGAGTTTTCTTGGCAGCGGACTGATGTCCCATCCACGTCGGGTTGCTGCTTTGCATCTGGTCCTGCCAGGACAGGCTGTTTCCTGAAGACCCTGTATTGGAATAAATGGGTTAAGAAAATTGATGGATAGATTTTGTGTTATTTTGCTATTTGCTAATCTAAGCAGTGTCCTAAGCCACAGTACTTCAAAGACAGAAACTTAGCTGATATCCAGAATTTGACCAAAAGTCACTGTTTGCGGCCTGTAAAATTTAAGCACAGCAATGTTAATCTGGAGCAGCCAACTCTGAGGTGCAGGCAGGCGCCACAGCTCCTCTAAGTGCAGAGTACTGTGGGATAATCAGAATTCACTTAGCGCTTGCATCTGAGCGGTCACTCTGCAAAGAGCTATAGTTTCATTTAACACTTTGCTAGATTTATGGCAGCTGCACAGTCAGCAGAAGAAAACAGAATGAATGTAGTCTCCAGAAGTGATAGAAAGAGATGACTCAAGCCTGAGGACCACCCCCGGGGATTTTGTCCTGACTTGCTAGAGTGCACAGATGCTCTAGATGTGTTGGACAGGCTCAGTCTAATTCTTTCCACAACTTTAGTAAAATACATGTCCTGGTACTGATGCTGGATTTTAGAAACATGCAGACATCAGACCTCATATGTTACAAATATCAAGCGACTCTGTCTCTTCTTCTACACATTGATCCACCTCTCTTTTCACTTACTCTTTCCAGTCCATACAAGTCACCTGATTCTGCATTAGCACTTCAAACTGGTTCACAATTTTAAATTCAGTACATTTATTGTAATAACAGCATAGTTCCAGTCATAGGATTGGCCACATGCCTTTATCAGGATGACCTATTAAACTCTGTATACTGTAATACCATTTCTAGTGCACTAGCATTGAGCAGCTGCTAGGTGGCATTATTGTCCCCCTATTTTACCTCTCACATGGACCACTTGGTAGTCTTTGTATGGCATTGTTTCATTTTCTGTAGATAAGATGCCAATACTAATCTTTCATTTACCAAATTTCACTATCAAATTTTACATCAGCAAAACCTAGGCTAACCAATCATCACAATTTTTATCTGTATTAAATTAACTGCAAGGAAATAGAAGGTTGCTTGTTTTTTTCCTTTGCTTTGGCGTGGTGTGTGTGTGTTTTTAGTGGTTCAACGTCACAACACTTCCACAGTTACTATAAAATCCCCACAATTCTGCCACTAACCAACATAGCTCAACCTTGTTTACCTGAAAGAGATCAACTGACAAGAACAAGGAGCAACATGCATAAGTTGTGAATGGGACTCCTTCAATGATTGTCAGATAAACCAGGTGTAGCTTTATACCACAGTTACTTCTTATTTGGCTTTGTATAACCTCCAAGCTACCATAACGAAGATCTTAGGATGCTGATTCCTCTATGAAGGTGTTGTGGCAAGGGAGCTGAACCTGTAAAGCAACCACCCTGACAATCCCACTGCTACCAGCTCACACACATCAACATCCTACCACAGCACAGTCAGCCTACAAAGGCTGTTCTTGGCATTGGACATTCCTCCATCATGTGTCCCCTGCGACATTACCATTTGACATAAATTGTCCTGTGATGGACACTATGTGCTGTCTCTGCTTGCTATCTACAATGTGGGGTTGTAAGCGTCAGTCTTGATGACCTCAACAGTTTCATGGCAACTGGGGTTATTATTTCCAAGTATTTCTGCATTAAACAAAGTAGCTCAGATAGGTTTCTTAACTTATGAATTATTTGTCAATTTTCTACTTTTTATGGGTAGAAGGTTCACTAATTTCACATTTACATACCCTGTTACCACAGTAATAGGCAAGCATGGGTGTATTTCTGTAAAGTAACACCTTAGGGAAGGAAGACATGAGAGTGCAAGCGTTACTGCTGCTGCCTTGCAGCTCCATGTTAGTGGGTTTGTAACACAGGCTGGGTTCAAATGTGTAGTAACACAAGTGTGTGGAGTTTGACACATGTTTGCATGGGCACTCAGAATTTTTTTCCTACATCGCAAAGCTGAGCATATTGTGAATGTGGAATGGCATTCCATCCAGGGTTGGTTCCTGCCCGGTGCCATACTGATAGCCTCAGGTTTCACATAACCTTATGTTGGGATAAATTGGACCAGACAATAAACAAATGAATGCACTTCCTGAGCAATGGACAGAATGCTTTAAAAGAATAAGCATGTATTTTGTTCTTTTTTTTTTTTACCGGTTTAAGCTTTGGTCTGTTTGGACCTTGGTATATTTGCCAACCCAGCCAGGCATTTAGCTATAGTTTTATCTCTACTTACTCCCAGGTTATTAATTCTTATAATCCTGATAAAAAGAGAGGGAGGGATACAGACAGACAACCACTTAAAATGAGCAGAGTGCAATGGAAAAACAAATGCAATCCAGTGAGCTGTCTGCAATAGCTTTAGACGGTCTTTTTTTGCATTTTCTCTGTATGAAATGGAAAAATGTACAAGTACATCTAAAAATGAACTGACAATGGAATTGCCTATTACATTCTTTTAGCTGTCTCGAACCTTCATATTTGTGACCTTTGCAAGCTATCTGTCTAAGCAGTAAGATGTTCGTAATTACCTGGCTGACACAAGACAAGATTTGGGCCCAGTAAGTACCAGACAGAAAAAGTGAATGAAAAATCCATGCCGTCAGTTGTAGAGCACCTTTGCATACCAGTAAGAGTTGATCGGCACAGCTATGGAACAACATGCCCTGTCCTTGAAGATGGGATCCTGGATGTAAATAGCGTAAGAGCACTACAGTGAGAGAGGGCCATTAAGGGCTGGCAGGAGACCAGAGTGTAGCTGGGAGGTAGCAACATACAACCTGACTTTGGACAGCTGTAACCCTGAAGACCAAAAGAGACAGAAAACAACAGTGTAGTTACATTGGATGCCTGACCTTGTAACCACTGGCAAGGGTTCAGGACTTCAGTGGTCTAAACTGCCACCAAAGGGTATGTGATTTCTTCAACTCACCCATCCCATCCCATCTCATCTCATCTTCCAGAACCACTTTTCCTGGTGCACTGACTCACCCATAACCTTAAAAAGGGGTTCCAGTGCTTAGATGGAAACATAAGCCCCTTGTTGTGTTAAAGAGCTAGTCTGCTTGTCAGAAACTAACTGGATTACTTGGAGAATTGATCATAGATTTGGGGGTGTGGGGGGGATATGTCACAAAAATTACAGATAATGATGGGATGTGGTAAAGTAGGGTAGCCATTCAACCTGATAAACAGAACAAGGGAATTTGTTTAGCCAGACCCAGGAAGGCTTCATAGTTTTGTTTATTTGTGATCACCCTATGATCATCCCTCCTGTTTTTTCTTCAGTAAAAGCAACTTTTTAAAAGTTTTTGACTCTTAATTCTTATTTGGAATACATATTGACCACACTACACACAAGATGAAGCTTGTTCCCAGTAGGTGTATATAACAGGGTGCTGAAACAGTGGAAAAAAATGTAAGTTGGGCTAGTAACTTTAGTTAGACAGATTCATCAGGGGGCATCAATATATTGTGCCCACAGCTGCTGGTATGAGTGGGGTGCCACTAGGCATGGGGAACCCGATTCTTTCTTCCCTAATTCCTGTGGCAAAGGAGAATCATTGCAGCTCAGAATGCTGTAGAAATGTGGTGTTTTTCAGTGGGAGTGCAGTAGAGGGGTGCATGGAGAGAGATTACTTACCTGCAAGCACTTACCACATCTCCCCTGAAGAAATTGATTGGCATTAGTGCGTGGCTCAGAGAGTTGGAAAATCGTGCAGATATTGTCTCTGAGCTCAAGTGATGTGCACCGTAGAGCTGGTGGTGCGAATGTGCAAGCTGTGGCTGAAACAGATAAGAGTGTGTGGAGCTACAGAGAATGAGCCATGGAATATCAGGGAGATGACACCAGTTGTGGAATTTTGGCTGTGGACTAAGCAAACGTTCTGAAATGTACCTACTTCATTAACAGAGGTATTACTATAATTTATCCTGGCGTGTAGAATACAGGAAGATTGTCATGGGGCAACATTTAGGCCATGTTTTAATAAGAATAACCAAAGAATACTGGGATCACCTGAAGGTTCTGTGGTTTAGTAGCTCCAGAGTTTTATAGGGTAGCTCTTTACCGCACAAGTGTCTCCCTGCCAGGGATCGCTAAGTTTAAATCAGGAGGCTATGTCAAGACTCCTTTGACAGCTGGAAGGTGAGCAACATCAGAGAGAGAAAGGAAAGGGTGAGAAAGAAAGGTGTGAAACAGAGTATCAATGAAGTCACCTATTGATCTAGTAAAGGGACCCCGTGCCAGTTTAGTGTATTTACATTTACTTCTAACTCTCTTCTTCTCTGCAAAGACTTTCAGTCAGGTACTCCAGCTTCCTTCCAACATCTCCAACGATGTGTGTGGTATGTGGATTGGCTACTCTAAATTTGCCACAAAATAACCAAGTATGGGTGAGTGTGTTCTGTGTACCCTGTGATGAACTGGCACCCTCTCCATGGTGTTTCCCGCTATGTGCCCAGTGCTACAGCTTCCCTTGACCCTGTATTAGAATAAGTAGGTTTTAAAATTAATATACAATATGTGTTTGTTATTTCTGTGGTGTGGCTCCCTTTGGATCTGGACAGCATCAAATGCTGGCACTCTTACAGTTTATAGGCAAATTGCCCTTTTGAAATGTTTACACATTGGATAATAATAGTTAAATCATAACTGGGCGAGACCAGCCATCTTGGCAATGAGTGATTGTTCAAGTGCCATGTAACGCATGCTCTATGACTGAGTTTTCCCTTTTACATACAGAAAAGATGCCGGTGCATCCGGTAGGGCAGGCCTACTTCTGTCAAACTCTGATGAGCTGCAGGCGCACTTGGCTTCGTAATCTGACATGATGAGAATTTGGAACGGCAGCTGCAAACAGCTGTTTTGTCTAAAAAGGATAATTTTATTCATTGAGTTAATCCTCAGAGGACACTGGGGGCTTTCACTGCAGCCTAATCCCATGTAGCAGCACAGCATCCTCTATGCCCCCCCCCCCCCCCCCCCACTTAACATGGCAAAACAGGATTACAAAGATTGGTTGGGCACAGTCAGCATACCGTGGATGGCACAGAGGATGTGCTTACTGGGCAGATGAAGCACAAACCCTGCTTACTCATGGTAGCCAATGCAGTTATATTAAGTGGACAAAGCTAGTCTGGGCAGCCACATGTTTTACTTCTTACAGTTTTTGGCTCACACAACACCTCGTGGATTCCATGGACAAACAACTGACATGTTTTCTGCCAGAAGAGCATAGAAAATGCATTACACTCTGAGGACAAAAGAATAAAAGCTGTCTGTTATAGTCTCCAGTGCAGACATCACTTAAGGCCCTGAACAACTGATCTGAAACAACTATACAAAACACAATAATTGCCGCAAATGGACTTAACTATACAGAATTATCTTTCCGACTATCAGTAGGGCCAGCTAGCCTACTGACCTACTTCAGCTCAAACTTAAATAATTTACACAAAAAGCTGACTTCTCCAGTTTCCAAGTCTATAACTGCATGACCCCCCAGCCAACTAGCTTTTGAATCTTTCATTTCAATAGAGTATAGAGTAGAGAGATAAGGAATGGCCATTTATAAAAATGTAAGAGGAAGATGACTTCCAGGATCTGAGGGTACCTTTCAAAGCCCTGGGCTCTTTACTGAGCAGTGTCCTCCAGTAGTCTCATCACCCTTTATATCCTTGAATTGTTTGTGTTTAAAAGGCCAAGTAGACATAAGGAATCTCCATCTGATTAGCTTTCAAGACTAACCAGGAAAGCACCGCGGTTTGGTAAAAATCTGAGTATTTTGTGCTGTGTTTGTTTTTTCTTTGTGTTATAACTGTTTATGAAAATTGTAGGTCTCCTGTTTACATTTTGCTCTAGAGGAATGCACACTGAGGATGTCATGAAGATCATCCGGCAATCCGGAGACTGGTGTTGTGGTAATACACTTGATATTGCGGTGGCTGTGATTTTGCACATTCACCACATGGTTACCCTTTTTAAAATTAGATTTAAATTAGGAAGGTCAATTTCTTTTTGAGAATTAGAAAATGTTTTGATTGTTTAATAAAGCAATAAAAGTTTGAATAATATATAGTTTCGGACTGTCTTTGGTTCATAGTCTTTCAAAATAGAAAATGGGTATTCACCCACCATAATTTACTAAGTAACAATCAGTTTGTGTAGTATTCTCAATGTGCTCTGTTTTCTGAAACTCAAATTTTAAAACACTAAGAATTGGACCATGGTGTTCAGCCACTACACTTCCCGAAGCCTAAATGTATAAAGAATGACAGCTTCTTACCAGTGTAACCACACTCTCTGGGAAGGAACCAGAAAATGACATTTTTTTATTGATCTCCTTTAAGCAATAAATACTGTAAAAGTTTCACGCACTGGTGTCTTCTTGTCGCATACATTCATATTGCTTGTGCATCATGACTTGCCACCTCTTGGGTCGTTTTCTTATCCCTACTCTGTATAACTGAGATGAGACCATGTTGTCAGGCCAAAGGACCCAAAGACACTGATACCAGTAGCAGCACACACTCCAAACTTCGGTTTTGAATGCTGAAATCTGAGACGGATTATGCCAGTCCGAACACCTCAAAAACATGGGACACGTTAACACAAGGACATGTTAAAGGCACGATCCTTCCTGACACAGTCTGTTCTGTCTTTTAAACACCGAAGTAGCCTTCCTACTCACAAAACTCTGACATTGATGAAGAGGAGAGAATAATAGTGACAATGTAAAACTGGACGTGATCTTTAAGTAAATGTTTCATTGTCAGACAATTAGGCATTGAAAAATGCCTCTATTTTAAAGATAGTCCTTCAGGACTACAGGGAGCACTATTAGCTGAAAGGAAACCCTTAAACCTGAAAAATGATTCTTGAGCTATGCCTAGACATTAACTTCCCCCACACCCTCAGGCCTACCAAGATGTACTGCAGCTTCAGAGCACTGGGACAATGACCAGCAGCACAGACAGTAGCTGACCAGAAGGGGGGGGGGGGGGGCGGCTGGAGCATCTGCTGAGGGGGAGAGAAAGGGGGGTAGAAGGAGGGTCAGAACATAAAGCTTCTCACCTCAACGTTCTTCAGCACAGCCCAAGAGCCTTCGTGTCGGCTCCCTCGCATCTCGATGGCCGCGGTGCGATTTCCTACAATGAGCAATATAAGTTAAAAAGGAGAAAGGGAGGCGGCACTCAGCAGGCAGCAATGGATTGTCTGGGACTTCTAGGTATATGCGCCTGCGCTAACTGTGAAATCCAATAATGTGAGGAAGCAGAGCAGCCATGTGGCTGTGGCACACTGATAGCTCTGTCTCACCAGCGAGTGCTGCCGCAGGTTGATGCAGCAGGAGCAGCAATGCAGATTAATAATGGCTGCTCAGCTTGAGCCTCAGAAAATGAAAGGTGCTGTAGATTAAAAGCTGCTTCCTGTTCAGTGCCCTTCTAATGCTGTCCTCCAGACAAGCAGTCCCTTCTCCTTCTACTGGGGAGGCACGCGCTAATAAACCCAACCTCATCTTAAATTAGTGGAGTCACACACCTTACGATAGCAATTAACCAAACACCGGCCTAATATAAAGAAATGTCAGCCACCCAGCATGGTAAGTCTACTGTCTGAATGAATGTGAATTAGCTTTCAAAGTGTTATGGGAAATGCCAACACAAATGAGTTTCAGTGAATCCCCCCCATTAGTGGACTGTTGTTTCCTCCTGAGTGTGTTAAAGTGTGAGCTTGAACAATAGCACCAAGTCTTAGGTCTCTCATCCATTATAAAGCTGTTCCTACAATATTGACACAGGTAAAGGTTAGGGGCGTGTGTGGTTTGTTGAATATCAATTCAGGGTGCTGGTACTGAAATACTGAAATCAGTATCCAGGCATTCAGTATGTGCATGATATTGCAGGATGTCAGCAAGAAAATAAAGTCTTTTAAAACAAGTGAAGTCTGGCAACACTTTGGTACAGAAAACAACAGTGAGAGTTTAAAACTACATAGCAGTGGCAGGGTCACTCTGATGACGGTGCCCTTAGCTGTCTCCTGCCACTGCTACATAAACATCTTTTTTTCTTTCTTCAAATCAATGATAACCCAGACTGGAAAAAACTCCCAAGGAAGTTCCATGTGCTTGCTGACCACAGTGATGGAGTAGAGGTTATACACTGCCCCCAACAAAATAGAAGATGATATGTAAAAACACAAACAATCGCCACTCTCTCTGGGGAAGGTTATAGTGCAGAAGGTCCATAGGTTTGGACAAGATGAGGCTTTAGACAATGAAGCCATGCACCCCATCAGAATAAGGACTACTTTTGTAGTGGAGAGACAATGCAAAAACAACTTCTAAAACTGAGTGGCCATGTACCACATTATCTCTGTGTTCCTATCAACTCAGTGTTCCCTGACAGGGCTATTTTCACTGTTGACATAATCAATCAATCAATCAACATTTATTTATATAGCACATTTTCATACAAAAAAATGTAGCTCAAAGTGCTTTACAAAATGAAACGGTCAACTGATTGAGAAGCAGACCTTTCCCGAAGCATATGGAAATTATTATTTTTTTAAATAAAAATTTATACTTTCAGATTACTAGTAGATACTACTTTGGTACTGCTGTGGTAGTACAATGCACGGTTTGCCAATTATGATGACAATCTAGGTGATGACAATCTTTAAGATGTGTAATAGACAGAAATAAGCCTTGGTTCATTACTCCACAGCGCATAGAGCAGTGTTTCCCAAACTCGGTCCTGGGGACCCCCTGTGGCTGCAGGTTTTTGTTCCAACCAGATTCCTAATCAGTGACAACACCTGATAGCACTGAGCTCATTTAATTAGCTGGTATTTTTTTTCTTTTATTTGACATTCAGAAAAGCATAGCAGCATGATTTTTACATTTATAAGACATTTATACATATTTCTGCTTTTGCAATAATTTTAAAGGCTGACTCTCTTTGATGATTTCATTATACTTTGCCCTTTCTCTGTGCAGTTATTCCCCCTTCGTTGTATCTTATTAATGACAATTTAAAACGAGTAGATCAGACAGCCAGGCAAACAACACTGAATAATCAAAGTCTACTTTTTATTGTCAGACCCACTAATTAGTAAATAATGGTTTAATTAAACAATTAGAACACCTTGAAAAGTAGGATGAAAATCAAGATGAAAATACTGCTAAAAAAAAAATCCTCTTAACTGCTTGGTACATTTTAATATTTTTTTTTTACCAAACTTAGTTTTCTAATTTATTGTTCCCTAAACACAGAACTTGGGAAATATCAGTTCACTTACTTAGCCCAGGAGTTCAATTAAAACCAGAAGCTGGCTGGAACAAAAACCTGCAGCCACTGGGGTTCCCCAGGACCGAGTTTGGGAAACACAGGCATAGAGCATGCAGATCCTCATCTGTAGGAATCAAGAAATAGGAAAGGCTGGTTGCGATATAACAGGCATGGCTGGTGCCATTAAGACAATTTAGGCATTCGCCTAGGGCGCAGATCATAAAGGGGGGCCCATCCGCACGGGTTGCTGCTGAGCATTCGGGTGGCACACTAATAAGCTTGGTCTAGGGTGCAAAATAACCGAGCAATGGCACTGGTAACAGTCAGAGGCAGGTCCCCAAGGTTTCGGCTTGCGAGCTACTTTTAAAATGACCAGGTCGAAATGATCTACCTACATTAAAAATTATAATCATTCGAAGTCTGAATCACAATCTGATTGTATGGGTGGTTACCTCCCAGGTAACGCGTGTGGTTGGTCTGCAAGTCGGCAGACATGCGCCACAGGTGCCCTCTCAGTTGCGAGAAGCAGATCATAGTTAACTGTCAAATAATGCAAAGAGTACGCGACACGTGTTTCGCCCTATTTTGGGCTGATCAGGCGTACACACTCCACTGCACCCCTCATCAAGGATCGGAGCTCGGATGCCAGACATACACACTTCGATTGTGACATTGTGAGAAAAAAAATCCTCTTCCAATTCCACCTCCAGCCCATACACTCCCTAAACATTTTTTTGAATCCCTTCTTTAGTCGATATAAATTGGAAGGCTAACTAGATCACAGCCGGAGTTTTGCAGTAGCTTGCACGGGATGACCAGTGTGTGAGAAGAAGAGAGATCTCAGACTTGCCTGCATGTCAATCAAGTGACAAATGGCATAGGGAGGATATATGTTAAACTAACGTTTAATTTTTTTTTGAATGCAACGCGATCTACCTGCACTACCTTTGCGATCTACCAGTGGATCGCGATCGACGCATTGGGCACCCCTGCACTGAGGTGATAAGAATGAGAGCCACAAACCAAGCTGATTTCACTAATGTGTGGCAGATGACCGCATTAGCATCTGTAGGATAAAGGCAGGTAAAAGCGGAAAGGTGAACGAAGCTTTTTTCATTGTTTTCCACCACAACAACACTTTAAAAACCTTAAAAAAAACTATTTTAAGGAGTTTTGTTATTTGCAATTGAAATTTTAGTGTCAATTTTGTGATACTGCAATCAAATAGCTCCTCCATAGAGTAGCAAAGGGTGGACACAGCCACCATTTAAAAAATATTGGCCACCCCATTTAACCTCCTTTGAAAAGTCTGATAAACTGACTGAGGCGAAACTTTTGAGGCAGTGGCCACCTTTCCTTTACCCTCTAGTCCTCTCCCCACTTCTCATTTCACAGTGCTATGACTGCTCCTGCTGACAGTGTTGGATGGTTCTACTGTGAGGACGGTTGTGATGAAGTGGTTTTATTTGAATGTTGGCTATTTAACTATGATAACTAGAGCTAAAAAAGTGATGCTGTAAGTAAATGCTGAGTTAGCTAAATAACTAAATTAAGCTAGTGAGTTAGTGTAACTGGCTAGCTAAGTTTAGTTAAAATACATAAATTACATGCTTCCTAATGTAGCTGTATCTAACACTGCATATTCAACCTCTTTCTCAGACATACAATAATTTACAAAAAGGCACTGTAAATGACTAATAAATCTGTATAGAGCCCTTTGAATGAGACTGCATGAATGGGCGACTACTTGACTGACACAGGGAAATATACAGAGAACATATCCACCTTAATAAAAGGAGAAGTGTCTGTTTGTCCCTCCATTGCTGTGTCTCTGTCATTCCAACAGATGGAGCATCACAAACTATTGTAGTAATAAAATGGATTGAATTTGACATTCCAAAAGATGGTACATCACAAACATTAACAATGCTTATTACAAATCCCATACAGAATGGTATATAATAGAGATATGTATTGTATTTGTCATTCCAACAGATGGTGTATCATAAATATGTGTAGTAATGCATTTTATTGCTACAAATGTTTGTGATGTGCCATCTGTTGAAATGACAAATTTTACCACTACATGATTTGCAAAATACATTCCAATAGATGATGCAGAAATGTTAATGCTGAGCTCTACATTTATTGCTTACATCTGCAACCATGTTAGACTGTTAGGACGGCTAGTGTGTGTATAAAAGTGTGGTTGTATGTCAGTAAAGCCCCATTTTCACAGGGAATGGTCTCCGTCTGTGAGAAGTAGAGAAAAAGTCTTCCAGACAGAGTGAAACTATTGATCCCTTTGACTTAAACAACAAAAATATGATAATATTTTCTTTATAATTAATCAAAATTGTGATAAAGCTACATTGCTACATTATTTTCTGACAATAACTTTAGTTTGTATTTCTGGCTATGATGATTAGTTCTGCCACTTTTGCTTCATTTTCAGACTCCTCTCTGTCTTTTCGTTTTTGCTACTTTCATCTCCTGGACAGTTTCTCTATCTTTTTCACTAAGGACACACTTCATCTTGCAAGATGCATAAGAGCACAGGAACTAAATTAAAGTGAATGAAGTTAAAAATGAATGCTCTGATAGAGGGCCACCTACAACATGATCACAGTTAATTCCATACTTTGAAGTGCACAACGCAACGGTGTGTGTCCATTTAATAGCAGCCGAGACTGAACGGTGCTGAGACTGTACTGCCAAGCTGGAAAAGACGTCATAAAGGTAGGGAAACAAAAAGCATGGGCAGGCTGAGGTCAATACTCAAAAGACCATACATCTTTGCACAAAACATCAAGATGTAAAGCAAACCTGTAGTTAGGAAACTCTTAAAAGTCTAGAAAACCTAGATAAATAGAAGCAAAATAACAAAATACAAAGTTTTATTTTAGCATCCACAACCTTGGACATTCATGGAATTGAATCACCATTTTAAATACCAGTACATGGCACCTCTGGCTGCCATGGTATAGCAACATGAACTGTTCTCAACAACAAAACTCCACAAAATGGTGGCACACATAAAAAAATTTACAACCTGAATGGCGCTGAAGAAATGCAAATAAAGGAACAATAAAATCAATTAACAATTTAATAAATTATTTTTGAATGTGTTCAAAAATTAATGTAGCACATAACAACCCCCAGAACCATAAAAGAGAGGCACCTTAGCCTGCTGTTGCAATTGGAAAACAGTGTTTATGGCAAATAATTTCTAGTCTGTTTATGTTGTTTAAATTCAACACTACACACTGAGCCCTTGTGTAGGAGTAGGAACCTGCAAATCATATTTATCTCTAAACTAAAAATAGAGAAAACAAAGTATTCATTTTGTGAGCCTGATTATCCAGTCCAGGGTCATGGGGGCTGCAGCCAGTTCGAACAGTACTGGCCACAAGACCTGGACGGACCTGGACAGGGTACCGGTCTGTTGTAGAGCACACTCACATATGAACTCCTATTCACTCATGAAGGCCAATTCAGAGTCAATGATTAACTTGGTACGTCGATGGAAGATCCACAGAAACTGAGGGAGAGGATGCAAATGTCAAACAGCTTCTGTCCAGGCCTGGAGCTGGGAGGTAACAACACAAACCCCTGTAGCATCTTCACAACAAATTTACAAATTATAAAGCTGTTATATCATCGGGAAAACTCCAAATGCAGCAGATTGCTAAATGAGGGAATGAATACCTCTTTGTGTCCCACATTCAGGACTTCAGAGCAATATTCTCTAAGCTTTATGCCTGTACAGATGCGCATGACTTTTAAAGATTTTCCAATTGTGCCCAAATAAGCGAGTCAGGAAATGCACCCCTGCTGAAGATTTACAAAGAGTGGATGGCGCAAAAGCTCATAGGGAGATCCTTTGAAAACAGACAGTAAAATGACCGACTTCTTTGGTCTTCTGCTTACTCTTCACAAATGTCATTCGTGTACAGTGTATGTAATATGCAGGTGAAAGTCTGTAAGGGGCACAATAGAGTAGCATAACAGGAACAATGCTGAATGGCAAGAATGCATTTTGGATTTGAAAAAGAAAAGGAAAGCCTCTGGACAGTTTACGAAGAGTATGATTCCCCGGTGGAAGCTTCAGACTTTATTAGGTGCCTCTGCGGGCTAACAGCCAGATTTAGAAGCAGAATAGCATTTCCTGAGGCCAGCTGTGGGAGTTACTCAGGGTCCCTGTCACAAAAAGATCTAATAAACAGCCCTACCAAGGGCAATTAACTGCAGCCGATGTCCACGTGTCAGTCCTTCCTCTTCCAAACCACTGGGAAAAACGATGCAGCCTGTGGACAATAAATTGGAAGTATGGGACCCAGGATGACAGCTGAGTATGTAGGGAGAAGCAATTGATGAATGAATAACATAAGGAAATAAACTAGACTCTGCTGCACACACAGAGTTGTGATTTGTAGCAATTTTAGATCAATGATTTTTTTTTAATAATCTTGTTATAAGTAATGGATTGTTTAAAAATGGCACATGGTCAAGTTCCCCATGCAAATTTTTATATTTAACAGTGTAGCTGTTCAGCTTTGTGAAGCTTGCCACTTTAATAAATGCATTCTGTAACACATTTTTTTTACATATGAATAAAAATAATTTTGCATAATTGTAAATAGCTTTCAGAGGGTAATGTAGCTGAACATTTTGCACACAAAGAAAATATTTGCTCCTTCCAAGCCAGTCCTTAGGGGGAATACTGCAAGAAGTGCCTGTGACACTCTACTCCGTTACTTCAGCCTGCTCACTACCGGGCTGGCCAACCACAAGCACACTGAAGGGCCGCCTGATTTTTGTCAATATTGGGAAAAAGAGGCCAGAGGACAGCTAGTTCACCATGGGACTAACTGTCCTGTGGCGAACTTCCTCTTCTAAATCTCAATAAAAGTATGTTTTGGCTCTCTATAGCATTTGATTGGTATGAAAAATCAGGAACTAGAAACAGGTAGGAGTCACAGTGCTTTGGTATTCAGGGCTAACCTCCGAAACCAAAGGAAATTACTGATCACACTAGAAAGGTTCGGTACATCTGTAATTGTGAGGCAGTCTCCATGAAGGCTCATTAACATGAAACCTGGACACCAAAATTCAGAAATAAGGGGTCAAGAAAGGGTGCTTCACCCTGTCATAAATAAAGACAACAGAGTGTTCTGCTTTTTAGTAGCTACATGCCATCCTTAATATTTTGAGAATGCATCAGTAGCCAGGTGTCAAGGTCCCAAAAGTCATGTGTGGCAATCAAGCAGGCATGTGTCATTTTGGTCAGTCACATATGTGACATTTGATAAGGTTTACAGCAGTGACAATTCTGAGCCTAATAGCATTTGCCTTGCTCTACAGCAAGAAAAGAAGTCAGGAAGTCAGCAGGGTAGCAGGAAGACTACTTAAAGACCTACTTTCTGCTTTTCATCAATGTTTATCAGCACAAAAGCTTTTCCACAATGGAATCCCACCCAGTAAGCTCCGCAACTAATCTCCTCAGACTCCTTTGTGCTCCCACTACATAGGTATTAAGCAGGTTTAGTGGAATGTAAGCAATCAAAAATCACTTCAGTAGACAATAAGAAGCAACTCTCTTGAATTGAACCTCATCTTTTATGTGATGGACACAACATGTGTGAACTACAAAGGCAGGTGCCTACCAAAATACAGTATATTTTGGACTCGTATGCTGAGGTGGAGTCATATAGCCATCTCACAATCTCAGAAACTTCTTTCACCAAAACCTTCTGCCATCTCTTGTACAAGCTGGTGCCTGTGACTTCTGTTTATGCTACACTTATCACAAGCAAGCAGACTATTCTTAGCTGGACTGTGGGGAATCTGCAACAAATGGTGGAGAAATTCACAACGAAAAGAGACTTAGATTCCAGCATCACAGTCACAAGGATGAACAGGACAGCAAGATAACAGAAAGTGTGGGAGGCTTCTCTACAGAGATGAAAATGAATTGCTGGCTGTCTGGAGCTTGGCTACCTGTCATGTGACTGACTGACTGCCTGCTCAATATATGCGAAGGAACAAGTCACACCTATGTGGAGGCCTTTAAGGACATGCAGGAAGACAGCTGTAATAATATCCAGAGTAAGGACAATTGTTCATTCTTTCTAGCCTGCCATAGCAGGTTTGTACTGTGAGAACGGCAACTCGGAGTTTGCCAAGGTTAGTGATACACAGGTGTTAGGCCGTACCTAGTTGCAGGGGCTTAACGCCCTCTTCAAAATCTTGTTAGTGACATGTACAGCACATACTGTAAGAATTCATGCCTTGCACCTCTGTTTCAGAATTTTGCATGCAGTGAAATTACTTTTTTTCTTCATTTATACGGCATTCTTATTCCTTAAATGGACTACAATAATTTTAACCATATATGAAGCATTACTTCACTGTGCCTGTGCGTGTTTTGTAAGTGTGCGGATTTACATCCATTCTTTATTGCCGTTTTCTCCAGACTCAGTCACGCAAACCACAGTGATGAAATCTTCCCACAAATTCTGAAAGGGGTTAATTGTTCCAGCAACTCAAAGAGCCATCTTCTTCTATATATCAAGATCTACTGGTGCTTGAGATTTTTAAAATTGTTATAATTCATTTTTATATTTTACATCTTGAAAATATTATTTAATGATTTTGTGCTGAATTCAAGTCGTTGCTACATCAAGAGCATCATAAGTAGACGTTTACAAGTAAATGTCAGCGTTGAACATTACTGCAGCTTTTCTACATTTAGGCCTAGATAGCCCTTTTATTTTGATGTCCATATATTCAAATTAACATTAACATGAATTAATTAACTATTAGCTTGCTTAATGATTTTTCAATCACTATCACATACTTAAATATTTAAAGTACGACCTTTCTATTTCTTTATCAATCTACTATGTCATAAGATTTAAAACAGTCTATAAGCACCTGTAGACCAAGAGGCAATATTTGCAAAGATCCCAAAACTTTCCTAGTTCCACTCCTTGAAGAATTCAATATTTTAGTATTTGTAATCCATTTTGCTATTTAATGCTTTATTTTTTTGCTGTTTTGCTTGGTTTGCAATTTCTCCATCTTTTCCAATATTCAAAATGGTTGTGATGTTCAAATGGCACATGATGGGCAAGCCAGGGGTGTCAATATATGACATCATGGCAAACATTTCCCTTATAAAAGTCCTGGAAGAAAAATGGACTTTCTTCTCTTGTGATGTTTTCTGAAGCCCTGCATTCTGTCTTTTTTACCCTACGCTTTTTTTCTGTTTTTGTACATTTACCATGTGTGCCTACACATTTTCTGTATTATTTTTACTTCTTATTTTCCAAGCACATGTTTTTGTACACTCCTGTTTTCTTGTTTCTGTTGAAGTTAACTTTTCTTGTTTCCTTTTCAACTTTTCCTACTCATCTGAAGCAAATTTATTTAAACAGAGTCTCATTCTGGAATACACAGAGAGAAGCCCTTATGGGCTCTACAATAAAGCTCAACTTTGTCAGTGTAGCACTGGGGTTTGCTGGGAATTTTTTTAACACATATTGGGCTGTTGTTGGTCATTCCATTGCTACTATAAATTGATAACCCAATAGTGTGTTTTGAGCCTTCATTTCTAATTTGTTTTTAGTTCCAGAACAGCCAGAAGGTAGGGACATTCATCAATATGATTTGAATGAAAAGACTTGTTTATTTGATGTTACCATTAGTACTTGAGGACAGAAATATATAATTCCAGTCATTAGATAAAAACCCTTGTGTCCTTAGTGTTAACCAAGCACTACTGGCAAAAGATTCCATTGCCTTCTCTTTGGAGTAGCTTCCATTTAGCCACTATCTATGAATGTTTTCTACAAAGTTTGTTTCCCATTTTACAAGTTTCGCTCCTCAGCCATCGATATCTGTGATTCTGTCAATGTGTTTGTTGAATTCTTGGTAATTTTCTCAAAGGTCATCTTTGCATGATAACTCAGTTTGGGTTCATGTCCAGATTTACAAAAGATGTGTCTGAATAATTATTGTCACACCTAAGGTGAGACCTAAGTAATTCTGTGTTTTTTTATGGTCTTCGTTTTCTGTTATCTTTTGTAAAATATTCTATTTTAGCTCTGTTTTAATTATTCTGTATTTGTAAATGATCTTGTTTCAGTTCTTGTTGATAGTTTAATCTATTCCTGTTGGTGTTCTGTTAATTATATTGTTAAGAGTTTTATTGTTTATGTTGATGGAGGGGCAAGGCCCCTCATTAGATTGCAGGCCCCAGTTGCTTAATTACTCTTCAGAAGAGCCCAGGGACTATATTAGGTTTTTTCTGCCACTACATCAGTGGATTGCCATTAGTTAATTCTCACCGCTTTTGTGATTCCTTTTGTGTTCTTTTTTCTTTGGTGTGTTTTGTGGTCCTTTGATTATTGTGTTAATTGCTTTTTCCTTTTTTATTTTGTAGTTTGGATTGTGGACTTTGGCTTTTGATATCAATGGACTTCTGATTTGGTCTCGTCCGTTTCGAGAGATGGATGTCTGAGACGGAGCTCTGTTAGCAGTGGTGTTATTTTACTTTTTTTTTTTTTTTTACTAATTTCCGGAGTTATCCTGTATTTACTAAACCCCAGGGACTTTAATTAAAGTAAATGTAAGCATATACAAGCATGAGTAGCAGAAAAAGGGTGCAGAAAGAAATGGAAAAGACTGTGAAAGCTTTATCTAAGTCTAAACAGGCCTCAAGTTCAAGTTCAAGGTACAGCCTGCCAAAGAATGACCTGGAACAGAGGCGAAAGAACAGATCTCCGGGGACTTGATGCTGCAGCATTAGCTCCAGCTGAGAGTCAGGCCAGAAGAACTTGTCGATTCCAGAAGGTTCATTGGAACTGTGCATGGCCTTACTATGCCAACTGTCAAGTACCCCTTGTGAGTCAGTGGAACCGACTCCACCCATGGAGCACAGAGAAGACTGAAACGAACAGTCCAAACTGAAGGTAACGAACGCTGCAGTGACTACCGCAATAACTACCACTCACGGGGGAGACATATAGAATGTAAAGAAAGATATAAAGGACATAAACAAGACAAACGAGAAGCTGCTTCAGGATATTAAAGACCAGAAGAAATTTTTAAGTAACTACTTTGAGGCACCCTTTAAAGGCAGAAAATTGAGGAAAAAAATGCAGGAAAATATGAATAAGTTTGAGAATAAATTTAAAGCACTTGGTGCTCAGCTTGAAGATGTTAAGCAAATGTTTACAACTCGTATTGAAACAGTTGGACAACTGGCATCTAACACTGATGAAAAAGAAATGGCTGCAAAATCGGAATGCAAAGTGCTTGGAGACAGACTAGCTGCAGTGGAAGATGGATACAGAAAGAATAATATCAGAATCACAGATCTGCCTTAAAACCGTGAAAATCCAAGCCCAGTGAAGTTCATAGCTAAATTATTCTTAAAAATAATTAGAGGACTTTAATCAGACACCAATATATCAGCAGCTTACCATACATGTGGATTGGATGCCTCAAAACCTAGAAGCCTTATTGTACAATTCAACAATTTACAATATAAATTAACATTGATATCACTTCTCAGACTGAAACAAAAGATTATATTTAAAAATAACTGCATTTGTACTTTCCCTGATTTCTCACCTACAAGAGCTGCTAAACGTGCCGTATTTTATAGCATTAAACAGCGCTTATGGAAAGCCGAATAGATATATAGCCTCTTGTATCCTGCTAAATTGAGAGTGGATATTCATGGCAAGTTCTATATTTTTAATTCTCTGGATGAAGCAGAAAAAGAGCTAAGAAAATTGATCACTTGAACACTTTTTGAAATACGATCGTGAGTCACATAGTGCCCTGGCAAGGCAAAGAAGTCTTTACCTTCAATTTGGTCCATTCGCAATTAGACTTTTGCCATAATTATATTATATTTTTACGTTTTAATTACAATTATAATTATAATTTTTTTTTTTCTCCCCAATGGGGACTGTTTAATATTATACCCTTGGTTTATTGTATTAGGAGTGTACAGTACTATCATACGTTATCTGCTTCTTCATGGATACTGTTTAACATCAGTCCCTGAGTTTATTCTTTCAAGACTGTTTAAGATTATAATCTAGGTTTATACTGTGGTAGGTTGGCACCCTGCCTGGGATTGGTTCCTGCCTTGTGCCCTGTGTTGGCTGGGATTGGCTCCAGCAGACCCCCGTGACCCTGTGTCCGGATTCAGCGGGTTAGAAAATGGATGGATGGATGGATGGATCTAGGTTTATAGTATTTGGACTGCATTGCCTATAGACATCTCTGCTTTAATCCTTTTACACCGCTGCTGGGGGTCTTGTTTTGTTTTGGACGTGCTGTGTCTCTAGGTATGCCAGAGGACTGGGATTTTGTGGTGTGGACTAGCCTCACATGGATAGGCAAAATGGGAGAGGGTTTGAGTGTGTGGGGGCATTGACAAAAAAGCAAACTATTTCTAATTTATCCTTTTTACCCCCACAATTATAAGTGCCAACACAACAATAGGCTTCAAAGTAATAACTCCAGGCAAAATTGGAAATTAAGGTTAAAGTTATCTTATACTGTATAATATTGTACTACCTTAATTTAAGACTACAAAATGTCAACAAAAGCTCAGATATCAATCGACTTATTTTTGAATTTAATATACTGTAATTGTATAATTGATTCTTATTTCTTTCACTATTGAATCTTGTGTTTGAATTTTGTGCATTTTTTGAACTTTTGACTTGTATATTTTTGTTTTAAAATTTTAATTCTCGTTTTGCTGTTTGAAGTCTCTACTCAATAAATCCAATTAGTTAATACAAAGTTTCATTTGTGTGGTTAACGTTTCCTCCCCTATAGGATTTAACTGATAACAGCAGACATTTTCCTTATCCTGTGCAGTACTCCCTGGACTCCGTTGCAGAGTTCCTGCTCTAACAAGTGCTGTCAATTTTGGAACATACGTTTCAGTATTGAAATCATATCAGTTAATTCTAATGATCACATAAGGACCCCATTTAGGTTTCATAGTGAGCTTAGAAGGAAATTGGATGTGACTGAGTTCAAGCTACCGTATGAGATTGATAATTGTGATCAATGGTTAAATAAAGAATGCTTTCTGGAAAAAGTTATTGCTTTTAAAGTATAAAATTATTAATGCAGTTATGTGGAAAAAAACAAAAATAAATATACTGAACTTTGAGTACACAGATACACAATGTGCGAAAGGAATTTATGAAGACTGAGGTAGTAGGCCCTGTATATCGTTCTGTGTACAGCTTGCCACACATAGAGGCAGAAGTCTGCTTCTATATTTGCATAAGACAGATCTCCATCTGCTGTCATTGCTTCCTCTACTAACTGTAGAAGAGCTATTCACCACTCTGAATCCCCCAAATGTACAGAATATGTACTTCCCTCTTTCCATAAACACTCCAATATAATTTTTTTTCCATTATGGTGCAAATTACTTTGTGCCTACTTATGGACTCCGAAAAACAATCATACTGAGTAAAGTCTGGCTGCAGGTGGTCCTGAAGGTTCACAGGTAAATACAGAACACTACTACCGACTAGTGGGCAGCTGTTTTTGTGTGTCACCTGCTGATTTCCTTGTAACTAAATTCTCTCAATACCATAAAACTAGTGTTATTTCAAATTAATTCAGCTTAGTTGAGCCAATCCTAGATGTAAATCACAGCTGCCATCCAAGGGAACAGGAAGGCCTTTGAAGTTAGAATTTGGTAGTGTAAGCCAATCCTTTTCACTCTGAATGAAAGGCATTATTCAGTAATGGAAGCTGAAGCCTGTAGGCAGTGTGGCACTCCAACAGCAAGGCTGCTGACCTTTGAACTAGCAGGAATGACAGGATTATATGCAGAAACATTGTCAGGCAAAAAAATTCAGCATCTCCAAAAGCAACAATAATAGAGACTGAATGAATTTAAGGGCCTCAAAGGTGTAGAATATATGGTCTAGTTTTCATGAATTGGCTTTAAACCAAATACAATGTGTTTTCTTTTTCTTATTTTTTTACTCCTTGTGTTTTCATTTCACATGCTTTATAACTCACTGTCAGGAATTATTCATGTCATTTAGGTAGGGATTTTGTTCTGAAAAGTATATTTTGCAAATTTTATTACTATTATTAATGTTTTAACTTTCTAGCCTTGTCCATATTTCTAATGAAGAAATATTTGCTTGCCAAGCTGGAAGGAAATATCTTCATATACAGTATGTACTCATACCCACACAAATAAAATTCTGGTGTGCTATACGACAAATCATATGGAACAACCCCAGCATCTCCAACTAACAAACCTTCACTGATGTTCTGATATTCTCCAGGTTTCTATACAATTTAGAAATTGATTCTCTCTCTCTCTCTCTCTCTCTCTCCCTCCCTTCATGGTGATTGTTGTACTTCTCTTTCAATATTCTTCAAGACAAAGTCTTCAGAGTTTAGTGAACAGTTCCTCTGCGAGCACTGGCCTATAACAAACATCCTCCCATGCAGCTCAATGTACTTCATAAATGTAGGTGTGCTGAATTCATTTCTGAAATTTCTCTACCACAAACCATTTCTGCAAGATATTGGATTCAATGAAAAACACTCTTTAGCAAAAAAAATCTTGACTTTTTAAAAATAAGTTACTTTTCTTTATGGCGTAAGTATTTTTCATGCTTCAGATATCATTTGAAGTACAGTTATTCTTGTTATCCACAGGAGTTATACACTATGCCCGTGGAATTAATATAATTTAGAGTTGCAAAGAACCGGAGGATGCATATGCGTTGATGTGGATTTCAGAAGGTAAGACCCTGCCAGGGGTAAGACAGCACTGGACAGCACTAGTGGGTGTTAGATCCTGTCATCCATGGGGCATTAGACATGAAAGGCACCAATGTGAGTTTTAAAGAGAGTTTCCCCCTTTAGAAGCTAGCTATAGCCAGAGAGACAGGAAGACCACATTGTTGTTTAACAAGAATTTAGCGAACCCCCCCAGGACAACTGAATGTATTTGGTCCCAAGTGAAAATGAATGTAATCATTGTGTCCATTTAAGAGACTGGACTGTGTTAATGCCAAAAAGGCTTAGTGATAGAGGGGTGTTGGGACACTCAGGGTTGATAGCTGGAGCGCTGGCCTGTTGTCTCTCTGTAGCCTACTCTGGACCTAGAAGGTATTTTTGGCCACTTCAAGCCACTATCAGTTAAATCTGGAGATGGAAGTTGATCTTGAAGCAAAGGAAAAGGAAGGGGTCTGGGCTGTGTGTGAGAAAGGGGGTAATAGGTGTTTTAGTGTGGTAACTGGTGAACAGCCAAATGCCAAAGCACTCCACCTGAGACAAAGAGAGACAAAGATCAGAAACCTGTAAGCGCAGACTCAGGACAGATGAATATAATCATTTATTCTCCTGTGATTGTAATTTATAATTTTCTTGGAGTAACCTGCTTATGTGTTACTTGATGTGGCTCCGTTGGTGGTATTTTGGGTGTGTAGAGACTTCACTCCATTTACTAAGCGCATGTGTCATACCTTAAAATTCAATCCAAATTCACCATCCTTCTGGATGGATTAAGTGTTCTTTTATTTTGGTATATGTTGACTCAAGTTCAGTGTTACAACCAAGAATGTAATTAAAACAGTGTACTGTATAAAGTGAATGTTTAGAGCAGGGGTGTCAAACTCTGGGCCTGGAGGGCCGCAGTGGCTGCAGGTTTTCTTTCTAACCCTTTTCCTAATCAGTCACCAGTTTTCACTGCTAATTAACTCCTTTCCCCTTCATTTTTAATAGCCCTGATTTTAAGGATTCAGTCCCCTGAATTTATTCCTTTCTTCATTAAATGGCAGCTAAACAGAAATGAGACGCTAAACTGGAGCTTCAAACTCTAACCAATCTCTTAATGAGAAGCTGATTCTTGCTGTTAATTAAACCCGTTATTTAATTCCATGGCTCATTGCTGTTCTCATTCTGCTACAGCAGACATTTCAGAAACTGTTGATTTTTTTGTTTTTTCTAAGAATGCCATCAAAATGTTCTGGTGACCTGAGAGATCAACCTTACTGAGACCTTCACCTTTCTTTATTTTTAGATATTGTGTGATGGGCACAGGTGAGCTGCTCATACGGCGGCTTGTTTTGTGTCTCCTTATTGTCTGGCTACTAATTAAGGAAAAAGAGACAACTATGGGGCCTGAGTCAAGTTCATTAAAATGAAGGCAAAAAAAGTTAATTAGCAGCAAAAACTGGTCACTGATGAAGATGATTAGAATGAAAACGTGCAGCCACTGCAGCCCTCCAGGACTGGAGTTCGACACCCATGGTTTAGAGGAAGCTCGGTGCAGCCTTCAATGCTCACTGTTTCAAACAGGTAACCACAAGACAATATGTCGCTACTTTTTAGTCTCCAAGAGATATTTCTGTGGTGTGTAGAACACGCAAAGCTGTGAAGTTTTATTTCATTTAGTATGTGGGCATTCTTCATGGTGGGCTAAACCAATGCTTTGTAGTAAGTGTGCCTAAACCTGTAAATGTACTCTGTCTTACTGCAGGTAAAGCCATAAGTCAAATAGTAATAAAGAGCAATGATTTAGGTGAAGCTCAACGTGCCAAATACTTTCAAGAGCCCAAAGATAGTAATGATTTTAATGGCTTGTATACAAAAGCTTTAATTGTGTACTCCACCCCCACACACACATGAGTTGAATAAGCTTTTAAAAAAGGACAACTAGTTCATCTGCAGGCATTCAGAAGATAACTGATTTAAATGTCACGGAGTGTAAAATGTTACTGCATAAAAAAATTAGAAAAGGTGGTGAAGTCCCAGTCTAAAGACATCATTTACTCTACACTTGAACATTCTCAAAAGGACATTTTTTTTGCTTAAATTCAAATTGCCACAGCCATTTGGACTCAAGTCACTAGCACATGGTTACCAAGTTGGATGGTTTAGAAAACAAGCCCTTACAAAAGCACCCTGGCATTCTTTCCTGCCTTGTAAAAGATTTTAAGTGAACAGCAACACGGTGGAGACACTTGGAACTAACTCTGTCAGGAGATTTGCTTTTTCCCTTAACCCAGAAGACTAATTGCCATTCTCAAAGGATGTCAGATTGGACCAAAGAAAGTGTCATCTTGTATAGAGCAGATAAAAGGCGACCAAGTCTCATGTCACCATTTTGAAGCCATGGAGGGTATAAAATGGGCAGACTCTGTATTAGCAGTGAAAGACAAGAAAGAAAAAGAGAGAAGCGTTTAATGAAAAGGGAACCAAAGTGGAGAACAATCAATGGCTATCCAAGACCATTTCCAGGAAGGATAGAAAGATTATATTTTACAGCTTTTCTTAATCTCAATTTACAAATTTCTATTCCAACAGAAACACGCAGGCAATACACTTTCCCAAATGTGCCTTTCCTGCATCATCAGCTGCCCCTTTCTGATTACTTCCATCCCAGTCATCAAGGCTATTCAAGAGAATCTGAAGAGCATGAAGTACTGGCACTTGCCTTTAGGTAATTGTTTCATAAAGCAGACAGCAGGCCTTTCTGACCACTCCATGAATGTATTATTTAAATTTTTGTGTATATAGTGCATGGATAACCTGAATATATATGAGGTGTGGAAAATTCATGATGTATCTCTCCCCATTATCCTAAATGGGGGGGGGGGGGGGGGCTTACAGCTGCACACCATTACTAACACAATAGAGAATTTTTTTACTGGATCTGGCTAATCAAATCAGTTCTGCTGTTACTGTCATTAACTGCATTATGACTGTCTACTTCAGTTTACAAACGCCCGCTGAGAGCTACAGATGTATCTACTTCGGATTTCTCAAAACATATATCTCTAAGCTCTGGAATACTCCATGGACACTACTGCGCTCACTTGCTTGCATTCTTCCAAAAATCCTTGTAAGGACTCAAATCTCCATGTCCTCCAGAACTAACTGTACAAAATGCAAGGCAGAGAGCTCATTTTGGCTGAGCACACTGTGTGAAGACAGGAGGCCCTGGACTTCTTGGGGATAAATAAGAAGGAATTCACGTATGTCTACAGCTGTCTTTTGAGGCTGGCACTGACTTTTAAACAATAGATTTCTTTCACAAATATATGATATGACCCAGATGTTGTTTGCCTGCATGTGATGTTTTTTTTGGGCTGTGTATCTCACAATGAGACAGAGAAAGGGAGGGAATTGCCATTCATTTTCAGTGTTTTACTTTCTCTACTTCATCAGCAGCGTTTTAGTCCATTCTCTAGGAATATGTGTTGGCTGGTGCTGTCTCCTCTTTTTATTTGGTAGCTTTTGTTTTTTGTGACGATTATAATGGCAGCTATGTAGGTGTTTTTCTCTGGCTGACTGCATTCTAAGTGGCAATTATCCACTTAGTGAAATACTCTAAATCCCAAGGCCAGCAAGTGGGAAAGCAAAAAATAATTGGTCAAACAATACTGAAGATCAAGATAGGCATGTGCAAAAACAAAAGCCATAAAAGAACAGACATAAAATCAAACAAAAACACAAAAATAGTTTCTTTGTTATTTTTCCAAAAAGAGCAAACCAAATACAAGCAGATAAAAGGCTGTGTCTTAAAAACCTTTGCAAAAAACAATAAAGGCAACACAGAACTTAATGGCTTTTACAAAGGTTTTTCAGACAATGCTAGAGCACCACGCTCCTATTCTTATTTCCCTTGTCCCCATGACATGGCAGCTGCTTGATGGGTGGCATCATGGGCAAACAGCACATGAAAGGAGGGACCAAGTATGAATCCCAAGGTGCTCTTCGACATTAGGATTTAAAACTTGAATTCAATGCTTTTCACTAATAGTACTCTCTCACATTAACAACACCTAATGATAGTTTTGCCTCTGTCCTTGTTATTTTGGATTAATCTTAAGATATGTTTCTGGCAAATAACTTTAAAGAATTTGAAGGAGGCTGTGGGGACTCTGTTAGTTTCCATGAGAAATCTCTGGACGCATCAGTCACTGAACAATTCAAATGAATAATGTGTGCAGTACAACCCCACACCAAATGTGCTTAATAGTCCATCCGGCAGTCCTTGCACGTCTTTTTTCAGTCTTTCTTGTCTAAGTACGGCATTTCCTTTATAAAGTCAGACACACCAGGTGGTATGGCACTATTACTTTCTGTTAAAACAATGCAATTCTGTACTTTTATGGAGACATTTGTTGATCTAATTAACTACAGTGTGTTCTAGGTTTTTTGTTCATTAATTTTTCAAATAGCCTCATTTGAATACAGTGTTGTGGTTAGCCAGAGCCCATCACAGTCATTCAGGAACCTTCTCCGGACAGGCAGTCAGTCCCTCACTAGCCACATTCATGCCAATTTTGTGTGACAGATCAACCTAATCTGCACATTTTTGCAATGTGGAAGAAAAGTTAATTATCCAAAGAAAAGACACAGGCACAGGGAGAACATAGAAACTCTATATAGTCAATAACCACTGTAAGAGAAAAATGGAAATAACTTATCCACTATGCCACCCGTGTTGCATGTCTGGTGGGCCAAACGTTAACAATAGTGAATCAACTATTCTAGAAAAATAAAAATAAAACTAAAATAGCATATCAGAATTATTAATATAACATGTTTTTATTCTTGTAATGATATTGGATATGAAATTGGATCAAGTTACCTACTCTTTAATTTAGATTGTTTTGGGCAAAAGTCCCTATCAATATTTTGCTTTTAAAAGTCTTATGAAAAACATTCCAGCCAACTGTGTCTGCTTGTGTCTAGTCCTTCAGACGCTGGATTGAAAGCGTCTGAGAGTCTAATGGTTTAAGGCAAGTGAATTAGCCAGTCATTTTATGATGGGTAATGCGTGGGACTTCTTCAATATTTCACCTCTTCAGTTCTTTATTTCTGTTTAGAAATCTCATTTAAGAAAAATGAAGCCCAAGAGTAATAATGTTGGACTGCATGCTGTAGAAGGGATGTAAAGAGTTGAAAAGTGAGAAATAAAGAAACAGCTCTTCTGGTATGAGGCAGAAGCTCAGCATTGTCACTATTTAGGCCCTGTCCTAGTTTGCTACTTTACTTAGAATACAAATTAAGGGAAGAATTTAACACTATGGCCATTGCTAAATTTTGTGGGGTTTGTTTTCTAGTGAGGGCTCCCTTTTAAAATTTCAGTTTCATTCTAGCAGGTAGTTTTATGTGTTGAAGTAGATGAATGGCAGCATTTTAAATTGCTGTTTGAACCTCAGCTCTTATCCCGACGTGCTGTTATGATCTGGATGTTCCTCCTTCTTCAGAGCTGAAACATTTACACCTTTGCAAGTGTGGACATCTGTATTGCCGATGTTGTTGTTTTTCAGTATATTTCACTTGGTGGGTTAAACATTAACCTACTCTGTTCAATGCTTGTATGGTCTGGGTGTTGAGCAAGGATGTGGGGTCCAGCGGCTGTGGGGCATCTGTTGGTGAAGAAAGATTCACGGATCTTGACTTTGCTGACGATGCTGTGATCTTCCCGGAGTCACTGGAGGCTCTGATCAGGGTGCTCGAGAGACTGAGCGAGGAGTCTGAGTGTCTGGGCTTGTAAGTGTCCTGGATAAACGCCAAGATCCAGGCCTTTAATGACCTCTTGGGCGCAGCCATCAGCAGTGTGTTTGTCTGCAAAGAGAGTATTGACCTTGTCGTGAGGTTTACTTACCCTGGCAGTGACATTCATGTCTCTGGTGACTCTTCCTATGAAGTCCCTAGACGGATTGGGAGAGCATGGGGGGTCATGAGGTCGCTGAAAAGGGGTGTGTGGCGCTCCCAATATCAATCCAAAAGGACGAAGGTCTAAGTCTTTAGAGTCCTGATGCTTCCTGTCTTGCTATATGGTTGCGAGACATCGACGCTATCCAGTGACCTGAGACGAAGGCTGGACTCCTTTGTTACTGTGTCTCTCCGGAAAATCCTTGGGTACCGTTGGTTTGACTTTGTGTCGAAAGAGCGGTTGTTCATGGAGTCCCGAATGAGGCACATTACCTGCATTGTGAGGGAGCGTCAGTTACGGCACTACAACCATGTGGCGTGTTTCCCAGAGGGTGATCCGGCTCGCAGGATCCTCATTGTTGATGACCTGAGTGGTTGGACAAGGCCAAGGGGATGCCCATGTAACACCTGTCTGTGGCAGTTAGAGGGTCATTTCTGGAAGGAGGGACTTGACTGCGTGTCTGCCTGCGGGGTTGCCAACCGGGATCCCGAGTTGTTTCGTCATGTAGTGGGTGCAGCAATGCACTGTATCAGTGCATGCTCCCCATCTTGACTTGACTTGACTTGTGGGTTAAGGTATCTCTTCTACTTGATTGCACCTCAAAAAAGTGTTTGTCTTCCAAAATGGTAACTGTTGGGTAGTTATAGTAGCAAAAACTATTTCCATACTATATGTATATCTGTAATGGGTTGGATGAAAATGAGGCTACTGACACAGAGAACCAAATAACGAATAAACTAAGGTCTGCAGAGGGCCAGCGAGTTAAGCTCATCTTCACAAGATGGCACTCAGACAGCTGTTGCCGTATGATAAGCAGGAGTCGGTGTCTCTGGCCTATGAGAATTCTCACAGACACACAGAAAATCTAAACAGACATCTTGCTTTTTTGTTATGTGACAAGCCCAGAAAAAGGATTAATGTGTGTTTACTGCAACAGACAGCGTGCAAAACCTTAAGCTTGTTTTTTTTTTTATTTTTTTTTTTTAATCATAAGCCCACCCACTGACACAGTATTGCCTTCCAGCTCCACTTTGAGTAAACACATTCAACAAGGATTAACAAACAACTGAAAAGGTCTTTTGAATTTTACTTCAGTTTTGTTTTCTCCTAGTTTAGCTCCCTGGTGATGAAGCTGTTATACTGTCCTTTAACATGTCAGTCAATATAATGTTAAGTGCTGCACAGGTAAAACATGTAGTGCCAACGCTGGAAAAAAATAAGAGAAGCATTCCAATGCCATTTTAAACTGCATATACAGTTTACTTGCCCCCCTTTCAAATAACACTGAAAACGAAGACTTTCATTCTCAGTTAAAACTGGGTTAAAACAACAGGGCTGGCACCATGGAAAAATCTGTGTGTGTGGCGGGGGCATCTGAAGTTCTGTGAAAGGCTGGTGACATTTCAGTTAAAGTGGAGCCAAACAGTGAAGTAACAACAATTAATCTCTTCTAAAATGTGTCATTATAAAAGTGGTATATTTATAAAAGATTTTCAGTTAATTAATTTGTATGTCATTATTTTATTATTGAACTCCCCTACGAAGAAAAAGGTTACATGGTTCTATCTTTGACTTCCTCTGACATGGTCCTACTGTATTTTCACAGATTCATCCTCAGGAAAACTTATTCAGTACATTTAAAATATAAGATATATGAGTTATATATAGAATATCCACAATCATTGCAATTCAGAAGCTCAATTTATTTGCTACAGACTCAAAATAAAAATGCAATTTCTGAAAATACATTTTACACTTTAACTGATCCACAAATGTTTAGAAATTACAACAAAAGATTGTTCTAAAACTACACAGGTTGCTAATTTTATTCCCATTTGTAGTAGTTAAATACAAAATGGTTGTAAATTAGATGTCAGTCATTATCCAACCCGCTATATCCTAACTACAGAGTCGCAGGGGTCTGCTGGAGCCAATCCCAGCCAACACAAGGTGCAAGGCAGGAAACCCCGGGCAGGGCGCCAGCCCACCACAGGGCACACACACACACCAAGCACACACTAGGGACAATTTAGGATCGCCAATGCACCTAACCTGCATGTCTTTGGACCGTGGGAGGAAACCTACACAGACACGGGGAGAACATGCAAACTCCACGCGGGGAGGACCTGGGAAGCGAATCCGGGTCTCCTAACTGCGAGGCAGCAGCGCTACCCACTGCGCCACCGTACCGCCCGTAAATTAAATGGATAAGTGCAACTAAAGTTTAGGAAATTGTTAAAAAATTCTTTCATCCAGAACTGAGCAGGCAGGACCATTCAGTATAGGGTGCAATGACCCCATTTGTCCCGCTGTAGTTTAAAGGTCAATTTGATTTTCTCAGATTTCAGGTCTTCCAGGGACCACATCAAAGTAGCCCTTTCCAAGTCAGTCATTTATACTCAACTTATCAGCATTAAAATTAGGCCATGTTATCATAACCCATGGACTGCATATAAAAAGGTACACCATTTAAAATGTATTAATAACATTTTTGCCATCACCAGTTTCCAAGACATTTTCCAGGCTTAATTAGGTTGAAAAAAATCTTTTAGTAACAGTCTAAATAAATTTGTTTACCACTGAAACTTAAATGACAGATTATTTTTCAGTGCTTGAAGGGGTTTTGAAGACAGAAGTTAACTTTAAAAATGATTGGCTTAAAATAAGTGAGTCTCTGCTCAAGAGCTCACTCAGGGAAGACACCCCTCTTGGCTGATTAACAATTTACATTTATATATCTGGCTGACATCTTTATCCAAAGCAATTTACAACATTTACGATACAATTGGTTTCATTTCCTTTCTTTTTCCAGTTGGAGCACAGACATGTCAAGTGACTTGCTCAGGCTCACTCAGAGTTAGTGGCAGGATTTGAGGTCCAAAGCCTTAACCACTGTGCCACCCTGAGACAGCAGCAGAGGGGCTCATACTAGGGGCCTTTCAGTTACCAAGCTGCCTTCTTTGCCAATGAACCTTTAGCCCAGCTGATTAAAAAGTTTTTTTTTTGCAATCCCAAGGCCTCCCAGCTTAGATCTCGTTATTGCTGTCTCAGGGAGGCCAAACAACTGAGAGGGAGGTCTTCCTGAATGAATTCTTGAGCAGGGACTACTGTCCTGAAAACTGTTCTGTTAAGACATCTTTAAGGTACAACAAAAGCCCGAGAAAATCAGGTGTACAAATGTAAGCCTACATCCTGAGAAAAAACGGAGTGGTGCCCTGCTCCTAGGGGACATTTTCCTTGACAGGCAGCGTGATGTATTGTAGACACTACATATTTATACAATTGGCTCCTTAAACAGGACTTAAAAAGTGTAAACATACAGTATATGCTTAGTGTTAACATCTGCTGTATGGGAATGCTTTAGGGCAGCATAAAGCACCATAAAATGAGCTATTTACCATAAAGAGCACAGAAACATAGTTTTCATTGTACACGTTACTCCATAAAAATCCAGCTTTTCTCAAAAGTAACTAAAAGACATGGATAGATAGATTTGGAAGACTGTATTGAAGTATACTGTTGAATGTCCAGCTTTCTGACCTATGGTGCATAGATTTGGACTTTGTCTTTTACTGAAGGTTGTGGGCCCACTGAAGTTTATTTTCCCTATAATCAGTAGTACTAGGGTGTTGTACCATGTTAGCCATTATGAATGTAGTGAGAATTATAGCAAAATGACACCTTTTATTGGCTAACTAAAAAGATTACAATATGCAAGCTTTCAAAGCAACTCAGGCCCCTTCTTCTTGCCTGAGTTGCCTCGAAAGCTTGCATATTGTAATCTTTTTAGTTAGCCAATAAAAGGTGTCATTTTGCTATAATCAGTATAAACTGAGGTTTTGTTTTGCCTTCCTCCATTAACAAATGACCCAATCTTTGAAATTACAGAACCCTGTTTTAAAATACCACAAATAGAATAATGAATGTATGTAGACAATATAATTACATTCATTCATAAAATAAAACAAATACCTACGAAAAATGCCTTAACAGGGAGATGGGCCAACAGAAGGCACCAAAACCTGTTTCAATCAATTCAACAAGTGTCTCAGACAGTGCTGAATGTGACATTAATTCTTCCATCAGAAAATGCATCATTGTTTGTTTTGACCATACTGGTGGAAAACAGTGTCACAAGAAATGCTCGGAATGACTATGGTACATGAGGGCATTCATTGTCTTCTTGTGCCCTGTGGATGGGAACAAGATAATTCTAGATGATTCTAATACCGTCAGGATAAAGTTGCTTCATCAGAGAGTAGACATGACCACTCAGAATTAGTTTCTCTTTATTGGCTTTAATTCGCCTTCCAAATGAAGAAAAGTAAGATGTTAATGAAAATGAACGTTTAAATTAAAAAGCAAAACATGAACATAATAACAAAAATTACTTCCTCATGATTAAAAACCCAATAACAGACAACAAAAAATGAATAAACAAACGCTATTACTACATGAAGTAATGAAACAATAATCAAAATACCAGGGGGACAAAATGGAACCAAAGCAACAAGCCGAAATTGATCCAAAAGAAAAAGTCAAAAAGAACACACAAAATTGTCTTATGGCTTGAACACTTTTTTGAAATACTAACTCCTCAAACATTTGTGTTGGTAGTCCAAGTGATGAGGTCATAACATAAAACTTCCTGGAGTCACATTTTCTTAACAAAGTGTTTTGTTTCTTTTGTTAGTTACGTGTCGTAGTATTGTCAAGGATACATAGTACACTGAATTTCTTATTTGCATGTCCCACCAACATGCCACATATCACCACTGTTCGGTACCATGATGAATAAGAATTACCAACTTCATTGTATAAAATAGAAAACACAAGTTTAACATGCAGTCTGTTACAGTTATCATTGCAGGCATAAATTTATGTGAAGAGTCGGTTACCCACACAGCCTGTTCAAACAGTTGGATTTTCATGCTTCAGTTTGTACATGTGCACGTATTTATTACATGATATTTTGTGTTTCAACTGAATCAAGTTAATAAAATACTTTGTACTAAAGGGAAACAATGGGAAAACTCCAGTAGTACAATGGGAGTCCATTTATTTACCAGAGGGAACTGTGAAATGCTTGTGTAGCCCCTAAATATCCTGAAAAGGAAAACCTGTCTAGGGCTCACCGGAATGTTTCTATGGTCGTATTATGAATTGGTTCTGTGTAAAATTTTCTGACATTTGTGATTAGTTTTGGACTTCTTTTAAAGGACTGAAAATATATATATATATATATATGTTTTTTCAGCTCCATGTTGTTTCTCATGGGTGCCACCATTTTGTAGATTTTTGTATACTGTTGTTAGGGTAGCTGCCAGCATAGAATAACTAGAAGTCCCGACCTATGAGCTCATCGGGTAAACAGTATAAAGGTCAGGACTAAACATGTCCTGGTTATACAAAATTTTGGATAAAAACTTAACTTGTAGCTGTGTGCTTTGCTGCATTTTTGACCACTAATTTTATGTAACATTTGGGTTTTAAAGGCAAGATAGGACTTATTTTGAGTTTAGACTTTAGCTTGACATAATGACTTTGTCACTTCTCTTGTCCCTTCATAAAAATACACTTGCCTTTACTCGAGTCACATAATCCACATGGCAGTTATCTTGTCATACGCTCACAAGGTCCAAAGCGCATGCATCTTTTTCTAAAATATTGTTAAATAAATGCAAATGTGAATCGTGTTCCAATGGGGACGAGCTAAAAACTGAACATGTGCATCTTCTCCTTCATTCACTGGTCAAGAGTCCTATCTTTAAAATATTTTAGCAAAAACTGCATGGACTCTGTATGACACAAAATTGAAGTTTTGGGTTGTGTATTTCCTTAAAAAAATCTTAATTTATATTCATAACAATTGATAAATTTCCTAGTAAGAACTCAGACTTGTCAGGTAAAATGACAAGTTTTCAGAGTTTCTATAATGGCACTAAACACATTGCAACCTATGAAAACTCTTACAGGAATTTGTAATTGACAAAAGAGACAAAAGACACAGCCAGAACTATTCTGCATTGTGGAAACCCATCTTAAAGAGAATTAAAACTCCTTCATCCCGGATTCTACTGTTCATAATATGTGTGGAACTTTGTTTGTAAATAGTGTCAGCTCTCACCTCATGTTTAGCTTTGTTTGCTTATTTGTTCCTGTTTTGCTGTATTTTATGTATAGTACTCAAATAAATGTAGATTCTGCAACACTGAGGCCACAATTGATTGTAGAAAAACAGACATGGAAATCCTTACTTTTTTTAGTCAAGACAAGGATTGTGAACTAACAAAAGAGCCATTCTGGGAGGATCTGCCAGGGGAGATGAAATGTCACAGGTCCTGCAAATTGTGAGACTGGAAGGTAAGATCAGCAAATATGGAAGGGAATAAACTGTGATGTCAATGTCAGGACTCTGTGACAACATTGTCAACACAATAAATATAGTACTTCAGTTGGCCCTCTAGCAGATGGCAAGGAGGTTGGCTACATACAGTGCATCCGGAAAGTATTCACAGCGCATCACTTTTTCCACGTTTTGTTATGTTACAGCCTTATTCCAAAATTGATTAAATTCATTTTTTTCCTCAGAATTCTACACACAACACCCCATAATTACAATGTGAAAAAAGTTTACTTGAGGTTTTTACAAATTTATTAAAAATAAAAAAACTGAGAAATCACATATACATAAGTATTCACAGACTTTGCCATGAAGCTCAAAATTGAGCTCAGGTGCATCCTGTTTCCCCTGATCATCCTTGAGATGTTTCTGCAGCTTAATTGGAGTCCACCTGTGGTAAATTCAGTTGATTGGACATGATTTGGCACACACCTGTCTATATATGGTCCCACAGTTGACAGTTCATGTCAGAGCACAAACCAAGCATGAAGTCAAAGGAATTGTCTGTAGACCTCCGAGACAGGATTGTCTCGAGGCACAAATCTGGGGAAGGTAACAGAAAAATTTCTGCTGCTTTGAAGGTCCCAATGAGCACAGTGGCCTCCATCATCCGTAAGTGGAAGAAGTTTGAAACCACCAGGACTCTTCTTAGAGCTGGCCGGCCATCTAAACTGAGTGATCGGGGGAGAAGGGCCTTAGTCAGGGAGGTGACCAAGAACCCGATGGTCACTCTGTCAGAGCTCCAGAGGTCCTCTGTGGAGAGAGGAGAACCTTCCAGAAGGACAACCATCTCTGCAGCAATCCACCAATCAGGCCTGTACGGTAGAGTGGCCAGACGGAAGCCACTCCTTAGTAAAAGGCACATGGCAGCCCGCCTGGAGTTTGCCAAAAGGCACCTGAAGGACTCTCAGACCATGAGAAACAAAATTCTCTGCTCTGATGAGACAAAGAATGAACTCTTTGGTGTGAATGCCATGCGTCACGTTTGGAGGAAACCAGGCATCGCTCATCACCAGGCCAATACCATCCCTACAGTGAAGCATGGTGGTGGCAGCATCATGCTGTGGGGATGTTTTTCAGTGGCAGGAACTGGGAGACTAGTCAGGATAAAGGGAAAGATGACTGCAGCAATGTACAGAGACATCCTGGATGAAAACCTGCTCCAGAGCGCTCTTGACCTCAGACTGGGGCGACGGTTCTTCTTTCAGGAGGACAACGACCCTAAGCACACAGCCAAGATATCAAAGGAGTGGCTTCAGGACAACTCTGTGAATGTGCTTGAGTGGCCCAGCCAGAGCCCAGACTTGAATCCGATTGAACATCTCTGGAGAGATCTTAAAATGGCTGTGCACCGACGCTTCCCATCCAACCTGATGGAGCTTGAGAGGTGCTGCAAAGAGGAATAGGCGAAACTGGCCAAGGATAGGTGTGCCAAGCTTTTGGCATCATATTCAAAAAGACTTGAGGCTGTAATTGCTGCCAAAGGTGCATCGACAAAGTATTGAGCAAAGGCTGTGAATACTTATGTACATGTAATTTCTCAATTTTTTTATTTTTGGTAAATTTGCAAAAACCTCAAGTAAACTTTTTTCACGTTGTCATTATGGGGTCTTGTGTGTAGAACTCTGAGGAAAAAAATGAATTTAATCCATTTTGGAATAAGGCTGTAACATAACAAAATGTGAAAAAAGTGATGCGCTGTGAATACTTTCCAAATGCACCGTAAAGGACAGAGTGGCAACTGGCTGCTTGGACTACAAACACAGTGCACTTTATAGTCACATTTCCACCAACAAAAACAGTCCCCACTTCAAAAGGTATGTGAAGAGTGCACTGTAATAGTGACAGGCTCTACTGTTGATGAAGTTGCCTTGACTGCATTGTGCCCTCCATCAAGTCATATCCACCCGTCACCTGTTACTTCAGGTGTAAATGAAGCAAGTCAGGTGCTGCAGACTGACGCAATGGCTGAAAGCAGACATCATCCTAATTTACTGGAGGACATTAAATGAAAATGCTTTGGCCTGTGTCCATGATAATGCAGCAACATAACCCTGGCCAACTCAATCTTCTTACCTGAGACATAAGAGCATATTTGTGTACATTTTGCAGATGTTATGTTGTTAGAATCCATCAGTTACACAGCTGGTGCTGCAAACTGACTTCTCATTCATTTCCTCAATGGCACAGTGGTGGCATTACATGTGTCAGTCTGTGTATGTGCTTGGAGCCTGTCTGCACTGAAGAGCACTGCATAAGAATGAACTGAACTGAACTGAATTCAGTCACGGGCTTTCATCCAAAACCATCCACAGCAGAATTAGTGCTTTATTTGGTGCTGCCACACAAAGTGATCAAAGATTGGTAATCCTAGCTCTTTTTTCCAACTTGCTAATGCCTGCACTCATGATCTGACTATTCACATTTGGCTCCTAAAAGATGAATTGGAGCCAATTGTACAATGATGTAAAGTTCTGAAAACAGCATTTGTGTGAGAAAAATGACATTTCTGTCTCATCAGCCCTGCATACTGCATGAGTGCACCATGTGCACCATTGTCATTGTTAACAGTATGCGTTATTATTCCCACTGGTGCTGGAACATGCAGCGACAATACAGAAAAGGATAGAAAAGCACAACCATCAAAGATTACAAAATGAAGCTATGACAATAAAGTAATACATATACTACAGTATCAAATAAATAAATAAACATTCCTTAGGTATCAGAAAGAGCAGGTTCTTACATAACAGTGCCTTAGTGACTGGTCATGCAAATGCCCGTATGTGTGTTAAGTGTTTAGTGACCCATGAGAAACAACTGTCAGTCCACTGCTATGGCACTGAATGCTATAACATTACTTGCAGGAGGAACACATTTTTACAGGGATGCATGCAGTCAGAGATGGTGGAGAGTCTTGTAAAGTGTCATGGTTCAAAGGCACTGTTACCAATTGGTAAAACAAAGCATGGCATTCAGGATGCAAAAACAACAGAGGCGGTGTAAACCTTGTTTTTTGGACTCAGTGCACAAACACCTAAACGCCACTGCTGTGATCTGAGTTTCTCTATGTTTTATGTTATTTGTGGTTTGCTTTTCAGACTGAAGTGTTGTATTGCTTTTGTATTAATGCCATTTTGTGTTCTGTGTTTGGATGGCCATTATTTAAGACAGATATGTACATTGCAGGTCATATAATAGCGTCTGTCACCATATATAACTGGTTCAAACATCCATGTACTGTATTTCATTTCAAAAGAAAATTTTCTATTTGAATAAGGTAGTGGAACAAGCAAGATGATTTTTCCAGTGTTTCTCTGACTTGGGCTTTGTGAATTGGCTTTGGAGAATCATTTCTTTTTGCATTTTTTGGTTTTTGACACCCACTTGATTGAAGACAATACACGGCTTGCTTTCTCCTGATGTTTTCACCACCTAATCAGTCTTCATTTGTTTTCTACTTACTAGACTAGAAAAAAATTAAAACATGCTCCCAAGAAGACTCTAAATTAGGGTTTCTTACTAAATATTCTTTTTTCTGGTCACTTATTTCCCTCTTGATCATCTGCAGATCATAACAGCTGCGAGGGATGTTGACAGCCAAGAAATCTGGTAAATGTTTAATATAAAGAATCAAAAGTATTTAGACATGTAAATGGAATTCAGAACTTAATATCAAATTACATCACACATTGGCACATGTAACTTTCATTGCTTCTTTGAGAATTCTGCTGGATACTGCAAGGGCATGTGGACCACACTGAGCATCTAAAATGTTAGCTAGCATGGTTCCACTAGTTAGTCCATGTCTTGTCCTTGTAAATATTCATCCTTCTAACACTAATCCACAGGGAGAAAGAATACAGTGTCCCCAAAGGCAAGAGTTGCTCATTTAATATGGGAATGAAAACACACAATCTCATAAAAAAGTAATGCACAAAAGTTGGGGAACCTTAACAATTAGGAACCATTCACCAAAACACAGGATTCCAGACTAAACCTTTGAAACAAGATGACTCACTTTATATGCTTTTCTTGGAATCACTAAGCTCCACTCCCCTTATAGATAAACCTTTATCTGTAGTTCATTAATAGTGTTCTGAGTGCCATTTTAGGAGGATGCTAACCAAGGTTATTATCATAAATAAATACCAAAACTATTAATGAAAAACAAAATCAGTAAACTGAAATAAAATGATTAACAAAAGTTAATGAGATGAACAATGAAATTATCAAAGTTGCTAAAAATTTTACTTGATTAAAATACAGTAATTACAAAAAATTCCTATTTTTTCACAACTAGTTTTTTTTTCTTATTTCTTAAATAGTTTTTATCATTAAAATCATTTAAACAATTAAGTTTTTTTTAATTCACATACCTGATGCAGAGTGTGGTGACCAAGTTAAAATAACAGCACTTGTTGGAAATTAAATGTGTTTGTAAGTTTCAACAAAAAATGAAATAGCCCATCAATTTGCTGATGATGCATAGCATCAAAAAGTCAGTTCCAAAAACATGAAAAGGCCAATCCAGAAATCAATGTCAAAAGTAGAAAACTAGCATCTCATAAGTGTGAGCCTGCACAGAAAAAGGCAAAGGCACAGCTTGAGAATGTGAATGTAAGTCTCGAGGCAAAGCGGAGACCCCTACTCAGGCACAATCTTTTATGCGTCTTTATCTAACTGATCGATGCATGAGGAGCATTTTAGGTCAATTGGTTAAAGGCAGTGATTCAAAACTTCTGTGTAAGGTATGCCCATATAATTTTCTTTTATTTTCATGGGTCTAAACACAAAATAATAGATCTCAAAACACCAAAAGCCAAAAAGGAACAAGTCAAATGAGTGCCTAGTATTTGATGAGGAAATAATCAAATGTATTTAGATACAAAATGGCAGTGAGGACATCTTATTACTTGGCAGTGCATGCATTCGTGAGACATGCAGCATAGTTATGGTGGGTTCACCATCATTAATTAACATTATGATTAAGTGGGGAAAAATAAACGACAATAAAATTGTTAGGATGGGCCAGGAGCTCTAAACCTATCGATACAAGATATGATGCAATGTCCAGGAGTGAGTGGGCAGCTAATTGGCTTACATCTCTAGGACTAGGACTAATTCTGAGTTTGTTTTTGACCGTCTCTCAGCCAGGGATGCTGCGGACTGGAGTTTTTACTTTCAGCTATGTCATCGTCTTCTGGCCACAATTCAACAACTACATAATCATTGCACAGATATTATTGGTTTCCACTTATGTGAATCAGTTTCTAACTACTTTGTTTTCCTGTGCGTTGTCACACATGTGCACTTAGGGGGCAGCCAAAGGGTCCAATTATAAGTGAAATATCAAGAGACGGGAGTTGGAACAGAGTAGTAATGCCTTTCTGCCTCTTCCAACAGACCAGCAGAAGAATAACCACTGTTTTCCGCTTCAGTCCCTTCCTAATAACATCACTTCTGGCTCACCTTTGATGACATCCCTTCCGGTTCGCCTCTCATGATGTCACTTCCAGTTCTGCTCTGATGACTTCCTTCCCACCACCATCACATTAAAAGATCTGTTGTGCTGTACTTGTTCGTCGAATGTATTCTCTACAAAACGACCCTAAAAAGTCTTTTTTGATTACATGTCATTCCAGACATTATATGGGGAAGTTTCCACAACCCTTTATTTTTGTCTTTTGTATCTTTACAGCATTTAAAAAAATCTGTGCCTTTATGTGTACTAATTCTGTATTTAGTAATCTATCAGATTTACAATTGCATTTTACTTAAGAATATGCCACAGCACTCTGTGAAGAGTGCTTTACAAAAATAAACTAAACTGAATTGAACTGATAAGACAAGAAGTCCTCACAGACAAATAATAAGGACAGTGGCAGAGATTGTGTTATTTTTCATTATCGTTGGGGATTGGCAGACAGGTTGGTACACTAGGTTACACTAAGCTTTCCATAGAAAGCACTAAACTTGAAATTGTTAAACAAAAGGAAAGTTAACACATTTTACACCAAATAATTTTGCTCAAGCACCAAGTCTTTTGTGAAGTATACTCTTTATCTTTGCAAGGTTCATGCCCTTAACATGATTGCCATTACTTCACACATAACACATCATGTGTACTACATGATGAGCAATAAGCAACATAATAATGACCACAATAACCCACAATCACAATGACATCATCCATCCATCCATCCATCCTCTTCCGCTCAGCTGTGAACCAATTCAGAGAGAGCTGAAGATCACGGCCTGATGAAGCAAACAGGACAACATCATCTGCAAAAAACAGTGACCCAATCCTGAGTCCACCAAAACGGACCCCCTCAATGCCCTGGCTGCGCCTACAAATTCTGTCCATAAAAGTTAGGAACAGAATGGGTGACAAAGGGCAGCCCTGGCAGAGTCCAACTCTTACTGGAAACGGATTCGACTTACTGCCGGCAATGCGGACCAAGCTCTGACACTGGTTGTACAGGGACTGAACAAGGGGTCCAGTAACCCATACTCCCGGAGCACCCCCCACAGGATTCCCCAAAGGACATGGTTGAACACCTTTTCCAAGAACGACAACATCATAACAGTAAAAATTTTAAATTAAATAAACACAGTTGCATTACTGACAGCCCTCTGTAAAGGACACATGATGCTTAGGCAGGGCTTGAATCACAGCGTTTGCGTGACTTTTATTTTGATAAGTTATAAGGTGTCTTTGGTTTACATAATTAATTGTGCAATTTTTGCCGGGAATAGGAAAGGAAAATGGTGACATATGGAGTTAACAAACAAGCACCTCGCTGAAAAGTGAACAAGGTATTCAAATGTTTATGTTAAGTTATTTAAATGCTTTTAATTTTTTTTGTACATTGCCTTTATAGCTCTTACGGTGTGTTTATGAAACAAGGTCACGGAAATGGTAATAAACATTCATAAACCATCAGTCTGAGAGATGACCATCATTCAGCCGGGGTCTCTAAACCCTCCAATCAGAATACGTTGCCTAGCTACAGAGGTTATGTGTTGTGAGGGGGGCAAGGAAAATAAAAGGTGGAATTGGGCTTTTATTCTTGGCACTAAAATTTAAGAATAACTGGCTAAGTCACTGGACCTTCGTCTCAAGATTACCAGTTCAAGTCTAACCTCTGGCCTCCCTAATCAGCCTGCACTGCAAATGTGAAAAATCAGTGTGATCCAGAGTACTGCATCTCGACCTTGTAAGTTACCTTGGACAAAGGCAACAGCCAAAAATACATTAATAATTATAATAACTTTGCATATAGCTGCCTTTATGAAATCTTTTTTTGATTTTATTGCAGAGTTGTGTTTTTCATGTTTTGACCTCCTGTCAGATTGATCACTTATTTTGGAATTCTGAACTTCAATAAAACATATACCCTTTATCTGCATGTCATTTCTCCTCTTTGACAACGGCTCATCATGGTCTGCAGGCACAATGTCGCTTGCACTACTGCCTGAGCTTGACATGGCATCACTTGTAGCTCAGCTACCAGATTTTGGAAAACAAGACATTGTACTAAAAAGATGGTTGAAATAGAAAGTTATTTGGCAGAGTCTGGGCAAGTTACAACTGGACAATTGAGGAAGCCACAGTGCCAATAAAGAACCGAGCCTAAACATTGAACTGAATGCTACAATACTTGTTGAAGATTACAGAATGGTTACTGGGCCCACACCCCACCCTTTCCCCTTTTCTAGAGTCTGCTTGGGTCTTGCAAGTATTTCCTTTTTGCCCACTGGAGGCCCCTCATGTTTATGAATGTTTGGGAAATGCAAAAAAGCGCCTGCTGCAAATCATTGAACGAACTCCAGCAGATGTCAGCAGGTGTCACGGCCACTCAGAAAGCCACATCTGATTCAAGAAATACTGATAAGCATTTCAAATTGATGGAGTAATAGCCTTCAGTCTTTCACATCTGCACTCCTTTTGTTTTCCTGGAATCAGCTCCATAACTGCTGGTAAAATGATGCTGGCTGGCATGACAAAGAAATCAAGCCTGCCTTTAGCTTTGACATCTTGATACCAGTCACAGGAATCTCTACAAAAAAGTCCACCTGGTCATAAAATGTTTAATTGGGAATTAGGAATTATTGTTCCACTTGTTTAAATTAAATCCAGTCGAATTACATCAGTGGTGGAAGGGAAGCAGGCGGCACCTCATGGAAATCTGCCATCTGTAGCCAGTGCAGGAAGAAAGTGAATGACGTCTTTAATTTGTATTTGACTTGCTTCCCAGAGCGGAGTGAAATTAAACTGGAATTTGGGACATAGCTTTCACCTGCGGGGTGCATTGTGCCTCCTGCTGTTTCTTACATACAAGAAGTGGAATTCAATGCAGAAGAGGGGAGGGCATCTACAGAGATCTAAAGCAATTTTAGTACATTTGTGACAACATATTGGTTAAGTGATCTAATGTGAGAGACAAGTGTCTGTTTGATGGCATGGCCCCTGTGGAACCTCACGAACAAATGCAGCGCCTGTCAAAAGTATTCTCCCCTTGGAAGTTTTTACATTTTATTGTTTGAATTATTGAACATTGAATCACAATGGATTTAATTTGGCTTTTTGATATTGATCAACATCAGAAGGATTCTTTAATGCCAAAGTGAAAACAGCTCTGCTTATTTACAAATATAAAACACAGAATAATTGATCATATAAGTATTCACCCCTTTTAATGTGACACACCTGAATCACTGATGGTGACAATTGAATTTAGAAGTCACATAATTAGTTCAATCGAGTCCATCTGTCTGTAGTCGAGGGGCTTCAGTTGATTGCAGTTTATATGTACCTTATCTGAAAAGACCTGCTTGTGACAAGTGGCCTAGCCTAACCAATTAAGGCAAAAAGAACACTCCAAACAACTCTATGAAAAGCAAGTCAGGGGATGGATACAAGAGAATCTCCAAGTCACTGAATATTCCTTGGAGTCCAGTTAAATCATTGATTAACAAATGTAAATAGTATAGCACGGCTGCAAATCTGCCTTGAGCAAGCCATCCACAAATCTGAGTTGTCATGCAAGAATTAGACGACTAGTGATAGAGGCCTTCAAATGACCTATGATAACTCCAAAGGAGTTATAAGCTACACAGGCTCAGAACAGAGAGACTGTGCATACAACATCTGTTGCCCAGGTGCTTCACCAGTCACAGCTTTATGGGAGAGTGGCAAAGAGAAAGCCACTGTTAAAAAAATGCACGTGACATCTCAGCTAGAGTTTGCCAAAAGGCACATGAGAGATTCTGAAGTCAGCTGGAAGAAGGTTATATCAGTGGTTCTCAACCTGTGGGGCAGGCCCCCTAGGGGGGCACGAAGTACAAAAAGGGGGGCGCAAAGATGTGTAAAAAAGAAAACAAGAATCAAAAATATGAAAAAAAATCTGTTGAAACCAAAACAAATGAACTTAAACTACATTCTGATACTAGAACAATAAATATAGAGTTAGATAAATGTCGATAAAAGTTAAGTAGATATAATAAAATATACATCTACATTTCCAAAAAAATGTTAGGGGCGGCGCGTTTAAAACTGTTATGAAAACTTGGGTCGCAAATACTTAAAGGTTGAGAAGCGCTGGGTTATATGGTGCAAAGTGACCAAAATTTACCTTTTTGGCCATTCGACTAAGCCAAGGGTGGGCAATGTCGGCCCTGGAGAGCCCCAGTGGCTGCAGGTTTTTGTTCCAACCCACCTTGTTAATGAGAAGTCAGTTATTGCTGGTGAAGCACTTATTGCTGAAGTGACATTTTGATATTTCATTTTTGTGGTCTTGCTCGTCCCCAGCCTTAATTGCTTATTTCAAACTTAAACAGATGCATTCGCTGTTTTAATGGCTCCTTATTAGCAATAAGATGTAAATGACAAAACAGCCAGCAGTTCACCATCTAGCTTGTGTCCATTTACATTTGTGTGTGTTCATCATGTGCTGTTTGATTTAATAAAACATTTAATAGAAAAATGTGACAGGCTAAAATTATCCGTTTAAGGCTTCAAATCATTTGGATGATATCTTTGGAAAGGAAACAATCTACAATATAAGAACCTTGCATTGCAGACTAACAAGCCATTACATTAAATAAGGTCTGAGATTGGCAAGGATTGGTTTCTAATTAAGCAGTTGGGTTGGAATGAAAACCTGCAGTCACTGTGGCTCTCCAGGACTGACATTGCCCATCCCTGGACTAAGCACAGGGTTTGTGGTAAGCCAAACATCGCACATTATCAAAAACACACTGTCTCCAACAAGAAGCATGGTGGTGGCAGCACAATGCTCTGTGGATGCTGCTCTGCAGCAGGCCCTGGAAGGCTTGTGAGGGCACAGGGTAAAGCAAATACAGCAAAATACAAAGCAATCCAGAAGGAAAACTTTATACAGTCCACAGGAAACTTGCACCCTTGGAAAAGGTTTGTTTTATACAGTGGTGTGAAAAACTATTTGCCCCCTTCCTGATTTCTTATTCTTTTGCATGTTTGTCACACAAAATGTTTCTGATCATCAAACACATTTAACCATTAGTCAAATATAACACAAGTAAACACAAAATGCAGTTTTTAAATGATGGTTTTTATTATTTAGGGAGAAAAAAAAATCCAAACCTACATGGCCCTGTGTGAAAAAGTAATTGCCCCCTGAACCTAATAACTGGTTGGGCCACCCTTAGCAGCAATAACTGCAATCAAGCGTTTGCGATAACTTGCAATGAGTCTTTTACAGCGCTCTGGAGGAATTTTGGCCCACCCATCTTTGCAGAATTGTTGTAATTCAGCTTTATTTGAGGGTTTTCTGGCATGAACCGCCTTTTTAAGGTCATGCCATAGCATCTCAATTGGATTCAGGTCAGGACTTTGACTAGGCCACTCCAAAGTCTTCATTTTGTTTTTCTTCAGCCATTCAGAGGTGGATTTGCTGGTGTGTTTTGGGTCATTGTCCTGTTGCAGTACCCAAGATCGCTTCAGCTTGAGTTGACGAACAAATGGCTGGACATTCTCCTTCAGGATTTTTTGGTAGACAGTAGAATTCATGGTTCCATCTATCACAGCAAGCCTTCCAGGTCCTGAAGCAGCAAAACAACCCCAGACCATCACACTACCACCAACATATTTTACTGTTGGTATGATGTTCTTTTTCTGAAATGCTGTGTTCCTTTTACGCCAGATGTAACGGGACATTTGCCTTCCAAAAAGTTCAACTTTTGTCTCATCAGTCCACAAGGTATTTTCCCAAAAGTCTTGGCAATCATTGAGATGTTTTTTAGCAAAATTGAGACGAGCCCTAATGTTCTTTTTGCTTAACAGTGGTTTGCATCTTGGAAATCTGCCATGCAGGCCATTTTTGCCCAGTCTCTTTCTTATGGTGGAGTCGTGAACACTGACCTTAATTGAGGCAAGTGAGGCCTGCAGTTCTTTAGACGTTGTCCTGGGGTCTTTTGTGACCTCTCGGATGAGTCGTCTCTGCGCTCTTGGGGTAATTTTGGTCGGCCGGCCACTCCTGGGAAGGTTCACCACTGTTCCATGTTTTTGCCATTTGTGGATAATGGCTCTCACTGTAGGTTCGCTGGAGTCCCAAAGCTTTAGAAATGGCTTTATAACCTTTACCAGACTGATAGATCTCAATTACTTCTGTTCTCATTTGTTCCTGAATTTCTTTGGATCTTGGCATGATGTCTAGCTTTTGAGGTGATTTTGGTCTACTTCTCTGTGTCAGGCAGCTCCTATTTAAGTGATTTCTTGATTGAAACAGGTGTGGCAGTAATCAGGCCTGGGGGTGGCTACGGAAATTGAACTCAGGTGTGATACACCACAGTTAGGTTATTTTTTAACAAGGGGGCAATTACTTTTTCACACAGGGCCATGTAGGTTTGGATTTTTTTTTCTCCCTAAATAATAAAAACCATCATTTAAAAACTGCATTTTGTGTTTACCTGTGTTATATTTGACTAATGGTTACATGTGTTTGATGATCAGAAACATTTTGTGTGACAAACATGCAAAAGAATAAGAAATCAGGAAGGGGGAAAATAGTTTTTCACACCACTGTATTTGTAATTAATTTAGACCACTTTCAGAGATCTGGTTTCACTTTGATATTAAATATTATTTTTCTACTGATCACTGTCAAAAAAGCTAAATTATACTATATATCAATGCAGACTAATAATAAAATGTGAAAACTTCCAAGAGGCTGAATACATTTTATAGGCACTGCAGGTGTTGAATCTTTTGCGTATCAGTCAAGATCTGCCCATGCAACATCTTCTGTTGTCACTTTAAAGTGTAAACTGCCTCTCTGGCACCTTGTGACTCAGCAGCATTATTTTCACACTGTGACAAGCAGCTGCATATGTTCAATGGCCTGATTTATGTTGTTCTATTATTAGGCTGTAGTTTTTGAAAGGAGCTATATATTGTGATATAAAAATGTCTTCATTATTATGTAGCTCAATGATAGAAAGGCAAGCCATAATGACAACTGATTCATTTCTTGACATGGTCATTGTCTTCACGGAATTAACATGTTCTCCTTGGGTGAATGCGGGATTTTTCTTGGTATCTCATCTTTCTTCCAAATCCCAAACATTTTCAGTTTAATTGGAGTCAATAAATAGACTTGCGCAAGTTAGCGAAACTGAGCGCAGAATTGTGCTTCTTAACAGACTGATGTTCCATCTAAACTTGCTACCTATCTTGTGTCCAATGTTGCTGGAATAGTCTTCGGCTCTTTTTTTGACCTTGCCATAAAAAAGTAGACTCACTAACCTCTTGAGGAGTGACTTTTGAAATAGAGAAACACTTGCAGAGGTGTTTTAAACAGGAGTCATGGGGGTTTTCACTGAGGCATGCTGAGCTATAGTGTAGGATCACTTTTTCAGCTCCTCTCAGTATTGATCAACAGTTTTTATTTTGCCTAATACAAGAAGTTTCATTGCTGCCTAAATTGACCCACTTCTCTTTTATTTTTTTCTCCTTTAGCCTTGTTATTATAAATGTCACAGCATATATTTGCCTCTGTAGATCCACATTACTGGTCATAGGCCTAAAAAAGTTGAGAAAAGATAGTGTATATACTGTGATCTAAAACAAGTGAGAGCAAAAAAATGAAAAACTCACACACAGTAATTTAAAGCATTTGCAGCAAACATTTGCATTTGTTTCTCATTTATGTAAGCAGCCTTGGCACTAGAGAATGCCAACCTAGATCATGGGTTCTAATTTTGAAGTGGGAAGCATTCAGTGAAAATGTTCATAAGATAAGAAACATTTCTATACATCTACAGTTGCTCAAATCGGTCTCTGTGCTACTCATACCATTGTACAAAATATAAATCAAAACATATATTGTCACCCACGTGCGAGTAGGAGGCAGCTGAAGGGCTTAAGTAATGGTAATGCCACATCCGACCAGGGGGCGGCGGGGTGCACTAACTGTCTTTCTCAGTTCCCTGCAGACCTTTCCAGAGAAATTCTGCCAAGTTCCGGTACCTCAGATGACGTCACTTCTGGGTCCAGCCCCTTCAATGACGTCACTTCCTATATGGGCCTTTAAAGCCACCATCTTACCACCAAGGAATCAGTTCTGTTTTGGTCTCAATATTGTGAACATCTCTGTCAATCTCAAAACATTTTGCAGGCAGGGATATTATACAGGTGGCTGCCCCAAACCTTTTTATGATGTCTGGTCTGTGTTTTACACAACACTCCATAATGACAACATGACAAAACTTTACTTGAGGTTTCTGCAAATTTATTAAAAATAAAAACATTGAGAAAACACATGTACGTAAGTATTCACAGCCTTTGCTATGAAGCTCAAAATTGAGCTCAGGTGCATCCTGTTTCCCCTGATCATCCTTGAGATGTTTCTGCAGCTTAATTGGAGTCCACCTGTGGTAAATTCAGTTGATTGGACATGATTTGGAAAGGCACACACCTGTCTATATAAGGTCCCACAGTTGACAGTTCATGTCAGAGCACAAACCAAGCATGACATCAAAGGAATTGTCTGTAGACCTCCGAGACGGGATTGTCTCGAGGCACAAATCTGGGGAAGGTTACAGAAAAATTTCTGCTGCTTTGAAGGTCGCAATGAGCACAGTGGCCTCCATCATCCATAAGTGGAAGAAGTTCGAAACCACCAGGACTCTTCCTAGAGCTAGCCGGCCATCTAAACTGAGCGATCGGGGGAGAAGAGCCTTAGTCAGGGAGGTGACCAAGAACCCGATGGTCACTCTGTCAGAGCTCCAGAGGTCTGTGGTATAGCGGGTCCACAGTTCGTTGAGTAAAGGCCATTTTTTGTAAATAAATAATCACCGATCTCTCGGCGGTTTAGCGAGGGGGTGTTGGGCCGTAGTAGGCCGCGGGACAATCCGCAGTGTGGGCGTTTCTCACCGAGTGCACAGGTGAGGGACTGCCCACATGCGTGATTGCTCCTGTGGCTAATTTGCTATGGCCCCTCGCTAGATAAAAGAAGCGCAAGTCGGTTAAGGAGAGATCAGGAAGGAAAAAGGAAAGAACGAGAAAGGAAAAGAGAGGACAGAGGTTACAGGGAGCAAGGAAGCAGGCGGTGCAAGAGAGAGATAGACACGCAGAGCGTGTGGTGAGCGTGCAAACGAGCGCTCGAGGGCAGCTGCGAGGAAGCTGGGTGTTGGGCCTACACCCAGGCATTTGAGTTGATGTTGCTCCCACTGAGCGACCACGTAGCGGGAGTGACCAGAGGAAAGTGAGGAGCCGCGGAGGGCCGGAAAGGCAGCGGAAGTTGGGAGGCTTGGTGGTGTAGTCCCAAATGTGTGCGTCCTGGTCATTGGTGGAAACTAAGTCTCGGGGACTGGGATGAGTGCCAGACCGAAGCCAGGGATTGGGAGGTCTCCAGTCTCGCGTGTGTGTGTAAGAGGAGGGCAGGTGCAGAGAGCGTCTTGCCTGCTGCTAAGCCCAAACGGGATAAGCAGGTGAGACGCTAACAGAAAAGATGCACCGGATTTGTTGTTGTTTTAAAGACGATTTAAAGATGATTTTAACCTCTGGTTTTTAAGGATTGTGTTTTTTCTATTGTTTTAACCTCCACAGTTCTTTTATGGATTATTTATTTAATGAAAATTTGTTATGAAAGCACTGCACTTTATGGACACTTTGTTTTGATTGTCTTTTTAATAAAAGCACAGTTTCACTTTTTACCATCCCTTTGCTTACTTGTTGCCTCCGCTGACTAGCTCACTCGGTAACATTAATCGACGGTGTTGGGTTCAAGGGCTTCCAAAAATCAGATGGGAGCGTGGAGCCAGAACCCGCATCGTCACAAGGTCCTCTGTGGAGAGAGGAGAACCTTCCAGAAGGACGACCATCTCTGCAGCAATCCACCAATCAGGCCTGTATGGTAGAGTGGCCAGACGGAAACCACTCCTTAGTAAAAAGGCACATGGCAGCCCACCTGGAGTTTGCCAAAAGGCACCTGAAGGACTCTCAGACCATGAGAAACAAAATTCTCTGGTCTTATGAGACAAAGATTGAACTCTTTGGTGTGAATGACAGGCATCACGTTTGTAAGAAACCAGGCACCGCTCATCACCAGGCCAATACCATCCCTACAGTGAAGCATGGTGGTGGCAGCATCATGCTGTGGGGATGTTTTTCAGCGGCAGGAACTGGGAGACTAGTCAGGATAAAGGGAAAGATGACTGCAGCAATTTACAGAGACATCCTGGATGAAAACCTGCTCCAGAGTGCTCTTGACCTCAGACTGGGGCGACGGTTCATCTTTCAGCAGGACAACAACCCTAAGCACACAGCCAAGATATCAAAGGAGTGGCTTCAGGACAACACTGTGAATGTCCTTGAGTGGCCCAGCCAGAGCCCAGACTTGAATCCGTTTGAACATCTCTGGAGAGATCTTAAAATGGCTGTGCACAGACGCTTCCCATCCAACCTGATGGAGCTTGAGAGGTGCTGCAAAGAGGAATGGGCGAAACTGGCCAAGGATAGGTGTGCCAAACTTGTGGCGTCATATTCAAAAAGACTTGAGGCTGTAATTGCTGCCAAAGGTGCATCGACAAAGTATTGAGCAAAGGCTGTGAATACTTATGTACATGTGATTTCTCAGTTTTTTTATTTTTAATAAATGTGCAAAAACCTCAAGTAAACTTTTTTCACGTTGTCATTATGGGGTGTTGTGTGTAGAATTCTGAGGAAAAAAAATGAATTTAATCCATTTTGGAATAAGGCTGTAACATAACAAAATGTGGAAAAAGTGATGCTCTGTGAATACTTTCCGGATACACGGTATATTGTTGGAGATGGCTGGAGAGGCGACCCGGCCGGGACGCCCAGGAGGACCGGAGGAGGGCTTACGCCTTCCCCAGACCATGTGGGGGCAACCGCCCTGGTACCTTTAGGGGCCACGGGTACAGATCTTTGAAGATCAACCCTGTAGGGGCCCATGGTCACAGTCAGGGGGGCACTCCTATGCCTTTGGAGCCCTGGACCTCAGCACTTCAGCCACACCTGGAAGTGCTGGGGGGAAGAGGAGCAGGGACACCCGGAGTGCTTCCGGGGATGCAGCCGGCAGTTCCGCCACACTGGGGAATGTCGGTGGAAGATTGCCGAGAAGCACCTGGAGCACATCCGGGTGTGTATAAAAGGGGCCACCTTCCTTCAGGACTTGAGTTGGGTGGAAGACGAACGAGGTCTGGAAGGAGACCAGGAGGTGGCCTGAAGAGAGAGAAGGCATTGTTGTGTTGTGGCCAGGACTTTGGGGACTTGGGGTCTGTGAGCACTTAACTGTAAATATAGAACTGTATAATAAACGTGTGTGGGGTGATTTAAACGTGTCTGTCTGCCTATGTCCGGGCCGGCTTCCACAATATATATAAATGAATATAAATCAGAAATGGTAATGGTCCAAGGATAGATCCCTGAGAGATCCCATGTGGAGCATTCTTCTCTAATCTGTACTCATTGTATCCTGCCAGTTAGCCAACTACAGATCCAGCTTTGTTGATTAGCTCTGATGTCTACAGCTTCTAGTATCAATTGATCTTTGGTTTTTGATTGTATCAATTTGCTTTTTAAAAGTCTAGGTAAATTACGTTGTATGCTTTGAATTTGTCAACTATTCTGGTTGCTTCTTCAAAAAATCTGCAGTAAAAGATTGGTTTGGCAGGCCCTTCCTCATAAAGATCCATGCCAGCTGCTATTTAGAATATTATTTTCATTTAGATAATTTTCTAAATTATTTCTTATTATAGTTTCCATTATATTGCATGGCACAGAAGTAAGACTAATTGGTCTGGAATTACTAGGATCCATTTTGTCTCTTGAAGAATAGAGTCACATTTGCAACTTTCCAGTCCTCAAATACTTCTCCTTTCTAAAGTGACTGCTGAAATATGCCTAATTAGTGTTTATAGATGTCATCTTTCATTTCTTTCAGCACAATGAAATACAATGGTCATGTAGATTGTGTAGGTCAGGCACTGATATTATATGGTCTTATGTACAAGCAGCATATTATAAGGAAAGTGTGCAAAAAACACACTCCTACTCACCTAATTACGAAATGGGGCTATGTGTGGTGACTGTCTCAAAACACATCACACACTGGATGTGTGCTAAATCTGCATCATTACAGCAGAGAACACCAGACACACCTTTCCTACGGTATTTCTTTTAATATATACATATTTCTATTACTTTAGTAACATGGTTCTTGTTGAAAAAAAAAAACATTTTTGGCTCCTTTTTCCTGGGGTAAACATAATGCTAAAATTAAGGGTCAAAAAGTTGTAGTGTAAAAAAATCAACAAACAAAGAACTAAAATTATTATTACTATTATTGAATAGGAGCTGCAAGAAACTCAGTGCAGGATCCCTATGTCTATTTCTTTTTCCTACTCAGGTTTTGAGGTCAATATGTCATTTTAGGATATCATTTTGTCTTTTTGATTTAAGTATTTTGACATTTGATGGTGTTACTATAATATCTTTATCTGGAGATATTTTTCATCTATTTTTCCACATGAGAAAAACACCAAGATATCCAGTAATCATAACAAGAATATTTTCTGTCATGACAAGTTGGCCATAGAAATGGCAGCAAAAAACATGGTACGAATTGCCTGTATCATGGAGAGCAGTATCACGGAATCCAAAAAAATGTAAAGAGCATAAGGAGTATAAAAATACGTAAAAACTAAAGGTCTTCCGGTCATATCCGGAGACAGGTGCAATTGCCAGACATAAACTGGTTTCTAAATAGCAAAGGAAAAAGCATCAAGAGTGGAAAAGAGGCAAAACAGACCACAATGTTAAAGGGGGACAAAAATGCTTTACCATGTTTTAATATCAAAAACCACTCTTTTATATTGGCACTTTGAAAAAAAAAATGAAATGAAAGGATGCAGCCATTTTCATATAAATCATCAGAAAAGTGATGTTCAGTAAAGTGGAAGAACTTAATATTCCATTGATCAATGTGACGCTATTATCTATGTCATGCATAACCAGCCTGTCCCCTAACCCTATGTTGACTCTTGGGATTTAAGTTTTTCCAATAGCTCCATGCTAAATCAGTATCATCAGTGGTTCACTCTTCTGTAATGATTTATACAAAAATGGGTGCTTCGATTCAGGGCACAATTTTTTCAAAGCTCCCACATGAAAAGGTACTTTTTACTATTAAAAATAAAAAATAACTTAACTGTTCCCCTTTTAACAACAGTGTGTTTTGCTGGCAGGCAGTATGGTGTAATGGCTATTGGGTGAAAATGACTCTCCTGCCACAACAACACCAGGCTCTCCTTCTTTTTTTATTGAATGTATTAAAACCATACAAACAAGTAAAAGTTAACAAGCTAAATTCAGTTCAACCCTCACGCAAGAGAAAGAGAGGAAGGCCAACAGCCAGAGTAAAACTTTAAGAGTAGAAAAAAAGGAGGAAAATCATTTTCCCCAATACAAAAGCTTATTCTTAAAATGATATTGATTAGATCCTTCTAGGTTTTAAAAAAATGTTTTGAACAGATCCACTAAGTGAGAATTTGCTTTTTCCCATTTTCCTCGTATAACATCAGTTACCCACCAACTTAAAAGAGGTGGGTTAGGATTCTTCAAGTTGAGCACGATAAGTCCATGTACTAGTATAGGGTGGTCCAGATCTAATTATGCAATTTTCATTACGCTATAACTTATTAAATTTATTACATAGAAAATCACCCGAAAAATCCCGGACCATCGAGAAGTGTGCAAACTGATGACATGAAGAATCGTCTTTGCACCGAACTGGAATCATCCTCGCATAAATCAAAGTCATCCAGACGATCTGGATCTGCATAATTAGATCTGGACCACCCTGTAGTGAGGTAAAAGCAATTACAGTTTGTTTCTCCTTCTCCACAACAAAGACTTGGAAGTTTCTTTCTAATTGTCCAATGGGAATTGAAATGCAGAATTGGCTTGCATTACCTCTCAAGTCCCGAATGTTGACGATGCATTTATTTGCTTTTTATTTTAAGTTCCTTGGTCCCTTTATGCTGTGCCTAAGGGGGGACAGGGCATCTTATTGTTGTAGCTGTGTGACTGCCACTGGTCATATGTGCCTGCAAAAGCCGCAGTGCATTAGTTTAATCTACCGTTGTTGACTGTGCTTCAGTTTCTGGATTTAGATCTCATCATTGGTAAGTGTATTTTCTAATGATTCTTTGGTGAATAGACTTTGGATTTGTTATTTAATTTTGATCACTGGATTACAGGCTAGTTTGATTTATTTTAGGCTTGCCTATCAAGGTATTCAGTAAATCCTATCTATCCATAGTAGCAGCAAAATGTGCGACTGAGCAATAACAGGCTTGCGATGGCCTTAGATGTTCGGGCTGCATGTGTACTATCTCAATAGATCATTGCTGTGTATCCGGCTCTGAGAGGTGTCGGTACGCCATTGAACCTCGTTCATGTTGGGAACCGGGACTTGCAATTGTTCTCCACACATGACGAATTCCCAACAAGTGCAGGTGATAAAGCTCACACTGATTATGTTCCTGCCTTTCGTACACACTGCCTATCACTAGTATCGATGGGATGGTTAAGTGAGATCCTCAGATTGTCGCTGCTGAAGTCTCTTGCGGCCTCTTTCAGAGTGCCTAGTAGACGATCAAACTTGAGCATGGGATGAATTGACAGTGTTAACTAGGTACAGTTTCTACAGGTTAATCTGCAGAAGGATCATTACTGAGCATTGAGTGGTGACAGCATGCCCGCCCAATCCTATCTCCCACTTCAGATCCTCCCCCAAGCCAGCGTCCCACCAGAGGTTAACCCCATTTTTCAAATATGATCAATTTTTCAGTATCTGGGCTGTTCAGAAATGTAAAGCCCCATTGATAACAAGAATTAACGATACCTTTACATTTATTTGTAATAAATTAATTGGTGTGTAGGCCTCAAGCCTTTTATTTGAGTTGAGTGGCTAGGCTTACTTTGTGTTTTGAAGGGCTACTTTACATTTATAGACCTCACTGGAGTTTTGAAGCCTAGATTTTGGAGTTGAGCCTTTTTTGAGTTTTGTATAGCCAGCACGTCATAAAAGGAAATTATTTTATACATTCTTAGTAGCAACTTTATGACCTTCAATGACTTTCTTATGATGTTGTACTGATAAAAAAAAATCACCCTGGAGTTCACAAGTTGGTATAAAACTGCACAGTGTATTCCTGCCCTTAGGTACTGAACTTTAAACATCACAGTTGAGGGTCCAATTCCCCTCTGTGACTCCCTTGACTTGATCTGCCTGTGCATGTGCTGACTCAAGTGACAACACCCATTGTGCCATGTACACATCCACCACAATGCCACTGTATTCTTCAATCAATGGAAAAATGGAAAATTGCCATTTGAACAATACAAACTATTATCAGCTTTATTTTCATTATGTACAGTACTCAAATAATTATCTGACTTCTAAAGCCAACTGATTACACCACTTAACCTACTTAGGTGGGCCATATATAATTTGTTATTTTCTTCTTTATATTTATATAGATTTTATAAGGTCTTTCAGCCTAGCAATATTTCCAGGTACATTCTGGCTGCCTGTGGTGCTGTAATGGAATAAGTGAGTTTGGAAAAAAAATTAAATAGTAAATGGATAAATAATGAACTTTATTTTTTATTATACCATTTTAAGGATTTATTTGTTAATTGGGGCAGAAGAATTCTGTTATTACTACTATTACATGATCATTAGACACAGTAATCGTAACATTGTGCTCCTTTAGCCTATCATTTTCCCATAATTCGTTTGTACCAGAAACTGCTCTCTCTCCTCTCACTCACATACATGCTAGTGGCTGTCTGGACTTAACATGAGGGCTTCATTTTAAATTCACACGATAGAAAAATCATAGGAAAGAATTATGGATTCCTGCGCATTGCTGCCCATCTGCAAAAGAAGAAAGCAAATTCAGAACCTACGAAAGGGCAGGCACTTCCTTGTTTGCACTCTGAATGGAGATACAGATTTCGGGGATGCCGTCAGCTTTTTCTTTGAAGACTCAACAATGAACTGGAGCTTGCTGAGTCAGGAGAATTTCCTTTTGGATTAATCATTAGGCTCCATAGAATGTGACTGAGGTTTAGCCGCCCTCTGCTCTTTTCAAATTTATTTTACTGTCTTCAGTGTGACGAAGTGTCTGCGGCGCCACACAGTGACTTAAAGACATTCATTCTCTTCTGACCTTGTCACGTCACGTTTTTATTCGTTTCTGCCCTTTGTGGCTATGTTTAAGTATGCCTTATTTTAAGACATCATTTCAAAGGAAGTGGAAGGAATGTGGATGGTTAGGCTCAGCTGTTTCTCATTAGTGTAAGGCGACTCAAAAGCAGGATCACATATTTACACGTGCAGAGGGCCCATCTCAGATCAGGAAAACTGTGGAGCTGAGCTCGCTGGAAATGAGAGTACTGCCTTGTTGTAGGATGCCACAGGGCTCCGCATGACTGGCACATGGCTGTTGGCTGAATCATCCACCAGGCTGTGCACAGAAGCTGCTCACATATCACCAGCGTCCAGTACACAATTAATTTCTTTCTGTTTTTTTTTTTTTTTGCAGTCCTTTAGACTGAGTTTTGTCAAACCTATCCAGTTTTACAGCCTAAAGAGGCACGTAAAGATTTAACAGCTTCTAGAATTGGCTCCTCATCTTCAGTTTGCCTATCTATCTGTCTTCCTGCCTACTACTTTCTGTCCATGTCTCTTTCAACATATCGGCCTGTTGGTCTGTATGTTTCCTTGTTTCTGTCTTTCTGGTAGGGTGTTGCTGTCTGGCTTTTTGACTACTATGCTTACTGTATCTACTGTACTTTAATTTTTTACGCTTTTTATGCCTGCTCGCCTAGTTCTGTGTCTGTTAGGCTGCTCATGTCTGAGTATCTCGCTATGGCTTTATGTCATGATTTTCTGCTGGTCCACCAGTCCATTTCTCCTTCGTCTCTTTGTCTGTTTCCCTGTTCACATTTGCATCTCTCTTCCTGTTCACTACTCTACCTCAGTCTGTTTCCATCTGCGTCTCTACATGTCTTTCTTTCTCTTTACCTTTCAGGTTTTACACTTGTCTTTCTGCTTGCCTTCCTCTTTATGCTTTTTTGTCTGTCTGCTCATTTGCTTACACCTGTCTACTTACCCGCCTGTTTACCTGTCTCTCTCTGTCTATTCATCTTTCCGTTTAGGCCTGTTTATCCCTCTTTTCCTGTTTATCTGTTCATTTTTGTCTGTATCTTTCTGTTTATACCTGCCTCTCTTTCACTCTCTGTGCTTATTTCTCTTCTCAGACTGTTCCTTTCTGTATTTCAGCATTTTTAGCTGTTTGCTTACCTTACCTTTCTGCCTTCATTTCCACACGCTTGCCTGTTGTTCAGAAATCCCTCTGTGTATCTGTCCATTTCCCTCTTTTCACTATGCATTTCAAGAAGTTCTGCCTAAGCTTCTTGTAGGTCTGGAATGAACTCATGTCCTGTAATTGTCAAAAGAAATAGTTGGAGGTCTTTTTATGCCAAAAGAGACCACATTGAAAATACTTAGAATTGGATGACTGGCCAGTCTGGAGAATCCAAACTAACAGAGAAATCTCCACCATTAGAGCCACCAAATGATCTCTGCTGCACTCAGTCACCTTGTCCACAAAACTAACCAAACCTTCTCTCAAAGTATCATTCAGTTCTTCTGACAATATTCGGACTCTCCTGCTCCCCAAAAGTTACAGCAACTCATAATGCTGTAATGCAAGTAACAATGAATGCAAGTGAAGTCACAGCTTACCATGAGAACATGACGTTGAGGTAATTACAGGCCCACATCCAGCTGCCTTCACACAACAGCAGAGAAAGGAAGCGAGTCTAAGGGTGGGGGTGTAATTAAGGGGGTCTAATAACAGAGAGGCAGAATATGCTTCCAAGTTTACGTGCTGAGAAGGGAAACAAAAGGAGAAAAAAAATTCAGACCTTCCTTTTTCACAGCAGCTGCTGCGATTTTTGAAGCTGTTGTTACATTCAAAGCTGTGTGACTGCTCTGCTGTGTCATAGCAAGCTTGCTAATGAACTTAGTTTGGCAACATCAGGTCTTTGCCATGCGTGCAACTTTATTTCTGTTACCAAGAGAGCGACAATGATGATATCCCCAACTAAGCAGAGCAGAAATCAGAAAGGAAAAGGCTTCTACGTTATAAATGCCATGCTGTATTCAGCACATCTTTTGCAGCTGGTAAAGATGAGTAACCAGGGAGAGGCAGCATGTCATCATTTCCATATTATCTCTGCCTTTCCACTAAGAAACATGTGCAACCACAACAATTGAAAAAAAATGAAATTTCACACTTTGTTCTGCTGCCCCCAGTGGCTGACAGTCTTCATACATTGGAAAGGCTGTCATTTACAGCATACGTTGGACACACACACAAACCCCCAGCCTTTCACAGTTTTAACAAGTTAATTTCTATTAAAGTCTTTGCTCAAGACCTTTAAACTCATACACAGCTGTTTTATCATTGGTGCAATTGAAAATTGATTTATTTCACATATTAGCATGAAGTGCTCTGACATTTGCCTCCCTTTCCTCTTTATTTCCACTGCTTTAAATGACACCACTCACAGAAAGACAAAGAGTGACAGGCCGTCAATCAGTTGCTGTGTAATTCATTTAATGCATTGCATGGCAAGCAACATCACAAGATTTTTTTCCAAATGTGCTAAACAGGTCAAAGCTGGGCATGGTGGTAAAAAGGCTGGATTTTGCAGGGAACAGCATTATACTTTCCAATATTGAAGCTTTCCGTGCCCTGCACATTAAAAATATTGAAAACATTTATACAATATACTTTCTCACATCTGTCAAACAGGGCTGGACTGTGCAGTAAGTTTGATTAATGTGCTTGCAGAAAAAAAGAAATTGATACAGAAATAAAAGGAAATTTGTCAAAGACTGCTTTAACAAGGCCACCGAAGTAATTTTTTGTTTGTGCTGTGGTGCAGAAAGGCAAAAGACCGACTTAGAAGACCCCCTTCTTTCCGACACCCATTGCACACCCAACCTACCTGGAAAGGGGTCTCTCTTTGAACTGCTTTTCTCAAGGTTTCTTCCATTTTTTCACTACTGGGGTTATTTTGGGAGTTTTTCCTTGTCTTCTTAGAGAATCAAGGCTGGGGGGCTGTCAAGAGGCAGGGCCTGTTAAAGCCCATTGCGGCACTCCTTGTGTGATTTTGGGCTATACAAAAATAAACTGTATTGTATTGTATGTATGATAAATAAAGGTTTTGGCCCCCGATCAGTTTGAGGTTGAAAATGATTCTTTCCGGTTTGCCTGACAGACTGGAATAAGAATATTACAAACTGCTTTTATAAAAAAAAGGGACCCATGTGTTCAGAATCAGTTGCATAGGTATTGGGGTCCTTATGGCTTTGTCAAATGGCTATCACCCTGAGGTAAGAACTGATGAAAATAATCATTTCAAGTTTAAACTCTGTTTATAGAAAATCCAAAGACCAGAAACAGTTTAAGTAAGTGATAACTTCAAGGAAAAAACACATCCTTTCTCAAAGAAAAAAAAAGTAAAATGAGTAAATAAAATCTAACATAAAAAGAAACAAACTAAAATGAACTAGGGCTTGTGACTTGCCTTTATCAACAATATTACAATGGATGTGGAAAAATGTTCAGTGAAATAAACCAGTGCCTTGTGGGGTCTATGACACTGTTCAGGAACTTAAATCCTGCCTACTACACTCTCCTTGGTAGCAGACCGTCATATCTTAGCTGAGTTTAAATTACATTCTATCATCTACGTAGGTAGTCTATACACTCACTGTTCCTCAGTGCCAGTTTTCATTGCAAAGAAGATTGAAATCATTTAATTCCATGCATCTATACATTTCCTACATTCACTTTACTAGTCGATGAACTGTCATGATTTGAATTTTTTACATTTTATAGTCATTTTATGGCATAGAATAAGGCATAGTTTGTGGATATTCAAAAAAATTATTGTCTTCATTGAATTGTCTTTCCTGATATTCTGGCTACACATTTTCTCAAAATTTCAACCACTGACCTGTCTCTTTTTGTTTATTTCTTAATATTAAGTTTTTGGCGAATTTGGAAGATTTTTTTAGTTCTCCCTGATATTGACTCTAGCATGTGTCTGACTTTGATGTCATCTCCAGATTTGAATATTACATTTTTATTGCTGTCATCTTGTGCAGTCAGTACAGGAACAAAGAAGTGCAAGTGAAAAAGTGGCCCCAAATGAGACAGCATTCCATTACTTACCACTTAAACACACATACTTATGCTCACTCACATTCAGCCAATTTATAGTTTCAAAATGAACCTAACCACATGTATTTGGAATGCAGGAGGAAGCTTTGAAGGAAACCCATGCAAGAACATGAAAGAACATGAAAATTCCTGGAATAGGACACCCTCAACCAAAATGAAATCAAAGCTTAAATTATACTACTAAAGAGGTTGTTTCAGCTGATGTAATTTTCTAAGGTATATATTACAAACTTCTTTTTTGGGTTTTTATAATTAATAGGACCATGTGATAGGGTAGGCCATTTATTTGCGCCTAATTGTACAAAAAAAGACATAGTAGCACTTGAGAAAGTCCCGAGAAGATTAACTAGGCTTATTCTAGGACTGAGAGATATGACCCATAAACCTGTTCAGTTTAGGCAAATGGAGATTAAGCAATGACATAAGGGGAATTAGTACAGTGGATCTGTTATTGGAGTTATTCAACTAGAACACATGGACACAGATGGAAACTTGCTGAGGGAAAATTTCACACAAACATTACAAAGAACTATGGACACATGGAGTAAGCTGCTAAGTAGTGTGATACAGAATAAAACTTTAGAGACTTTCAAGTCTTCAGTCTATATGAGTTATTGTTTTGACATGTTTTACAGTTTGGATGATGCTATTTTGAGGATTATTTATGTAATGTTGACAGCACATCACCACTCGAATGTGGTTTTCTTTATAGGAGACACCATTTTGTGTGATGATTTCATGGGTATCGCACGCATTGTTGTTAGTTGTTCTTTGATGCCAATCATTAAGCAGAGCTGCCATTATCAAAAATGGTGGTCCATACAGTCAGGGTGTCCGCACTTTACATCTACAACAACTAAATATATGAATTACTAGCAAAATACCCGCGCTTCGCAGCGGAGTAGTGTGTTAAAGAAGTTATGAAAAAGAAAAGGAAATATTTTAAAAATAACGTAACATGATTGTCAATGTAATAGTTTTGTCACTGTTATGAGTGTTGCTGTCATCAAGGATTTAATTATCATTATTTCTTTAAATCAGGTTAGTATTTGGAGGATGTTTTGTGTTCAAGTTATATTTCGTGTTTGTCCACCGTTGTAAAGATAACAGGTTTCATTCATTGAAGTGTTCACTACCCAAATCAGTACTCGTGAATCTAAGATGTTTAACAGGCATTCCCGGTATTAAGTTGTGGATTTGCCTGTGAATATTTAGCGGCAGCGTGTCTATCAACTTAATTTAAACTTAAGCTTTACACCTTGCTTTCCTATTCATTTGCATAAGCACAGTCCTTCACCAGCAATTATTTAATGTTAGCTCAGACAAGGCACTTAAAAGTTTCTCTCACACTTTTGCTGAGTTTGTGCCAAACACTATTCTATCCCTGACCATCTTATCTTCGTTTGCATTAGCACAGTCCTTCACCAGCAATTTTAACTCTGTTACAAAGTAATCAAAAGTCTCGTTTATACCCTGCGTCTTCTCACTAAACTTGTATCTCGCGAATATCGTATTCGTCTTAGGCATGACAAACGCCAGCGGCAGCGTGTCTATGAATTTAATTTAAACTTAAGCTTTACACCTTGCTTTCCTATTCATTTGCATAACCACAGTCCTTCACCAGCAATTTTAACTCCGTTACAGCAATTTTAACTCCGTTACAAAGTGATCAAAAGTCTCGTTTATACTCTGCGTCTTCTCATTAAACTTGTATCTCGCGAATATCGTATTCGTCGTAGGCATGACAAACGCCAGCGGCAGCGTGTCTATGAACTTAATTTAAACTTAAAGTTTACACTGTGGGAGAGAGAAAGAGAGCAGGCCTGATCTATACCTAATCTATCCTCTCAGTCTTTATAATTATAATAAGACTATAAAATGACATCAAAAACTCAGAATCAGTGTCTCCATGATGGGACAGTTAACTTCGTAAGCTGGAATGTTAAAGGCCTGAATCACGAATTAAAGAGAAAGAAAGTACTCTCTCACCTAACAGGTCTAAATGCTAAAATAGTATTTTTACAGGAAACTCACTTAATAAGCAAGGATCAGTTCCGGCTGCAAAAAGACTGGACTGGCCAAATGTTCCATTCTAGCTTTACGAAGAAAACTAGAGGTGTGGGAATTCTCATACATAGAACTGTTCCATTTGTAGCATCAGATGTAGTATTGGATCCTGAAGGGAGATATGTAATGGTTATGGGAGACTTATCTAACTGTAAAATGATCTTGATAAATGTTTATGCACCTAATGTTGATGATAAGGAATTTATACAAAATTTGTTGGCATCCATTCCCAATCTGAACACTCATAAAGTTATAATGGCTGGGGATTTTAATTGTGTTATGAATCCACTTTTAGATAGGACTTCCTCCACAGGGGGAACGGCATCTAACACTGCAAAAATAATTACAAAGTTTATAACTGATCACAACTTATCAGACCCCTGGAGGTTTTTAAACCCAAATTCAAGAACATATTCTTTCTACTCACCAGTACATCATTGTTACTCAAGGATCGATTACTTCTTTATAGACAATAACTTCTTGCCTAAGATTAAATCTTGCAAATACGATGCTATTGTTATTTCTGACCATGCACCTATGATCTTGGAGCTAAAATTACTAAGCCCCATGCACTCACCCCGCAGATGGCGCCTCAACCCGCTTCTATTAGCTGATGAGAATTGTACTGAATTTATATCCAAACAAATCAAATTCTTTCTAGAGACAAATACATCCCCCGAGATCTCTGCAGGGATACTCTGGGAAACTCTTAAGGCCTTCTTAAGAGGACAGATTATCTCATATCTTTCCCACAGAAATAAATCCGAGGCCAAGAAAGTAGCAGATATAAAAAGCGAAATTACTAAAATAGATGAAGAACATGCCAGACTACCAAGCGAGACTCTACATAGGAGAAGGCAGGCTCTACATTCGGAATTAAACCTCTTGACAACTAAAGAAACTGAACAACTAATTTACAAATCCAGACATCATTACTATGAACATGGGGAGAAAGCTAATAAGCTTTTAGCTCAACAAATTCACAAGCAAGAAGTGCGCAACGCAATCTCGGTAATCACTAGTACGAACGGAGATAAAATCGTCGAACACCAAAATATAATGCACACTTTCAGAGACTACTATAAATCCCTATATACTACTGAGTTTAAGGAAGACAATACACAATCTAATGCATTTCTGGATACATTACAGATACCACAAATAGACGCTTGTAGTGCGGAGGAACTTGATAAACCTCTGATGTTATCAGAATTACTAGATGCTATAAAATCACTCCAAGGCGGGAAAGCAGCAGGCCCTGATGGTTACCCTGCAGAATTTTACAAGAAATTCTCCGCTCAGCTAGCCCCCCTCTTATTAGCAACATTTACAGAAGCCAGAGATAACCAATCTCTTCCACAAACCTTTCGCCAAGCATTAATCACTGTCTTTCCAAAACAAAATAAGGACTTATTACAATGTGCATCATACAGACCAATTTCACTTCTGAATAACGACGTTAAAATACTTTCAAAAATTTTAGCCAGAAGGGTGGAGAAAGTGCTCCCCTCGGTAATATCACAAGACCAAACTGGATTTATTGGGGGCCGGCACTTATCTTCCAATCTTCGACGCCTGTTTAATGTAATATACTCACCAACTAAATCAAACACCCCAGAAATATTATTATCATTAGATGCAGAAAAAGCATTCGACATGATTGAATGGAAATACCTTCTTACTATATTGGAGAAGTTTGGGTTTGGCCCAAACATCTGTGCATGGATTAAATTACTGTATACTAACCCAGAAGCTTCAGTTTGCATCAACAACATTTGCTCAGACTACTTTAAACTAGAACGTGGCACTAGACAAGGATGCCCCTTGTCACCGCTGCTGTTTGCGATTGCCATTGAACCACTGGCAATACATTGTCGAAATACTGATCAGATAAAGGGGATTAGCAGAGAAGGACTGGAACAGAAAATCTCATTATATGCAGATGACATGGTACTGTATATATCAGACCCAGAAAATTCTGTACCTGCAGTCTTAGCAGCACTCACAGAATTTCAAAAGATCTCTGGTCTCAGAATTAATCTGAATAAAAGTGTACTCTTTCCAGTGAACTCTCAAGCATATAATATTAAATTAGATACCCTACCTTTTATCATTGCAGAACAGTTTAAATACCTAGGGGTAAACATCACAAGTAAATATAAAGCTCTATATCAACAAAATTTCGCTGTTTGCATGGAAAAAATTAAACAAGACTTGCATAGATGGTCAACCCTTCATCTCACACTAGCTGGAAGAATTAATACTGTTAAGATGAATATTCTTCCTAAGCTCCTTTTTTTATTTCAAAACATCCCAATATACATTAATAAATCATTTTTTAGGCAATTAGATTCGACAATAACCTCATTTATTTGGAATTCAAAACATCCACGCATCAAAAGAGCGACCCTACAAAGACAAAAGGCAGAAGGCGGCATGGCTCTACCTAACTTCCAGTTTTATTACTGGGCAGCAAATATACAGGCGATAAGAACCTGGACACAAATAGAAGAACATACACAGGCTTGGTCCGCAATAGAATTAAATTCCTGCAGTACTTCTTTGTATTCCTTGCTCTGTGCTCCAATAAACACACGTTATCGGCAATACACTAATAACCCAATTGTGCTCCACTCACTTAGAATCTGGAACCAATGTAGAAAGCATTTTAAGACGGAGAAGCTTCTATCTGTGGCACCCCTGCAAGAGAACCACCTCTTTCAACCCTCACAAACATATGCAGTTTTTAATATTTGGAAAAAATTTGGAATTAACTTGCTTAGAGATCTTTATATAGACAACGTCTTTGCATCCTATGAACAATTACATTCCAAATTTAACATTCCAGCTACACATTTCTTTCACTATCTTCAAATCAGAAACTTTGTTAAACAAAACCTTCCAGATTTTCCTCATCTTGCACCCTCATCCATGCTGGAAAAAATATTGCTCAATCTCAAGGATTTAGACTCCATCTCTACAATATATAAAATCATTTTACAATCCCTCCCTTTTAAAGATCCAAGAGGACACTGGGAAAAAGATCTTTCAATTAATATATCAGAAAAGGAGTGGAAAGTAGCAATGCAGAGAATTCACTCGAGCTCCATATGCGCAAAGCATACAATTATACAACTCAAAATTATATATCGAGCACATCTGTCTCGACTAAAACTCTCCAAAATGTTCCCAGGGCATGATCCAACCTGCGAACGTTGTAACCAAGTCCCAGCCTCACTAGGTCACATGTTCTGGTCCTGCACCAAATTAACATTATTCTGGACAAACATTTTTAATTACCTTTCAGATAGCCTTGGACTTACAATCCCTCCAAACCCATTAACAGCTGTGTTTGGTGTTCTTCCAGATGGGTTTAAAGCGGAGGAAGACAAACAAATTGTGATTGCATTCACTACACTTTTGGCACGTAGACTTATTCTCATAAACTGGAAGAACCCAAACTCTCCTCTTTTAAGTCAGTGGGAAACCGATGTGTTATATTATTTGAAGTTGGAAAAAATCAAATATTCAATTAGAGGATCCGTACAGACTTTTTTCAAAACATGGCAGGATCTAATCAGTAATATTTTAAAATAAGTTCAAAAGGCACAGAGAATTTATTAATTTAGGTATGTCTCCAAGTCTTAAATTTAACGCCGTTTGGCTTGCTCTCTCTCTCAGGGGTGGGGATCGATCTGTTCTTAATTTTTCTCTTTGTAAAAACTTGATTGCTTTGTATGGATTGTAATAAAATTAATAAAAATTTAAAAAAATAAATAAATAAATAAATTCTAAAGTTTACACTGTGCTTTGTTTCCGCAGTAGCTGCACTTATGAATATGCTTGTATGTGTCACTCGCTTCATATTCTTTTGCTGCCTTCTCAATTGTGTAATGCGTTTTTGTTCAGCGCTCTTTGGAGCTCTGGCTTGTTCTCTGCGTACTGCGTTCACAGTCAGTTCACGTGAGCCACTCGGAGTACATGTATCGAAGGTTCTCAGCTGTGCTTGTGCTATCTCGTGCGATCTTGCGATGTCCACGGCTTTATTTAATGTTAGCTAAGACCCGGCACTTAAAAGTTTCTCTCGCACTTTCACTGAGTTTGTGCCAAACACTAGTCTATCCCTGACCATCTCATCTTCGTTTGCATAAGCACAGTCCTTCACCTGCGAATATTTAGCGGCAGTGTGTCTATTGGATTGCTGCTGACGGACGGCCTCATATGGGCAGGCACTCAATTACGTGGGAGGCGTGACGATGAGGGACGCAACTCCGCCTCACACGGCGACCGAGCTGCAGGCTATGGCCGTATATGTGTACGTAAGTAGGTTCCAGTTATGACCGTTACGCGTAGAATTTCAAAATGAAACCTGCCTAACTTTTGTAAGGAAGCTGTAAGGAATAAGCCTGCCAAATTTCAGCCTTCTACCTACACGGGAAGTTGGAGAATTAATGATGAGTCAGTCAGTCAGTCAGTCAGTGAGGGCTTTGCCTTTTATTAGTATAGATTCATACTAAGGAAAAATATATAAAACTAGTGTTACAAACTTTTCTTCATTTATCACATCAAATTTTTTTTTTGTTTTCAACTTTGATGCCCTGTTTGTGACTTCTTTTATATTTTGATCTCTAACCTGTTTACTATCTTTTAATCCTAAGAGCCCATTCACACCTAAGCATTTTTAAACGTTTTAGTGATAGACTACTAAACAATCTGTAAAGTTATTTACCATTTTTTCAGTGACACTATTCACATTAAAGAATGTTAGCACTGAACAATTCAGAAAACTTCTGTCTGCAGTGATTTTTGAGCAATTTTAGGCAAAATGTTTTTTTCCATTGAAATGAATGGTAATGCTAATAAACTTCAGTAAAATTAAAGTGTGTTTTCACAAGAAGTCATTGCCTCTTACTGTGAGATGAACTAGGAGTGAAGTAGTTAATTGAAAGTAGAAAAAAAATGCTTGTGCATGGATATTCACAGAGCAGTTAAGGGCACACATAGCGTGTAAGTGACAAGAAGTGAACAGATGTGACTGTATCCTGACATTCTGTATCCCAATTTTTTGCCTCATATCTGTTTTTCTTTTGAATGCTCATATTAATTCTGTGACTGATCCAAACCTGACGAGTCTCTCCTGAATGTACCCCACATGCACAAAATGAATAAAACATTTTTCTCTAAAAGGTGCAATTAAAATATACTGGTGGCCTCTCTACTTCACATCATTTCAGTGCAGGATACCTGCAAATTTGTAAGCTTGTAATGGCAAGGAAGAGAAATAGAAAATGAGAGATCAGAGTTGTTAGTTTTAGTGCATTTCTCCCCTGCTGGTGGCCCAAAGGATAGGAGACAGGACAGGTGAGAGCATGTTTTTAAAAACAGCATATTCCTAAAAAGGAATGAAACTCTGAAACAACAAAATTTAAAATTATAATTCAACAGAGAAAATACATCTTCTATCACAATTGCCGCAATGCTCAATCTACCTGACGTATACAGTGTGGTAATCTGCCCTGTTTATGACACTCAGTGGTAACTTTTTGCCAATTTCCCCTTCCCCTGATGCTTTAATAATATATGTTATCTTTGGTAATTTGACAATGACCTGTTGTGCCAATTGTTTGATATGGGCAGCACTTTCTTCTTCTAATCATGATGGATCTCTTTGCTGCCTACTACCTAACCTATGCAGATGTCATGTATTACTGTGCTTGCACCCATCTGTTGCCTGTAACATCATGCGGTGTGACACATCAGTTTATCACTGTTTCATTTAGACTGAAAATACAAAAAATATCTTTCGTTTTTTGTGGCTGGCTTGGTGGAGGTCTGGTGAAAGGGCCTTTTGGGTCTGTGGGCCCACCTGCCTTGCAGGATCTAGTGGGCATTGGCAATAACAGTGGCTCTAGCATATTTACAACATTGAATGGAAGAACATATATCTACACCTTATATATATAGAGAGAGAGATGGCACCAAATAGTGCTTGTTCTGGCACAAAATGTTGGAGTGGACAGGACAAACATTAAAAAGTAAGAATCATATCTGATTATCCATCAGATTCAGGTGCTTCATTTGTTACGATTCATTTTTATTCTTTTTTGATTTGCAAGCATTACACTAAAATTACAACTCCTTTATTTAAAATGCTCTAATTTTGTTCATATTTACATGATAGTTTTTCGATAGTACAATTGAGTAGAACAAAGCATCAGTTTTATATAAGGCAAGTTGTTCTGCTTCTTCTTACTAGTGTTTATTTGAGCAGCCTGAGCATGCTATGCTTAGATTGTCAAATTAAACAAAGTCCATGGTTATAAATAGGTAATTTAAAGCTTAGTAATTGTTAAAGAGAAAAAAAATGGATTGGTATTGGAAGATACTCAACATTTTAATATCAGTATCACTTGTGGAAAAAATGGTATTGTGCCATCTTTAGTAGAAAGATCTCAAATTTGCATGCCTTGTCCGCATAAGTGACTAAAAGTGCAGCGATCATTGAAATGTGTTCCATATGAGTACATACTGTATGTCACCCCAAGCACAGTGTCTTTGAAACTGCTTTCTGTATAATCTGCAGTGAGGTAACAGCAGCCCTCTAGGGTCTAGTTTGCACTCTTTTGCTTATACTTTGTCTTATGATGAACAGCAGATGACCTGTACCCTTGTTGAATGAACACAATGGTTGTACACCTACCCCAACATTTGATCTTTTTCATGCATAACTATTGTGGTTAACAATCTATCTGCAGCATATAGTTTATAGAGTATGCCTACATTATATTCTTATCCCTTTCAAATGTGCATTTCTCTTAGAATACCTTTTAGCTAAATACCTTTATTTTTTATTTTATTCAAAGCCTCACTCATTCTGGGTATTGCTGTGTCAGATGTTACCTCTTTGCTATTTCTGTGCACATGGTAATTTGGGAAACTGATCCATGCTATTGCTTGTCCTCATAACCAGACTCTGGCGGGAAAATCTACTTTTCAGTTAAGCTGGCCTAATGCCATTAAGCCTCATTTTCCATTTAAATTTTCCTAAATTGCCCAAGAGGAACTCTAAAGTGCTCTCTGTATTCAATCTTACTCTGTGGAAGCATAAAGCAGCTCAAGAACTGTGCCAGTGCCACTATTAGAAACACACAGATCAGCTTCCTCATTCAAGGCCTATCTGCTCCCATATATCAAAGCGTTCTATTGTTTCATTGCCAAATTGTAATAGGAGGAAAAAAAAGAAGATTGCTTATGTTCTTTCTCATGAGAAGACAAAATGTTTTATATAATTTCTCAGAGCAATCCCTACTTAGGCGAGTAGATGAGACATGCTGAGGCTAAAAGGCAGACATTACTGTGATGAGGCAGCACAGAGCCTGGCAATAGACTGTAAAGTCTTTCTTAGAGGACAGAGAAACACAAGAGATGGACATGCCACTTTGGAAACAGGACAAGCACTGCTTTTCACCTGGAACAGCTTTCAAGGGTGATCAATATATGAGGCAATGGCAGTCAAGAAATCTAACCAGAGAACCAATCTCAAATATTGAAAGGGTACAAGGTGAACTGAAAGAGCATTATTGTAAGGAGTTGAGAAAATACATGTAGTGTGTACTGTACCCACCTGTTGGTTTATTTATACATCACTGCAACTGCGGCACAAGAACTTCACTATGCTCTTGCAGTGTGACAATAGAAATTTCTCATCTAATCTCTAAACCAGATTGGAGAAAGCATGGAAACCAAGTAAATACAGGAATGCAGTGACATGAACACCACCAAGTGCATCAGAATATTAAAGCAGCATTAAAAAAAATCAGTTTCAGAACTGATTCAACATCAAGCAGGAACAAATTAAGACTTAAACTGAAACAGTGCATTGCAAAAACTGCAGAATGAAACCACCACCCATAAATTCTCCAAAAATGTGAATACTCTGAAACAGAAAATTTAACCATTAAACTAGAGAAAGAAACCAGCATCAAAAAAAATCTGAAAATTCCAGAAAGTTACCAACTACACAATAGAATATTATGTAGGATTAGCACAAGTACATTCAACAAAGCAAGCCAGCATTCGGTAAAATCCACAATTAGATATCTAACACTGCAAGAATAACTCAAGAATACAATCAGTATCCTGAAAATATAAGCAGCTCCTAAATTCATCAGACAAATTCAGTGTATTTAAGACTGTTGCCAAGAAGGAATTCTTCACATAGACAAACTACCAACTCATACAGCTGAAGAAGAAAACTTAACAACTTTTAAAAATTATCTGGATAAGATACTCTGATAACAAGCTAACCAAACAAGGTTGATGGACTGAATGGTTTACTCTTATTTGTCAAACTTCCTACATTTATGTCAATGGAATGAGGATGCAACAATAATAGAAGTTTAGTATTGGACCACCTTGATTAGCATCAGTATTAAAAGCTTCAAGAAAAGTATGAGAAGTAGAATTTTCCTTTAAAGAAAGAGGATGGGGCATATTCTGGCAACTGAAATCAGAACTTAAAAGTAACAACAGTGTTAGAACTGAACAGTGGGGCTCTAAACTGGAATGAGTAGCTGGCACAATTCTGAAGGTGCTCAATATTAAAAAAAATGTTGGTATTCTGTAATTCAAGCAACATCTAGAAAACATCAAAACTTAATTTACTTAACTGTGAATAGTTAAGTGAGCAGAAGATAATCTGATTACCAAAAGGCATAAAGTTAAAGACGACACATTTCTTTAACAGTTTAAGCAAGATAATATTTTTATTTTTATTATTCACGGTTATAAAATACCAAAAAAATGAAAAGGGCCTGAAGCAAAAGTTTGGGCACCCCGCCATGGTCAGTACTTAATAACAGCCCCTTTGGCAAGTATCACAGATTGTAAATGCTTTTTGTAGTCAGCAAAGAGTCTTTCAGTTCTTACTCGGGGTATTATTGTCCATTCGTTTTTGCAAAAGGTTTCTAATTCTGCAAGATTCTTGGGTTTTCTTGCATGCACTGCTCTTTTGAGATCCACAGATTTTCAATTATGGTTTTGTTGGTTAGCACTTTACAAAGTGAGTGGGGAGTCACTTCAATCACAAATGTGTAGCCTCCACTGCGATGATGGGATGGTAGCCATTTTGCACCAGTACACTCACCACACATTAACTGTTAGGTTTTGAAGGGTGAGGTAGTTAGCCAATCAGAGACAAGGGATGATTAGTGGGGCCAGAATGACCAGGCCATAGTGGACAATTTAGCCAGGACATCGGGATACACCCTACTCTTTAGGACGCCCAGAGATCTTTAATGCCCACAGAGAGTCAGGACCTTGATTTTACGTTTCACTCGAAGGGCAGGCGCCATTTTTAGTTCTACTGCAGTGGGGCATTGGGATCCACATTCAGACCACAGGGTAGGAACGTTCTGCTAGCCTCATAAACACCTCTTCCACCAGCAGCCCAAGCTTTTTCCTGGTTGGTCTCCCAACCAAGTACTGGCTGGGCCCGAATATTGTTAGCTTCAGGTGGATGACCTGTTCTGAAATGCATTTGGTATAGAAGACCCATCCTCTTTTTAACTTTTTTACAGATGGTGTGATGTTTCCTTCCAGAATTTGCTGGTGTTTATTTGACTCCATTCTTCCCTCTGCCAATGGCACATTCCCCGTGCCACTGGCTGTCACACAAGCCCAAAGCATGATCGATCCACCCCAATCCTTAATGGTTGGAGAGGAGCTGTTTTCATGGAATTTGGCACCCTTTTTTTCTCCAAGCACACCTTTGCGCAGTGTGGAAAAAAAGTTCTGTTTTGACTTCATCAGTACACAGGACTTATTTCCAAAATGCATCAGACTTGTTTAGATGTTCATTTGCAAACTTCAGGCACTAAATTTTGTGCCTAAGATGCAGGAAATGTCTTCTTTTGCTGATTCTACCATGAAGGTCATATTTGTTCGAGTGTCACTGCATAGTAGAACAGTACAGAGTCTGCTAACTCTTCCTGAAGGCCTTTTGCAGTCAAACAGGGAGTTTTATTTGCCTTTCTTGTAATTCAATGAGCAGTTCTTCCTGAAAGTTTTCTTAGTTTTCCAGACCTCAACTTGACCTCCACCATTCCTGTTAACTGCCATTTCTTAATAACATTACCAACTGAGGAAACAGCAACCTTAAAACACTTTGCCATCTTCTTGTAGCCTTCTCCTGCTTTGTCAGCATTTATCACATTATTTTTCTGAGTGATAGGCAGCTGCTTAGAGAAACCCATGACTGCTTATTATTGGAATAAGGTTTGAGGGTTAGAGCATTTATATAGCTTTGTAATTTACATCACTTAGAGTCTCCTAATGATGACTGTGAACAAGCCATAATCCCAATGAGCTAATGAAGGTCTGAGACCCTTGAAAGGGTATCTGAGAACTTAAATATTGTGGCAGATGTCTGGGGTGACAACCTGGCTGGGACGCTTTAGAGGACCTTAAGAGGGAGTGCGCCCATCTCAGACCACGTGGGGGAAGCCACCCTGGTTGCTATGGGGACCACGGGTACAGAGCTTTGAAGTTCAACCCTGTAAGGGCCCGTGGTCACCACCAGGGAGCGCCCCCGTGCCTTTGCAGCCCTGGACCTTGGCACTTCCGCCACATCCGGAAGGGCCAGGGGGAAGAAGACTGGGGACACCTGGAGTGCTTCTGGGTACGCAGCCGGCACTTCCACCACACGGGGGCGTGTCGGTGGGAGATTGCCGGGAAAGCACCTGGAGCACATCCGGGTGTGTATAAAAGGGGCCGCCTCCCTTCAGACAAGGGCTGGAGTCTGGTGAGGAGTGGACAAAGCAGGAGAAGAGAGTGGAGGCGGTCTGAAGACTGAGGCAAAGTGTGTGCGAAGCCTGGACTTGGGGTAAAGTGCGTCATGTGGCACTTGAACTTTGTCAATAGTTGTATATAAACATGTGGTGGTGTTTTACATCATATTTCCCTGTCTGTGTCCGGGGCTTAGTTTACAATATCTTGGGGTGCCCAAACATTTGCATGGTGCTCCTTTCCTTTTACACTGTGCAATTGCACAAAACAAGAACAATACACTAATGCTGAATAACATGCTGAACATAAATGTGTCTTTCCTGTGTTTGAGAGGGTGAATGAGAAGAAAGCTGCACTTTTATTGGTTTAAAATGGAAAGGTGAATACCTACTATCAACTCCTTTTGAGTAACTGAGCCATAAGAAGCATTTCAACAGATAAGAGGCAAGCATGGGTGCACATCCATCCATTATCCAGCCCGCTATATCTTAACTACAGGGTCACGGGGGTCTGCTGGAGCCAATCCCAGCCATCATATGGCACAAGGCAGGAAACAAACCCCGGGCAGGGCGCCAGCCCACCACAGGGCGCACACACATACACCCTCCCACACTCCAAGCACACACTAGGGACAATTTAGAGGAAACCCACACAGAAATGGGGAAAACCCAGGAAGTGAACCTGGGTTTCCTAACTGCGAGGCAGCAGTGCTACCACTGCGCCAATGTGCTGCCCCCTTGGGTGTACAATTAAATTATATTTGACATTGGTCAAAACAATATGTTTCAGTCTGAAAGGCAGTTACAAGTACACTATACCAGTATCTAGTGATACTGTCAGAATTTTTAATTCTACTGTAATACAGAGATTTTTTTTGCTGTACCATCCACTCCTACCACAAAGATGCTGAACTAAATCCACACCCCTGCCAAAGTGAGGCAGAAGTTAAAAACCCCTACTCCATTGTGCCGCGTTTCTAATTATCAACAAGAGGAAATCCTGCTGATTGCAAAATATACCTGGTGCAAGCATGGGTCACCTCCTACAGATCAGTGGACATATATAGCACCACTAAATTCTTGACTGTAACATCATTCAATAACAAAGACTTGCTGAAGAACCATGAACGCCCAGGACCAGAGTGTGTTATTATCTTCAGCATAGCTTGTCACTTCCCAATCAGATAACATTTCAAAAACACAGTCAAGACTTGCTGCCCCACTGCTATTCACTCATTTATCCATTCATTGCCAATCCAGATTAATTCAGTTCAATAGAGCTGAATACCAGTACAATGCTGCAAATTGGAACATGGTGCCAACCCGTTGCAAACCACACTCACTCATACATCTGTTAATTATCCTAACAGTCATATATGGAGTAGTTATAGAAAGCCTACAAAAACATCAGGAAAAGGTATAAACTCGACAGAGACAGTTACCAGGCCGAGTTTCAATCCTAGTACACCACCTGGCCACACCATTATGAAATATCCATCCATTGATTATATGCAAAAATTCTTACCAATTCAAGATTGTGAGAGAAACTGAAACATACAAAACAAAGACTGATAAGCAGAACTACAAACATCCTGCAAAATGACCAAACTCTGCTCTGATTAGAGATAAACTCCTCTGTTGCTAACCCAAGTACCAGGCTGGCCAACATGAATTCTCAATGACTGATCATCATTGAAGCAAATAAAAAAAAAGAATAAAATAAAATGAGAAAAAAGGCTGCTGCTTTTCTAATTCTATGCATGTGCCATCTAGCTCCAAATAAATAACTAAAAAACTTTCCCAAGCTCTTGCACGCTGACCTCCTTCCTCTGCATGACACTGCTTCCCCCTGCTGGTGAAATGAAATCTGTCCCCAGTTAAGTAGGTCACTCTGAGAGCACAGTGGCTGGTTACCTTGGTAGCGTGCAGCTCTGCAGAAGGTGACACTGCTCCTCTCTGCACTGTAATTCCTGCGTCTGCATCAGAAATGGCGATCAACTTAAAAATGGGCAAGACACAAGGCCCAGACGGCATCCATTTGGAAAGAAAGAGCACTCCCAGAAAAAGACATCCTGTCACATTAGACTTGTTTAGGAGCCATCAATCAGTGCATAGTAAGCAGAATACAATGCAATACCCCAGTTACTTCCACTCAGATATTAAAAGGTAAAAACTGGCATTGCAGACTCTAGTTTTTATAATGAAGGTTAATCACACAGACTGCCCAAACAGTTGTCTTCAGTTTTTAGTTTGTGTACCAGTGAAAAAGTGAGAAGGTTGTCATACAGCACATGCCAAACATTTGGCATTACAGGCCTCAGTTTGTATGACTGGGGGAAAGGGATTACTCGCACAACCTGCTCAAACAGCTGGCTTTTCAGGCTTTAGTTCGTATATTGAGGATAAACAGCTGGTGTTTCAGACTCTTGTTTCTGTGGTGGCGAGTTAACACATAGCACAAATTAAATGCACGATTGGCTCTTTAGACTTCAGAATGTAGAGTGTAGACTCAATGATATAGCCTACCCCAAACACCTGGTACCATAAGCTTCAGTTTGTATGATGGAGGTAACCCACACACTTCATCTCAGCAAGCTGGCTCCAGATTTTACAGTGTGGGCTCAACCACACAACCTACACCAAGTTGTTGGCACTGCAGTTCCTCTGGTAAGAAGTCAATCTAGCTACCTACTCCAAATAATTTCACTCTGCAGACACCCGCTTGCATGAAATGGGGTAATTTATACAGCCCATCACAAAAAGCTGATTGCACTTCACATAACAGGGGTCACTTTCATTAGATGGTTAGCTTGGTAAGCTTGCTGTGCTCAACTTTCATTCTTTCTGTAAAAATACATTAGTAAAGGCAGGCTAAAATCTTGAGATTCCCCAGCACTTCTCAGTAAACTCCTCAAGCAGAAGTAACAAATGAACTGGTTGACTGCTCATTGGTAACAAAGACTGGGAAGGATCAGATTTTTTTTTTACAATAGAAAGAGGCTACCATTAGTTTTAGGGTATATGTAAGTTTTAGACTGGGGTCAATGGGCACTAAGAGATAACTTTTCTTTAGTGTGGGCTATAAACAAAAATTGCTCTACCTTAACTCATCCCCTTTATTGTCTGTGGGAAAGTCTAGACAAGCTAAATGATAATACAAAAAATATATATTTTTTGCAGTTTAAGTAATTAATGGGAGGTTTTAATACTAATCTTGCTGTATATCTTTAAAGAAGCACTTCCCAAATAAATAATAACGTTACTGAACTCACCTGTATCTATCAACCAGATTACTGGAAATCTTCATCACTCAAGAATTCCTACTCCATCACACCACACTCAGAGTTACTGATACAGACTGGACACACAAGCATCATGTTCTTAAGTTCAGACATGGAGGTGGTGCGGAGCTATCCCAGCAGAATTGCCTGTCAGGCAGAAACAAACTTTGGATGGAACACCGGACTGGTTTAATTTTAACAATTAAACTAAACCACATCTTTTTCTGTAGGAGGAAATGGGAGTAACTCAGAGAATACTGACGCAGGCATGAAAAGAACATACAGTCTCCTCAAATCCCAGACATGGAAATAAACTGAGAACCCTGGAATTGTGAAGCTATGCAACTGTACCACTCCTCTTCAGAAAGGAGCCTTAGAAAATAATGAATGTTATAAACTAAGCCTCACTGGGCACACCACCAATCCCTTCTGCACGTCACAACTTTTTGAAGCTGAATCTTCTTGTAACATTTCACTGATTATAAAGTATCAGTTCTTTTGTAGAGGTCTCAGAAATAACTCCATGATGTCTGACTCAGAGTTAATTCTGACCAAATATGCTTCATTTTTTTTATTTTCATGTGTGTACTGTTGCTTAGATGCACTTGATACTCTGTTTAACTTCTATATTTTACAGCATTGGAAAAAAGATCTGTGGGAGGGCTCGGTATAAAAGGTGCTATATAAAACAGATGGAGAAAAAGTGTAATTGAAAAATGAGCTAAAATGCAGAGGCCTAACCAAAACATCCAAATGCCACATCACTAGCCTGTGGGTTTGTGCTGCCTCATGACAGGTTCCATTACTCATAGAATATTTGTGTACAATTACAATAATTTAGACTTCACCAGAATAGCGCAGTGTCAGAAATGCATCCGCCCCAGTAATTTGCATATTTCAGCAATGCTTCTATTTACTAGTAAGTGAAAAGCTGAGGATAGTGCAATAACTTCTTAAGGCCAGATTTGCAGGCCAGCAGTGGAACTTGATTTCACTGTAGCCATTTCAAGAATTGATAGAAAAGGAAGCTGCCAAAGAAAATCATGTCTTTAAGACTACTGGCATCACTATTATGTCTGTCTAAGTTAAAGAAAATGCGTTAATTGATTCTGGTTTGTTTAACACTAGAGGAAGATATGAAGTAGTGTAAGAAACGTATACATGTGCAAAATAAAGCTCTAAGAAACATAATTCAAATTTAGACTTGTATAAGGTAGAATAATACAATATCATTACATGCTGGTTTCAGCGCCCACAAGGAACAATAGCCTGCATATCACTCTCTCCAGTTTTAACCCCAATTCTACCAACTGTGTCCATTGAAGTAAAGGTGTTTGCTAGAGCTGCCACCTGGTGACCGACATGCAGATGTACAGGTTACCTATAAATACATTAAGAATCCATCCATCCATCCATTATCCAACCCGCTATATCCTAACTACAGGGTCATGGGGGTCTGATGGAGCCAATCCCAGCCAACACAGGGCGCAAGGCAGGAAACAAACCCTGGGCAGGGCACCAGCCCACCGCAGTACATTAAGAATTATTATAATTAATTTAGCTGATGGCTTAATGAAAATGTGGCATGGGCACAGACTCCAGTGTTTATGACAACCAAAGAAATTTATTTCAGAAGGAGAGAATAACAAAAATGAACACAAATCAGTAGGCAAGTATTTTCCCTTATAGGCCAGACCATAAGAGAATCCAGGTTTTTCTGCTCTCCTCTTAATCTCTCTAATCCTTCTTGCCATTCTTTTTCTCTCATTCTTATGCCACAGTCTCTCACCTCCAATAACAAGCCATACAGGCTTACAGATCGTACTGTACAGCATTTAATTTATAGTCTGACACTGGGGTATGTTTAATTTGGGCACCTCAGCCAAACAAGGCCCAACAAAACCCCAACTCTGGTCAACACGTCATATTGCCCTCTGGCATTCTCTCTCAGTGTTTACACTCCTCACTCACCCTAGCATTAAAATCATGTTTATGTATTTGAGCATCCTGTACTGCTACTGATCTGCCTGACTTTATCAACAAATAGCACTGCATTTTCTAAAGAAAGAGGAAATCTATATTTAACTTTTGATGATGCAATCTTTTCTGTGAGGCCCCCTGCAGTTTCACCGCTCATGCATCACAGCCTGAGGGGTAAACTTAATGTTCCCTAAGCAAAAGGCCGTTTCTTCCCTGCACATGTTTTCACCACACATCTTTTAAGAAAGCATCTTTTTGGACTGGCTCTGATCACCATCAAGTCATCATTTGATATCACTTCACCAGAAAGGGCAGACAGAGAAATCATCAAATGAAACCCATCTTCCTGTCAAGACAGAGCCCACCCTACACTTCTCAAATTTTAATTAATTATTTATATTTAACTCTGCGTATTTTAGTAAAATTTGCAAGACTTCTCAGTATATAAAGTGCTGTACTACTTAAAAGCAATAATTATTTCACTTAATAATACATGGCAATCATTTGACCTGTCTGCTGCAGGGCCCATTCACAGACACACAGAGCTCCCACTCAAATACTCACCTATATTCATCCAATTTAGAGTCTACAATCAAAATTTCCTGAACTTGTCTGGTAGATGACTTGTGAACAGAAATAAAATGTAAACTCTAGAAAGAAAGCAACAATGCAAGAATTTTTATCCATTTTCCTGGATAAACACTTCTTTGTCTGCCCTAAGCTGCCCTTACATTACTCAAGTGCAGTCAAAATAACACTTGACTCTGCATACTAAGTAGCAAATATAACAACTTTAGCAATATAAATTTCTGTGAGATCTTGTCAAGGATAAGAAGGAAAATGTTATTTAAAGTAACATGTTTAATGTCTGTCCAAGGACTGTAGAAAAGACACATAGTGCATGATGGTCATTAAATTGTGGTCAATGTGGTTTACTTAGAGTGCTTTTTCAGTAGCAGAAAATCTTCATACTGTGGTCACCACTGAGAGACTTTTATCAAGACTTACAACAGGCACATACATCTAAAACAGTCCACAGACACAAGTGCATGTAGGGACACAGACAGTCCGCGTGCTGGGCGCTGGCTCACAAAACAGCCAAAGGGCACTTTTTTTGAGACAGAATTTCTTACAATTTATTCCAGGACACAAATTAGTGACCAATTTTATTTTGCGTTTTAAATTTCACTGAGAATTTGGATTTAACATCATAACTTTGTCAAAAAAAACCTTAAAAGCTATACATAAACACTTTAATTTTATGCTGCCTGATTTTTAACTTAAAGGTAGAAGAAACACAATGTTATGGAACACCATCACTTTACGATTCTACAGAGTAGACACCATTTTTTTTTGCCACACTTGCCCTGGACTTCACAGAATTTTAGAATTACTGTATTTCAGAACATTATATAATTATGCTAAGACAATTCTTCTGTTCCTATGAACTTTAGCAAATATGTTTACTACTATTATTACCTGTCCAAGTCCATGCTGTGTGTGTATGGCTGTCATTAATGGAAAGAGAATACATAATAAGTAACAATAAATTTCAACTGCATCTATACTTTGGTGCTTAATATGAATAAATACTTTTGTAATGATGTCAGCTTACCAGAGTTTTCCATCAGAGTTTTTGTATTTCATGTGTTTAATACTTCAAAGAATGAAATAGACAGTCCTGAATTAACTAAACAATATCCACAGAACTCATAATGGACAGCCCAGCATGACAAGAGATCACCCTCGTCTCATCTACTTGTGACATTTTGACTGAATCCTTTATCTCCTACAGGACTGTAGCTTTAGCAGCAAGTGTAAAATGACTTTGTGTGGACAGGGACTTTAAATTCTCTGAAGTTGCCCCATGATCACTAACTCCAGGCAGCAAAGCAGTGATGTTACATCTTTTATACACCTGAGAACAGCCCTGTTATTTACAGTATCTCCATTTTCAATGTACTTTGCCATTCTTACTCTATCAAGTATGCTTAGTATGCACATGCACTTAAATCAGGAGGTCTTTCCCTTATTAAGAATGCATCTCTTTTTTGGATTTTAAAAATTTGTTGTGACTTACCTCCTAAAAAAGTGACAGCTCAAAAGAGGATCACTCTCTCTAAAGCTGAAGTAAGAGAAAAAAGGCCTCCCTCTGTTACCATTAGTTTCATAATAAATTCAGCTACTCAGCTGCATGTTTTTCACAGTGAGACTCTTGTGAACACCACCCTCTTTACATCCTGCAACTGTGATGCGCCTGGAGTTAAATGATCCTTTGAATTTTGATGTCTATTACAAGGCCTTTTAAACTTCCCAAGGGTGCATAACCAGCCCCTTGGCCACATGATGCTGCCACCACATCCTGGATTTATCTTCAGGCCATCACAGTTTTCACCGGTGAGGTAGTCAATCTTACTATAAATGAAATATCCATCCATCCATCATCCAACCCACTATATCCTAACTACAGGGTCATGGGGGTCTGCTTGAGCCAATCCCAGCCAACACAGGGTGCAAGGCAGGAAACAAACCCTGGGCAGGGCGCCAGCCCACTGCAGGGCTTGTACACACACACACACACCAAGCACACACTAGGGACAATTTAGAATCGCCAGTCCACCTAACCTGCATGTCTTTGTACTGTGGGAGGAAACCGGAGAACCCGGAGGAAACCCACGCAGACACGGGGAGAACAAGCAAACTCCACGCAGGGAGGACCCGGGAAGCGAACCCGGGTCTCCTAACTGCGAGGCAGCAGTGCTATCCACTGCGTAAATGAAATAACTGTTCTTGTTATTCATCTCATCAACCACATTTTTGGGACTGGTCTACTTTGTCGCTTAATCTTCAGTCATTCTCTTTCTCTTCAAAACTGAAAGAATAAGATTTTTTAAATTACTGTCCCCTGAGTTTTCATCTCCAGTCTTGCCATAGCTCACTAACTACTGTACCCGAGACTCCCAAATAAACTACTGTAATACAGAATATAGGATTATATACAAATTATGAAATCAATAGTAATAGTACGAACAGTAGCGATACACTAATCATACTTGTACACACGCCCTGAGTGTACGTGTGACACAAATGCTTACCTGAATGTAGTGAATCGGGGAGTAAGCCAGTCAGATATGACATTAATGAAAATGAGCTAATGGTGACTTGAGGACAAAAGACAATTGTTGAGACTGTAGGCAAAGGCTAGGAAAGGCTAACTCACAGTACCACGAAAAGGCCACCATCACACACAACTCACTGTAGCACCATAAAAAATACTAAAAGTGCAGTCCACAGGACACATTTCTGTTATGCCAAGTCATCCTTTCCACCTGACTTTCTGTATCACCGTGTGACATCTAGTCGTCTTCTAAAATTAAGCAAAACTTGCATGCCAGAAGAGACTGATAAGGGATTTCCAGAAATGCTTCAACCACTGGAACAAGTGCATGTTTGTGGGAACAGAATACTTTGAAGGAGATTCATTGGTCACTAGCTCAGATTAATATGGTATTTTTTTCCGTAGGATTTTTTAATTTTTCATTTCATTAAGTTTTTAAATACATTTTGTACAAATATGTCATCTAATGTATACTGATAACATTTTATGTGAAATACACTAATGAGTCAAATATTCAGTGTTTTCTCAAATGTAAAGGTATACTTTTATAAACATGTAATGAGAATGCTAGAGGGAGAAGATTAAATAAGTAAATATAAATCCTGCTGACCACTGTTTTTTTTGGCAAAAGCCTTGAGGTCATTCTCCTGAGATTTGCCTCTCACTTTCAGCCATTTTAAGACCTTTATTCTATTATACAATCCTTGTGCATCCTCATGCCAGAGATAGCATTATGTCTAACATGGAACAAAGGCTAGACAATGACAAACGCAAGGAGCAGAATGAATCGGGAGACAAAGAGCTATGAATTTTGCGGCAAGACAAAAGAACAGCCAAAAAACAGAGAAAGGTTTGAAAACCAAAAAAAAAATCAAAACTGATCCAGAAACTAAAGCCCAAAGCAAAATTTAAAAAATCAAAGTCAAAAACAGTTTGTGTAATAGTTTACTGTCTTGATTAATACTATCAAGATTCAATCACTAACTAACACTACTTAGAGCAATTCATTGTTGTTTATTCATTACATAAAAAGCTTCGATTCGGGACCATAAACACCCCCTTCTTACACAATGGGGACATTTTGACACACCACATCATGTGACTTCTAAATCACATGGCTGGCAATCAGCATGGCTGATACCAGTAAACAAAAACGCAAAAAAGCAATTCAAAATGTTCTTGACATAATGTCACACATATAATATTAGAACAAAGTAAGAATGTGACAAAATGTAAATTTGTAAAAAATACGATGCCAAATTAAAGAAACATTCCAAAACAAGTTTATCATAATAGTGAATCACTCAATCCAGGAACATTCCAGTGCAATTCATACAGTTTTACTTTTCTTACATCATGATGGCAACAAATGGATATGCAATTACAAGTAACCATCGATAAGGTAACCTTTATTGACAAAGTCTTATTTTAGAATTTCACAGATAGAATAAAAAAATGAAGCTGCTTACTGCTCAATGCTATTGCTGCACATCATTTTCACTTTTGTCATATCATTAGTGAGCAGTTAGGCCGGAGGAGCTGTTAGGTGCCAGCATTCTATCTGTTAGAATCACCAAAGATAACACAGATCCCACTTAAAACTCTTTTATAAGTAACAGTGCTCATTAAAGAGCCAGTAACAATTTAAGTGAGAATAGGAAAACACACTGATTATTTACACTTATTTTTAACTTTTGCTTGGGGTGTCACCAGCAGCTCAGCACAACATTTATTAATATGTATGTGCACAACACCTGGGCAAGTAGAAAATATACAGACAGAAGTCAAATGAGATTTTATATAGGCAAAGAATATAAGATTTGTAAATTATTCTTTGATGACTGAAAACAACTCCTATAATCAGTTACTGTACAGTAGCAGTATTGGGAACAAGACAAAGTGCTAGTCCACCAACAAGATTACATTTGGTTTGTATTTTTCATCAAAAACTCAAACACAAGATAGGCTAACCAAGCAAAGTAATAAATCCATGCATTTTCTAAAACAAATCAATAAAGTGCAGGTAGTAAGATTAAAGTATCTTGCCATACAGTGTTCCTCTACTCTAAAAGGTATTATAACTAGTCCAGTTGCCAAATTGTCTGATTTGCTTTTAGCAATGGCAATAAACATAATCAAATAATAATTGATTAATTTATTTTGTTCCTCCAAATACTGCTAAATTATAAGTTTAGGCAGGAGTCAAAGCACGAGGCCAGATCCTTCTCAAAGTGACTACCACTTTTTAGGCTAAAGTAAAACCTCATCATTGTCATTTATAGCCAGATGCCCAATAATACTCAAAAGCTGCATAACTATCAAATCCAGCATCTGGCACATTGAGATTTTGGAGTAAAAATGAGCGTGACTTCATGGCAGTTACAAATAAGGTGTGGATATGTACCATGCTGCATAGTCACAGTTTTCTGCTTTTGTCATTAAATGAACAAATGGAATTTTTCTGCTATGTTGGAATTGAACTGAAGGTTCAAAAACTGTACATCTGCTCCACTTAGTGAGAAATAATGCAAGGAGCTAGGAAAAAAATTCCAAGTGGAATTAAATTAGGCAGTGTATGCAAAGAATACCAATAACCATTTTGACAGATAGACGTAACTCCATACTGCTATGTTTGTCTATAGTTTGCTTAACTCCTTGCACACAATGTTCTCAATCAAGATGGAAATGACTCGTCACCACAGTTTGGGGACTTATAATTACTTTATAAAATTTATAAACGCTACTGTCTCACAGCTCTAAAACATCTGGATTCAAATCCAGACAATGGCACTGCTTAGGTGAAGTTTGCTCAGTTTTCCCTTATATGTGGTGGCTCTGAGGTTGCCGAATCGAATCCCGTAAAATGCCAAAATGGACTCTGCTCTGTTGGGCCCTTGAGCAAGGCCCTTAACCTGCAATTGCTGAGCGCTTTGAGTAGTGAAAAAAGCGCTATATACAGTAAATGCAAAGAATTATTATTATTAAATAATTATTACATTTGAGTTTTCTCTGGCTACTCCAGGATCCTTCCACAAGATGTGCATCGTGGTTGACTGACAAGTGTAAATTGGCCTGTTATGAGAAGGCTTTGTATCTTTTGTGCAGTGCTCCTCAGATAGGCTCTTAGATTTTGGAAAATGCATATTTAGAAAATGGGCGGCACGGTGGCGCAGTGGTAGCGCTGCTGCCTCGTAGTTAGGAGACCCGGGTTTGCTTCCCGGGTCCACCCTGCGCGGGGTTTGCATGTTCTCCCCGTGTCTGCGTGTGTTTCCTCCTGCAGTCCAAAGACATGCAGGTTAGGTGCATTGGCGATTCTAAATTGTCCCTAGTGTGTGCTTGGTGTGGGTGTGTGTGTGTGTGTGTGTGCGTGTGCCCTGCGGTGGGCTGGTGCACTGCCCGGGGGTTGTTTCCTGCCTTGCACTCTGTGTTGGCTAGGATTGGCTCCAGCAGACCCCCGTTACCCTGTAGTTAGGATGGATGGATATTTAGAAAATCTGAAAATTATTTAACGACTGTGTTCTGAAATTGATCTGTCCCATTCATCTGATGTCCTCAAGGCACATTTGCCTCCACAACTGCATACACAAAGCCAATTCAGAAATACCAATTAACTTTGCATTTGTAGGAAAATAAAATGGATAGTGTCAGACTGTGTAAACTTTACCTAGACAGTGTAAATGATGCCTACATGACTGTAAATGATGCCTACATGCTTAAAGTAGTGAGCCAGCAGCACTAACCACTATGCCACCATATAAAATATATTTATATATGCATACAAAGATTTAGGCTGAGAAAAAGTTTTCCAGTAAAAGCAACAAATTTACCTCACCAGTCTCAGAATTCCCCCTGAATATTACTGTAAATCTTTAGATGAATTGTAGATTGCATCATTCCGCATCATCATAGTTTCAGAATAAAGAGGAAATGTTTAACATCAAAGTGAAGGCGGAAAGATATCATGTTAACACCCACTGCAAAGGAGATTTTCATTAGGGAAGAATATGAGAGAGCTTAGTGTGAGCCAATTACAAGTGATGTCAATTATCTTGCAGTCAAAAATAACTAAAATCTTCTGGGCCTGAGAAATGTTCCTAAATCAAATACATGTCAGTATTTACTGAACGCAACTAATTCATTTTCAGAATTGCTGAGGAGTCTCGTCTTATACTACCAACGTCAGGGGCAATACAAGAACCATCCCTGGATGGGATGTATGCCCATTTCTTAGCAGGGCCACTATTTTTTCTTGTTCTTTGGAGACAGATGGAGAACAGTGAGGTTTCAAAGAACTATTTCGCAGAGGACCAATAATTCTGCCACACTGACTTGGCATTTCCACTGACATGGCAGATAATCTAATAGAGCCCAATGAATTTTTACATGCTGTACATTATCTTCACCACTACCACAGCAGACATCTTGCTTGCTTTGCACTCTGTGGAAGGGCTGAATAGACACTACAGCAATGTTTGGAAACAAGATTACTCTGAGGTCAGTCAGTCATTCATTTTCTAACCTGCTTAGTCCTGAACAAGGTGGTGGGGCTCTGCTGGAGCCTATCCCAGCTAGCATAGGGTGCAAGGCAGGAGCAAACCCTGGACAGGGTGCCAATCAATTGCAGGGCAAACACAACACCTCAACCACCCACTAGGGCCAAATTTCGGGAAACACCAATTCACCTAACTTGCCTGCCTTTGGACTGTGGGAGAAAGCCAGAGCACCCAAAAGAAACCCACACAGACACAGGGAGAACCCTGGTCTTCTTATTGTGAGGCAGCAGTGCTACCACTGCACCACTGTGCCACCTTTTTTTGAGGTTAAATGTTCAAATAATCTAGTCACAAGGTCCGAGTTTATGTTTCACATTGGTTTATCAAATGGCTAGTTGCTTTGATTAAACTCAATATGGGACTCTGCATAGATAATATTAAGTAATTCATGTTAAGATATTCCACACACAATGAGAAGCCTACCTTGCACATATAATAGCTTTGTACAAAATAAAGTTCTCAATTTTTAAAATGGTGTTTTAGATGTCACTCTTTGTAATGCCAATGTTCTGCTCTTTTTAAATATTAAAAGTTTTAAAGCTTGCAAATGGGCATTTTTAAGATTAGCTTAGGATGGAACACAATATCAAAGTCCAAGCATTCTTGAAAAATGCCATCACTTCATTCTGTCATGTCTTTCTATTTCACTTGCTTCCTTTACTCACCTTGCTGTTTCTTATTAGTGTCTCTGTTCTGTGAGGCCCATTCATCTGCTGGTTCCCTGCCTGGCTCGCCTGAATTGTGCATTTATTTTTGTAATTAACCTGGCTCTGAACTGAAATAAGTGGGTTTGAGAATGTTATGTTCTCAATATTGTCACTTTTAATTTAAAATTTTAAAAGCCAAGCTTTTTATGATATGGTGGCAATCAACCTTGCTTGTCTCTTTACAAGTGCATCCGGTCATGACTGCTATAGCCATAAACACACACATGGTGCTTCTGGACATTTCTTTTCATATCCACAGATGTGTTGTCCATAATGTTAAAATATCACTGTTAGATTTAGGTTAGTAGAAGGTACAGGGAGATGAAAGACGCAATGTGATTTACTTACATTTTTACTTGATGTGTTTGCTGGAGCCCCAGATCCTGCCAGCGGCCCTGGCCATTCAGGTCGATGAACTGCTTTGACACCCTGAGCAGGAGAGGAATCTAAAGCCACAGAGTTTTCACTGCAGAGCTCTTCCTCTTTATAACACTCACTTCTGCTTTAACGTCTTGCTGTTTTATTTGTCTGGATCCCTTTTTAACTCTTTATTGTAACACATGATATAATAAACAACTTGCTCTGCTTAGCTTGAAAAGCATTTCCTGTACTGACCCCTCTTGACCACTGGCTGGATAGGCCGCAGTTGTGACACGAGACAACTTCTCACACCAATGCCTGAGGATGCTGTGAGCAATGTGCTGTGGGGATGGAGGATGACTCAGAGTAGGCAGCGACACTGTCACACAGTAGGTTTCTATTTTGGAAAAGCTATTACACAGGAGTAATCAGAACAATTACTTTTTCTCCCATTGATGCAATTAGAACATAAACACAAATGTTTAACATTCAAGAATCCGTGAAACAGACCAAAATTGCCATGAGTTGGTGTCACTTGCCAAGGTCATTGTGCTGCTCACAGCCAAATCCATGTTCTGTGTTAAGCTTTCTTCCCCTTTGTATGACAGAACTGTTGTAGGTGGATATTTTTGTTAATTTTAATGTTTTAATAATAATAATCCTAAAGTGATTTCCATGGACAAGGGTAAACACACCAGTATCCAACAAAAGGAGAAGTGACACTTTCAGAAAAAAATAGAAAAATTAGTTTTTAAAGTTCAGAGCAGCAACTTCCGGGGCAGACTTTAGAGAAGATTTCCAGACAGTCCATGGCACAGAGCTGAAGAGATGTTTGCTTAGAGTCCAGATGATTTAATGCATCTCACACATTGTGGGCAGTTCTCTAAATGTTAATTTAGCTTGCCATAATACTGGGATGTTCCATTTTTACAGCTTTGTAGGCAAGCAGTATGAAAACAGAGTAGAAGCCACTCTTATGAGGTCTGCTGAGTGGCCGCAATTTTATGAAGTTTGGATGCATTCACACTGTAGCAATTATACTTCTAATCAAAATAATCAAGGCTAAAAACTCTAAAGATGCCTATGGAAGGAGACTGGAGTAGTTGGCAGGATGAAAGTTTCAGAGACAAAGATTTCACTTGTTGAATTTTTCAGACATCCCCACCTGTCAATGCTATTGGCAATCTAGATGTCCATCAGAAAGATCCTTGCAATGTCCTGTTCCATCAAAATGAAGTGAAATGTTTAAGTAGGTTCTAGTTAAACAAATATAGATGGTAATGTCTACATAAGCCTATTCAGTAATCTGACACCACATTAGTACAGTCTTCTGTCCAGCAAGTACCTGTGGCTTTAAGAGGACAACTTTTTAATCCTTGTTAATCATTGTATCAGCCTTTCCCAGTGGATATCACTCTATGACTTCTGAGGGAAATGAGAAGGAGACAGTTGCCTTGTGCAGTGACCACATGATTTCACAGACAGAGTCTCATTGATTGCACCCTCTGACACACAATAAATCTGAGAACAACGAAGTACTTGTGACAGAGCTGTTGCTGGCAACTGTCTTGTGCTTCCTTCTGTCTGCATATGAGACTTCCAAAATAAGCGTTTAAACAAATCACTGCCAAAAGGGATGAATATTTAACCCCTCAGGGTTTCCCCAGTACACAGACAAAATGGATGGATCGAAGGATATAAGACCCACTGTAATTATTTTCATTAGGTCGATGAACAAAGAGTGAAAATACAAGATGACTCCTAACTGAAAATGAAATATCACATGCAGCTTCTTATGAATCTGTAGGGCTTTTTACTGTTTGTTCGTCTTAGCCAAGGTGTACTAAAAATGAAAAAAAAAAACACAAAATCAAAAATGGGTATAAATGCATAGAATAGTAGACGCACACTCCAATTAAACTAAGTTCAAACCGTCAGCAAAGTGTTATATAGCGCCTTTAAAAAGCATCAGAAAGGATTACACACACAGACAAATATTAAGTAAAGAGTATAAAGCCAGCACGGCTGGGTAAAGACAAAGAGAAGAAAGCATTATTGCTCAGTGAGAGGTCCTATTCAATGACTTTCAGCAGCAAGAGACTAAAGCCAGAGCAAAGCCAGGACGCTAAAAGGAAAACGGCAGACAAGCTGTGAACCCCAGGGACATTAATCTGACTGAACCTAGTTCCATCAGATTTTTGCTGCCACAATAGTGCTACAATAGATTTTAAGTGTTAAACTGAGCTAAAGAGTTAGTTCCTGAATGCAGGCCTGCCAGGCTGCAGGACACACGATTTGTGGGTTGCTCAAGAACACTGGCCAGCTCCATTAGCTCTGCAACTGCCACGTACAAGACCGCTTACAGAAACCCGTTGCTATGGAAATGCAGCAAGGCAAGAGCTGTCCGGCATCTCCTCCTCCTCCTCTTTTTAGACATCTCACTACTAGACACCACGCGGCTGCTGAAATATCCTTACCTGGTGCTTGCCTTCTGCTTCATTCTATTCACACAAGCAAAGATCTGATTAAAATAAAGTTGCCGCAGCCTGATGCGGAAGAGCCCATGCTGGTACAGCATTGCCAAAAGCAGGTATTCAGAAGCACAGGGTGAAGGTCGAGCATATACATGAACACCCACACACATACACAGAGATAAACTCTTACTGCAGTATCTCTACATCCTCAAGTCACAGCACGCTCCAGCTTCCTGTGAGCTCCTCGCACAATGAGCAAGTTAAAAAGAAAGCACAGCACAGCCGGCAAGGCATCATGCACGCCGCCTCCAGGCACGCGCCTCGCTTTTCTTGTGCCGTACAAAGAAAAGTGCCAGGCCACCGCGGTTGTCACAAAGAGAGTCTTGTGCCAGTGGATGCCTTAGGTCAGTAAAGGGGCTCACTTCCCTCTCGTCTTTTGACAACTGTGGCCATCTGGACAGAGTGAAGCTTAGACAGAGTAGGGCGTATATTTAGTGTTATAGGGGATGAAGCACCAGATGAGACAAAGAGACCACTCCACATTTAGATGATATACCCCCCAATTCATGTTAGCTAGGAATATCCTTTGTCTACTTCTTTATCATAGAACCTGCACTTCTCATGTGTACCTAACCAAAGGGAAGTGGAGTACCCTGCATAATAAATCCAGTATATCAGGGAAGAGGGAATTTTATATCCTAACTAATTAAAAAAAGAAACTCAGTAAGTAGCTGATCTGTTTAGTAGAGCTGCATTGTATACAGGTAGTCTTTTGCTAATGGATACTTTTCCCCCATCCTTCCATTTAAAAGTCTGCTTTTACAATTACAGGGGCACAAGAGCAGCAAATTCAGTCCAGCAATGCAGGGCACAATGCAAACATGAAAACAGGAAGAGTTCGTGGCTGCTGGATTAGATTCCTTGTGATGCTGTGCTGGAAGAGCAGGTATGGTGTAAAGGCAATTTGGCGATGCTGTGTACAGCATTGTACTTCCTATTCAGTCTTGGATGCCGAAGCCTGTTTCAGGAGAGCCACTGGTACACTACTGGAATAGGATAATACTGTAAGGAATGTGGGATATGGCACTGGCTTACTAGTGAATGGCAACAGCTTCTGTATGCTACTTTATTACAAACTCCATCTAGGCTATCTAGGAAATGTAGCCTAGACCTACTGTACAAACCTGCCAGCAGAGAAACCTGGGGCTGCTAGTGGAAGGACTGGTGGGATGATCTAAGTGCATTTTCAGACTTGGAAGCTGATCCAGAAATGCATTGAGTTTTTATTAGAGTGGCACCTTGAGTGTTCATAGGCCATCCCTTAAAAGAAGCCCCTCGCTTTTACCTAGGGGAGTCTGGAGTTTATAGCCAACAGCAAATAAAGGCTCTGACAGGGTTGGCCCCTTCATAAACAGAGTATGAGAGAACTGGGGCGATATAAGAACTTTAAATTGAATTAAGCATGAACTACTGTTCAATACAGGTTAAATATGTATCTTGGTTATTTTTTATTATTTTATGAAAACCTTACCATGTCACCGTTTTGTTATTAATAAAGCCTCTGTTTTTATTTTTTTTTTCTTGGCTATATTCTGAGTTTGAGGTCACTGAACAGCACCACACAGGACTGATTTAATAAGGAGTTGAGGACTTTTGACAATAAATTATATGTATGATAAATGTGGTGTGGAGGATGGCCGGCCGTTTATCCCGGCCAATACCCCCAAGCCGCCAGGTGGAGCCCTTCTTGCAGCATGGAGGTCCTCAGAAGACCAGCAGGGCATCATGGACAATGGAGTTTTTACGCACAGCCCTGCTGGATGCCATGGGGGCCACAAGCGGGAGCTGCAGGGAGGACTGAAGATTTCTTCATGCCCTATAATCCGGAAGTTCGTCATAGGAAGAGCAACGGGCTTCCGGGCTGAAGGAAAGAACTTTTACCTGACCCGGAAGTGATTAAGAATCACATGGACTGGGCATTGGGAACACTTCCAGGTCAGGGAATATAAAAGGACTGTGGGAGCTCCCAGACGGTGAGCTGAGCTGGGTGGAAGGGTGGCAACGCGTCTGGGAGCTGGAGGATTGGTTTATTGTGATTAGTGTTTGTGATTTATGAATATAGTGGTGGAGAGTGTGCTTTGTGCACTGTGGCAATTAAATAAAGTCAATATTTGGACTTTTACCTGGTGTTTGGAGTCGTGGACAGGGGTTCAAGGGAGCGAGAGCACCCCCTATCTACCACAGTGGTCATTCTCACAAGATTAACTGACAGTGTAATTATCATCTTTTTCTGTTCCTGCTTTGTTCAGTTCATGAAAGAGCCTGAAAAGGGAAAAGAAAGGGTTTGTCTCCCTCTTCCTTAAGTTTAGAGTCATTGTCATTGGGAGTGAAAATTTATTTCATTATTAATCAGATTATCACCATGATAAACTATATGATTTGAGTACCTATTCAGATATACTATAATGCTATGTTTATCTATTTTCACACAGATTCAGAATGTATTTATATACACTTCTAAAAGTATTTTGCTTGCACTAAAAATAGCACATTTCTTAATGGAAATGATCTTTAAGTTGTAGGGACAAGATACTTTGAAATGTATTGTCACATGCATGCATTGGGATCATCAACAGGACTCCAACAAGGTAAGTCTACCGACATCAGTGCCTGAGGAAATGTGGTTGCTGACAACCTGTTCTCTTTCACCTGAAGAACAGAGGACAAGTTCTACAAGGACTTCTAATGCCACTTTCGCTTTTGCTGAGGAAATCCTGCCTCTTCTGCCCTGGGGACCATTTAAAGAACAGAGGTGCTGGAAGTCAGTGTTCATTAATTAACCTGGATTCAAAGTGGACAAAGTTCTGCAGCAGTGAGTTATTATTGATCCAACCTAAGAAAAAGGCACAGAAGGATGCTTCAAGTCTATGATATTGCTTGGACATTTTATTTTGCATTTTGTTTTATATTAAATGGGGCACCTAACTGGTCACAAACATTTTACCTTCTCCCTGTTATTTGTTCTTGTAGTCTACAATGCATAGAAACCTTAATAAATGTAACCTAGATATTTAAGCAGAATGTCAATGTCAATGTCAATTTATTTATATAGCACATTTAAAGCAACACAGGAATGCTGTGGCCAAAGTGCTTGCAATAAAAGAAGAAAAAACATATAATTAACATAAAAAACATAAATAGAAATAAAATAAATGAACATAAATAAAATAAATAATAAATAGAAATAATGTTACATAATCACAATGAGGAAACCATCAGTATTACTGAAGGTCACGGAATGCAAGTGAATAGAAATGAGTCTTTAATCTTGATTTGAACAGTTCAATTGTAGACGACTCCTTTATGTGATGAGGTAAAGAACTCCACAGGCGAGGAGCAGCAGTTTTACACTTGGTATGAGGGACAGCAAGAGACAACTGACCAGAAGATCTAAGCACTACAGATGGCTGGTATAAAACACACAATTCGGATAAATAGGCAGGAGCAAGCCCACGTAAAGATTTAAAAACTAGCAACAAGAGTTTAAAATCAATTCAAAAACTGACAGGCGGCCAGTGTAAAGAAGCTAATATTGTAGAAACAGAATCAGATTTTCTTGCCCCAACCAGAAAGCGAGCGGCAGCATTCTGGACCTACTGTAACCTGAGTATCAGGGATTTGCTAATCCCAGAATACAGCGAGTTGCAGTAATCAAGGCGAGAAAAGATAAAAGCATAAGTAGCTTTTCTCAAGATCCCTAGAAGATACCTTACCTAAAAAATGAAGCTGGAAAAAGTAACTCTTAACTACAGAATTAATCTTAATATATCGTAATATCGTTAAGTTCATCATTTTTCTTTTTATTTTTTTGCATGTACTATTAACTTTTTTTTCTCATTTTTGTGTGAACTGTTAGCTTTGAATTTCACAAAAATCTTTAAAAAACAAAGGCACTTGGACAGTGGCGTATTTTTTTGTACAACAAGTCATACTAATGTTGGAATGTCTGTCTGATAGCTGCATTTGAACTATTTTGAATCATTTGGAAATCTTCGTCAAGTGTAGCTACAATTATTATTTTTACTTTTTTTACTCACAATGACTCTGCAAATAATGAAGTGCTTTTAAGTAACACACTTGTGAGGGAATACCTCAGCCTTTTAATCAAACTGACACTTGAAAACACAGCCTTACACAAAATGTGAACTTTGTTACCCACAAAATTACACGATCAAAAAGGAAGTTTAATTGGAACACTTAGAACTCCTTGTAATGTACATATAAAGCCCAGTATAATCGCCCATTATAGCTTCAACACACTAAACACAGTTATTATAGTATGGTATCTCCCCCCATTGAAACCATATATAAGTGAGGTCACTGTCATTTCTCTCCTATATAAACAGAGGCACTGTGAGTCTATTCATATCTAACAAATTTGGTAACTGAATGAACAAAATGTTGCATTATAATGATCTTTAAGTATTTAGTTGTCATTACAATTTTTATTTAGCAAAAATTTTATTCACATTAACTTAAATATTCTGTAAAATGAGTGTTTATCAAGAAACTATGAAGTTAACAAATAATAAAGAGTTTTTTCTTACTTTACCCACACTATCTTCTTTCTTCTCTTTCAGGCCACACCTCTTTGGAGTAGCAGTGAGTGGAAGCACAGAGCAGCGGTGTCTCCCACAGGCACGTAGCGCTTCGCAAACACCCGAGTAAGTTCAACTGAAGTAAAGCCGTCAGCTGACCAGGAGAAATAACCGGTAGTGAGAAATCAAAGTCAATCGCTCAGCGGGTGGTGGAAACTTAATGCCGACGGCATGTTAGTGATTCAGCTGAACATGGAAAGTGCCAAAGCACCAAAGTTACTACAAAAACGGAGAAGATGATATCAACACTAAATGTAAGTTCTAAGTGTTCTGTGCCCGTTGAGGGCACGATTATATGTTGTGTGTCCTGCAGCATGTACAGTTCAGGTTTTCCGGCTGACAGTGTAGACAGCTTCACCTGCCAAAATTGTTTAGTTAATTTAGAGTTGGTCGGGAAAATACGCGAATTGGAGGACCACGTTAGAAACCTGATAGCAATTAGGCAAACGAAAATTGGATCAACTCGGTTTGTTTAAACAATTCGGCTACTTCTGATTTGGCTTCAGTCTCTCCAGGTCCCAGTGTAGTCAGTGCGCGGCCGAAGTCAGCAGCACCAATTCAGCCACAGGGCGAGTGGGTAATAGTAAGACGGGGGTCTAGGAAGCCAAAATTTAGTCCCTTAGCACCCAGGTCACCAATATGGACCCAGAACAGATTCTCAGCACTCCGCAGCGCGCCTGTGGAAACTGAGAATAAGAAAGTGCTCATAATTGTCGATTCCATAGTGTGGAATGTTAGAATTCCAAACTATATTAAACCAGCGGTTAATGTTAAATGCCTCGCAGGTGCCAAGATTTCTGAAATAGAGACCGCATTGAACCGTGTCACTGACGTAGATGAAGTATCTACCTTATTGCTGCATGTCGGCACTAATGATATTTATTTACAGCAATCTGAGGTATTAAGGAGGAACTTCATCTCTCTATGCACCAAAGCTAAAAGAAAATGTCGGAATTTAGTTGTATCTGGCCCCTTACCAAGATTATATAGAGGGGATGTGATTTATAGCTGATTGCATTCCCTTCACTGCTGGCTAGAAACCTGGTGTGCAAATAAAAGCATAGCGTTTGTGAACAATTGGGATGATTTTTGGGAAAGGCCTGGATTTTTCAAAAGAGATGGTCTTCATCCTAATTGGAGGGGATCTAATGTATTATCCCAAAATATCGCAGCAAAACTGCCTGGTTCACTGATTAGAGCACCATCCAGGCCACAGTCATGTGATCTTAAATCACAGGCTGTTGTTTATCCCACCTGTTACTATACTGAAGCTGTTACCCAAAATCCCTGTTGTGGGGCATCCAGTAAAGTTAGTCTTGATGTAAACCTTAAATTACTTGATAACCAAAAAATAATGTGTATAATTAGACCAGGGGATAAAACCAGAACATCCACTAGGGGCATCTGTAATAGAAATTTACTTCAAATTAAAACAAGAAATATATCACCAGATCAGAAAGAAGCATGCAGTTTTAAATGCTGCTTATTGAACATTCGCTCTCTTGGCAGTAAAGCTGTTTTGGTAAATGATATTATATTAAGTACAAAATCTGATCTGTGTCTTCTCACTGAAACCTGGCTTAGTAAATGTGACACTGTTCCCCTAGCTGAGGCGCCACCAGATGGATACTTGTTCCTTCATAAGTCTAGAGATTCTGGTCGAGGAGGATGCCTTGGAATAATTCATTGTAACAAAATGCAAATCACGTCTAAAAATTTAGTCAACTTTACATCCTTTGGGGTATTCATTTTAAATATTAGAACAGATTCAAACACAATTATAGTGCTAGTCTACAGACCACGAGGGTCATATTCATTGTTCATGACTGAATTTAGCAACATTTTATCTGATTTGGCTATAAATTATGATCACGTAGTACTGATGGGGGATTTTAATGTATACATTGATGTGGAAACTGACACTTTTAGCAAATGTTTTACTCATTTGTTAAATTCAGTAAGATTGTCAGAATGTCAAAGGTCCAACTCATAATCATAACCACACATTAGATTTAATTATAACTTACAAAGTTGAAATTCAAAATTTTAATATTACTCCATTAAATGAAGTTATTTCCGATCACTACTTAATTACATTTGATTTAGTCCTGCCCTTGCCAACACACTCACAGATAAAAAACAAAGACAGTGCGACATCTAGATTGTAATTCTGCTTCAAAATGTATAGATACTTTGAGTAAGTAGAGTGTAATTGTGGAAAACCATTTAGATCAGTTAACATAAAATGTAAATGTGGAAAACAATTTAGATCAGCTAACATCACATTATAATGTGACCTTGAGAGATGCTCTGGACACAGTGGCTCCCCTTAAAACAAAATTGATCAAAGCACATAGAAACTCTCCCTGGTTTAATGAAAACACTTGAGCTCTGAAGTTAGAGTGTCCGAAAACTGCAGCACAGATGGAAAACAACAAAGCTACATGTCTTTCAAATTGCATGGACAGAGAGTGTTAAAAAATATAAAAAAGCTCTCTTTAAAGCTCGCTCAGAATACTATTATACAATAATAGATAGCAATAATAAAAATCCTTGGGTACTGTTTAGAACAGTTGCTAAATTAACACATGGAAATTCAGATCCACAGTGCAAAATACCAACAGATATTAGTAGTACAGACTTTATGAACTTCTTCAAAGAGAAAATTAAAAATATAAGATCCCAGATCTCAGCATCACAGTACAAACCAAATAATCGCTTAGCAGACCCTGCCTCACATTGCATTCAGCACTTTAGTAATTTTAATCCTGTAACTAAGCAGAAAGTCTTAACTTTAATTTCTAAAATGAAGCCCACTACTTGTTCCCTAGATCCAGTGCCAACAAAACTAGTAAAAAGTACAATGGATGTTCTTGAAGCGCCTATTCTAACCATTATCAATAGTTCATTATTGCATGGCTCAGTACCTGATCCATTAAAAGTGTCAGTCGTTAAACCATTACTTAAAAAGTCAGACCTAGACCCACACATACTAAATAATTATAGGCATATTTCAAAATTTACCCTTTCTCTCTAAAATACTACAAAAAGTAGTTGCCAATCAGCTTCAGTCACACCTTACACATTACAATTTATTTGAGAAATTCCAGTCTGGTTTCCACACTGGTCATAGTACAGAAACAGCACTAACGCGGGTTGTAAACGACATTCTGATATCCACTGATCAAGGAAACTCCACTGTAATTATGTTGTTAGACGTAAGTGCAGCATTTGATGAGACCAATGAGACCATTGACCATTCTATTTTACTGCACAGGCTAGAAAATGATGTTGGGCTTACAGGCACCGTGCTCGCTTGGTTTAGTTCTTATTTATCAAATTGATTCCAATATGTACAGAAATGTGCTGACAGCACTCCATCATTATACACAGAAGTGAGATATTGTGTCCCACAGGGCTCAGTACTGGGACCTTTACTGTTTTCACTTTACATGCACTGGGATCTATCATTAGGAAACATAACGTTAATTTTCACTCACATGCAGATGACACCCAGTTATACCTTTCATTTAGATCAAATGAAGTTTCTCCGATGTTGTCTTTAATTAGTTGTGTTAGTGAATTAAAGGAGTGGATGGATGAGAACTACTTGTCTTTAAACACAGATAAAACAGAGATGTTAATTGTTGGAGGGAATGACGCTGATCACAACAATATTCTGTCATCATTTAACTCAGTTGGAATCACCATTAATTTTACCGAATCAGCCCGCAATCTAGGAGTTATCTTTGACTCTAGCATGTCATTTAAAGCGCATATTACAAAGTTGTCCAAATCATGTTTCTTCCGTCTTAAAAATGTTGGGCAATTAAGGTGCTTTCTAAATAAACAGGATTCTGAGAAATTAATTTGTGCATTTATTTCTAGTAGGATTGACTACTGCAATGCGGTGTTCACTGGATGTTCAAAATGTTCTTTATACAGCCTCCAGTTAATCCAAAATGCTGCTGCAAGAATTATTACAAGAACAAAAAAATATGAACACTTAACTACAGTTCTTAAATCCTTACACTGGCTATCGGTTAAGTTTAGGGCAGATTTCAAAATCCTCCAGCTTACTTGTCTGAACTTATCATGACTTACAAACCAGAGCACACATTAAGATCTCAAGATGCTGGTCTGCTTAGGATTCCAAGGATTAATAAAATAACAGTGGGAGGTCGAGCTTTTAGTTACAGGGCCCCTAAACTGTGGAATGGTCTGCCTGCTACTATAAGATATGCTCCCTCGGTCTCAGCTTTTAAATCCCGGTTGAAGACTCACTACTTCAGTTTAGCATATCCTGACTAGAGCTGTTGATTAACTGTGCAGACTGCATCTCAGTTGTTGGTTATTAGCACTAAAACACAAGTAACATGACAGTTATAATTGGATACTAACCCACACCTATTCTGTTTCTCTTCTCAGTACTCAAATGTGGCACTTGATGCCACGGCCCACCTACCAAGTTGTTTTGCCTGCCTAAGGTAAAGCCATCCCTGATGAAGGATCACAGGAATCGTGGGAAAGAGGGGTCCTTTCATTGGATTAGTGCTATTTCAGCTGTGGAATGGCTAAATGGGGGAGGCAGCTTGATGTATGAGGTCTCCAGGACTCTAAACAAATCCAAATCATATTATGTAATATCATCTACTGTTAAATTCTACTCTGTACTTCTAGAATTTGTATTTTTATACTGTATTGAGGATTTGTTCTGTTCTGTGTATTGTACTGTATTGTATCGACCCCCTTCTTTTTGACACCCACTGCATGCCTAACCTACCTGGAAAGGGGTCTGTCTTTGAACTGCCTTTCCCAAGGTTTCTTCCATTTTTCCCTACAAGGGTTTTTTGGGAGTTTTTTCTTGTGTTCTTAGAGAGTCAAGGCTGGGGGGCTGTCAAGAGGCAGGGCCTGTTAAAGCCCATTGTGGCACTTCTTGTGTGATTTTGGGCTATACAAAAAATAAATTGTGCATTATGTGTGTGTAAAGAGTAAAATTTTAAAGCTAATGACAAGAGGTATACAATGTAGTTAGTTAAAAAAAAAGGAACTCAGTTAATTCAGCATAGGTTAAGTGTGCCAGTTGAGTGCTGCAGGAAGGAGTCAGCCATCATGGAATAAAAGATGGGATTAAATTATATGGAATCTTATTTCTACAGATGCAGCAGAAAGGTAATAAAGGTGCCCTGAATATTTTAATTATGCCTTATGGTTTTAGGCATTATGTAACAAATCAGCAGACATGTTAAACAAACTAATTTAGTGATATCCAATATTGGCTGAGGTAGCTAACTGTGTAATGCTAACACTTAAAAGGCTCTTTAAAGTGAAGATCATAACTTGTAATAATAATAAAAGGAAAATCAGAATTATAGTGGTCATTTTACATCTGTATTAATGAGAACATCAACATAAAACAACAGCCAGAAATCGTAGGTTCAAAAGTTAATCAGAAAAGAATCAGATACAGAATGACACTTTTTGAGTGCCGGAGAAGTGATTTAAAAATCTTCTCTGTGTACACCAATCAAAATAAAGCAGTGGGTAGAAAAACTTTCAAACTATGTTGTGGGGAATGTGGCTGTATGTTTTACTAATGAAAATAACAAGCTAACCACTCAATATTACAATAAGGATGATTGTGGAACTGATGTGCAAAATAGATATGCAAAATATCGTCGTATTGTACAGCATGTCTGGATTAACACAATACCAAAATAAGTGAGTGGTAAAACAAAAAAAACATTCTTTTACAATTGAATGTCAGTTTTTTTTCCCTTCAAATAGGACTTTTTTCAGATAAATAATGACATTCAATCTGACAGCCCTAGTATTTCCCAAAATTGTCTGAATTTTTAATTATAACATGATATGGATTTTTGGCCATACCATCCATTTAATTCAAGCTGTGGAATGCCCATCTTAATTGCCACGTATACCTGCAAATGTCGCTTTTAGAGTTTTTGCAAGGAGATTGCACATAATGTAGTTCAAAAAATTACACAGAACAGTTACTTTTTTATTTATATGGTTTGTGGTTTCTCTTCATTTTGTTTATAGTATTTCCCCTTGTGTTACTGGTTTTGTTTTTGCCACATTGTTATTTCATTTATATTATTTTTATAAAAAATAATCTTTCCAGTAAATAAAAGTAACCCCAAGCTATGTGTGTTTTCCACTGAGTGCATCTCTCCTGTGTGCATTTGTTTAAAGAAGAAAGACTCAGAGATACAGCTGTTCTCCAGCATCACGTGCAGGTCTTTCCTCCTCATTTGCCTTTTGGGTTTATAATGATCAGGTTTGTTTTCAATAATAAGTTAAACACTTCAATTTGCTTCTTTTTAAAAGCTGTGATGACTAGCCAACTGAATGCACTTTGTCCAGCGCAGAATGACAGATATCTAAGCCTATCCATGTTACTGTGAATGAAAGGCAGAAGACATCCTTTACTGGATGCCAGTCCATTTTGGAGGACACCCACACATACACACATTGGAGAAAAGGAGAACCTTCATACATCACAAAAAGTGAGCTGGGATTTGAATCCACAATGGTGGAGCCATGAGGCATTGGTACTAACTACTGGGCCACCATGCAGCTCTGTGTATTATATACTGTAAATATTATACAAGAAGATAGTATTATGGCATCTGATCAATGTTAGCACAGCAGTAGAGTTTCCAGTGCTGCATACACTAAATAAGCCCTAACAGGACCTACTTAGTTTCACTCCTCTCTGATTTGTCTAACGCTAATTGTAAAAAGGATTGTCAAATCATGACTACTAAATTAAGAAGAGCCACCTGAAAGAGCTTTACTGCACTGAATGACAGAGGCTTTGTCCTTCAAAGTAAAACAGGTCTTAAGCTCCAGGAAAAAGCTCACATGTTTCCTCTGGAGAAAATGTCAGTTTTTAGTTTTTGGTCATGCTCTGAGTAGCTGGTGGCACTGCTCAGGAGTGTGTTCTTTGTAACACAGCACCAGGTAAGCCTTACACAATTTTTAAGTAATGTTGAATGTAGAGTTAAATGATTCTGAAATTATAAGAACAAGATCTCACATCAGTGGATCTGATTTCTTCTATGAGATTTTTCAGCCCTCTCCATGTTCTTATGATCTGTTTGCTCCCTGGGAATGACACAGGCTGTGGTGGGTTACAGACCACAATGTTCAGGATCGATTAGATTTCTTTAGCAGTAATGCACAGTGGACTCTCAAATTGACAATTTCACTTGAAAGGCCCTGAGGTTTATGTGATGGGATACAGCTTAATGTCATCTTCACACTACATGACTTCCAACATCCCAAAATCAATGAACTGCTCACATTACATGCCATTCCTTCATGTAATCTGTTGTCTTGTTAATGTATGCACACTATATAATCAATCACAGAAGAGGTTCATAAATAACATGGTCTTTCACCCAACAAACAGTGACTGATTCTAAAACTCTATTGTCTTACAAGAACAAACGCAAGACATGACCATTTCTTTTCATAAGATAGTGTCTGAATTGATCCAGAAGAGCAGCTTTCACTAGCAACCTCATTGAATATTGCTCTTTGCTGTTCTCATAACTTGTCATAGAACTAACTTGTTAGGGTGTCTGCAACAGCTCAAAGACTTACTGAGATGCATGGCTAAGCTGTTCATAGTTATCAAATGTTGATGATTTGGCTCCAGTCTGAGGATTTTGTTGTCAGTCTTACAAAAATGTGTGTGTAACTGGGAGATAAAGGCTAAAATCATGTATTGCGAGTTAAGCATTAGATGACTATCATGTAAGAAAAGTTTAATATAGTGAACTGGAACAAAGCAACTTTACAAGGTGTGACTCCTCCTAAGTAACTTTGACTTATTAATATCCCAAGTGGATAACTCATAGCTCATGAACTAAATGACCACCTTAAAATGTGTGTGCTCATGAGTATTCTTTTGGATGGACTGCCTTCCCATCATGGGATTGTCATTTGAATTTGTTGGTACTGGGTTAGGCCGTAGCTTATTCAGGACCCTGATAAAGAAGAAGAAGGTTAAATGGATCAAAGAATGGACAGAATATCCCAGTCATAGGGGTAGCAACGACAGTCCCGAAATAAATGGTTGAGTGTTAAAAGATTTTCATAACAATGGCAGAACAGTGCTTTAGTGATTCTTTTCCATATTTTACATTTGATACTAATTTGCCTATTCTCATTTTATTTTATTTTTCTGTATGCTGTGGATATGGTTTCTCTCCCATTCAAATGCCCAGTAAAGTCCAGCATGGTATCCATGGCACAGAATTGGTATAGTGTCTTCAAACTAAACTAGCAGCCATTAAAGAAGATGAATCTGAAATGATATCTAGTCTCTATTTGGCTCAACAGATGTTTAAACTAGCTGACTAAAGTACCCTGGCCTTTTACAATAAATGCCAAACTCAGCTGGCACAGATACTGATATACTTGTGCATTATAGATGCTGATATTGCACTGCATAATGCATTTATAAAATGCAGATGCAGACACAAACTGTAACCCAAAACATAATGATATTCACCCAGAAGCCTCCCTCCGTTTCCAGTTTCAGTGGTGAATAAAGGAGGACACTTAATAGTTTAAGGTGGAATGCAGAGAGAAGCTGTTTCATCTCTGCCATGTAAGGACTGTTCTTTGGGTGGGACTAAGTTAAATGTGTGAATGGGTAATGACATATCTACTACAAAGGTGACACATCAATTAGCTCTTTATGCTTTCTCCCCTGCCACACTCATGGCAGATTAATGAAATATGAAATCTAGTCATTTACAGTTCTCAAAATCTATTAGCAGAGAATCAATTCATGGAAGAGCACAGATGTGTGTCTAGGACAGATATCAACACAAATATGTTTATTGGATAACAAAATAATTTGGCCGTTCTCACCAAGACTTGATGGAATAGGTTTAGGTCTTCATAAAGGGATATTACACCCTTGAGTGAAAGTAGTAGCCAACCAATACGTTATTAATATGTACAGTAAGAAATGCAAGTACTCACACCGAGCCACACAAAAGTAGAAGTGGGTATGTGAGCTCCATAGGAGGTTCAGAAAGTCACAGGCCAATTTATTAATTGGCTACTCACACACTAACACAGTCTTGTCATGATGCAAGTGATTAAACAGAAAAACTTCATACTTTTATCTCCCACTTGCTGTATACATTGTCACACACGTGTGAATAGGAGGCAGCTGAAGGGCTTGGAGAATAATGGTAACACATCTGCCCAGGGGGTGGCGGGGTGCACTAATGCTCTTTCTAAGTTCCCTGCAGACCTTTCCTGGGAAATCTCACCGGGAGCAACTGCCTTGACTTGGGACACGCCACTTCCGATCCTGGCCCCGAAGACATCACTTCCGGTCCCGGGCCTGAAGATGACATCACTTCTGGCCCTGGCCTCGAGGACGACATCACTTCCCCCAGACTTCCTATAAAGCCTCACTCCCTTCCTCTGGAATTCAATTCTGTTTTGGACTCTGTCTTATAAACTTTACTTGCATTCAACTTTTCCTTTTTGCAGCCAGAACACAGATTATACGGATGGCTGCCGCAAACCCTTGCCATGTCTCATGTCCCTTCTTGTCACAGTGGCGTAGTCGCCAGAGGGTCGTTAAGAGCACACAAACAATATCCCTGCGTCCCCCTGCAGTCCGCCTCGTTCCCAGACAGGAGGCATGCTAGGCAGTCTGGGGACTTCGGAACAGGCTCCGAATTGTGCAGGAGGGACTTCTTAAGTGGGACGTAGCTCCCATGGATTCCACTAAAGGGCTGTTCTGACCCCCCAGGTTTCGAGGCCGGCCCTGGGGTCTTTATGAGCCATATAAGCTCCTCCATGGAGTGGAAATCACCCCAGGCTGGCTGGGTAAAGTCATGGGGTAAATGCTGCAGCAGCAAAAAGCAGGCAACCTGCTGCACAATTTATAAGGGGGTCAAATCAAATGGCTGCAGCCATAGACCTACCTGCTCCCAGAGAGCCATAGCTTGCTCAGGGAGTGACCTCTTTGGATTGAACTCCAAGTATTGTAGTCCCTTCACCTGCTGGCCTGGGGAAAGCCCATCCTTATCAGGGACCTTGGTCCCGATGGGCGGCTCAGCTCTCCCAACCAGGAGAGCATAATGAGCCCCTTTTGCGTCCTCCCCAGAAACCAGCCCATGATTGTGGGTCCTTTCCACACACTCCATCAAATGGGGCTTCAGCCTGGGTTTGCCCTTGTGGAGCAGAGCCTGCACTGGCTCTTTCCTGAGCCCCTGACGCACTCCCTGCCTTGTGATATTAAAAGATTACAACTGATGTTATGTGTCATCTACAAGAGATTCAGCTATCCTATCTATGTAATGAAATGCTGGATGTGAGGTTCATAAAACTAAAGGCACCCACAATCATTTAATTCAATGCACTAAAAAAGGAGAGCCAGTAAAGGGCTGAGGTCTCATGATTCAGCAAAGCGGAACTTGCAAGTAAATGAAGACAAAAATGCATTTAAAACATAATAGCACCACCACTCCTCCAGTGGCTCCACCTCACTGACTGCAATACATACTCATCCTCAAAACGCAGCTAATAACTCAAAAACCTATAAATACATCACTCTAGAATTCCAGTGGAAAATCAATCACCTCTGTACCCATACAACACCAAGGAGTCAGAAATTACCCCAAAATGGAGACTTTGTTATAGGGACAGCATAGCTTTATGCATTCCCTTCTGGGACAGTAACACCTTCTAATGATGAGGTGATGTCATTTGTGGCCTTTCCTTCATTGCTTTACTGTTGTTCACTGCCTCCTAGCTTTCTGTGGGAATATTGCATGCTTCCTTCCACCCTTGCTGTAACTCTGACTTATTCTGGAGCTCCTACTTAATGCCATTTTGAGCCATGGAGCTCGCATACCTGGCATAACACCCCCTACTGGATCCTTTGTCCCCACATTGGCATGTGCAGAACCCTTCCTATTGCAAGTGTGTGCGTGTGTTTCCCTCTCTCACTCTTTCCCTTATGGAAAACCCTTGCAACAAATATATCAATTACATATGAACTCTGATTTACCAGGATTTGGAATTCTACATATCCCATAGGTTTTTGCTACTCAAAGTACCCCATGCTCCTCCAACCTATTTTTGCTTTCCCAGTATTCACAGCACAAAGTACATTGTTATGCATCTGCTAGACTGTTGTTATGTGTAATGTTTTCCTGTCAGGAGTTTGAGAAGATATTTTATATGTCTGTCTTCCCTTAAGAGAGCAGCAGTGAAACTTAAACATTTGCAGTTCTTACAGCTGATGTGAACCTTTTATCCTGTGTGTTGTCTCAATAGGATTATGTTCTGTGGTTTGCAACAATAGTATGACTTGCATCCCCCAGGGACATTTTAATGAAATTTTAAAACAAATTAACATTTCAAAGATTTCTGACAAGCTATACTCTTCTTTCAATAATGTACTATACAAGTGTGGCATAATCCATCCAATGGCCTTGAGATGTGCCTCCTTTCTTATTTGATATTACTTTATCTCTGTGGCCACCAAGCTTCCTCATACAACCTTCTCCAGGGAATGGAAGCAGCTGTGTGATATTATTGTTCCAATTGCAGCTTTTCCAAAAAATAAACCTAACAATTAATTCCTAATTGGTGCTGTCAGTTATGGTCAATTGCTCCACATAAAATGAATAACATTTCATTATTAAGTCAGCTTTGGGGACAAACAAGCACTCCCCCATAAGTGTCTAAGCCTTCAGTGGCTTTGGAAATCAAACGAATCTTATCAGATCACATTTCAAACCACTAATTTGACTAGCTGTAAACATTACAGCTTCACTAACTGTCATTAAAATATATTTAGATAAAATCAAGTGAGCAATGGTAATTCTGTCTTTTGGTGTCTTGATCAGTTGTGATCAGTGCATTAAATACATAATGCAAGTATGGTCTCTGGATGTTCTGCATTAAAACAAAGCAAGTTGTACTTGTGGAAACAGCAAGTACTTAGTAAACACATTTTTAACTGAATAAGAAAATATTTTCAATTGGGAGAGGACAATGCAGTCCATTAAGGTTGCTTGGTTAGCTAATCGGTACATTTGCTTGAAATCTGACTTAAACTTCAACTGACAGTTTGCTCCAGATTCCCTCGACCCTTTCCATGTAATGTTTGGTGGTTTCTTTCTTGAATGTCCCTCACTTTAATTTCAGTTGATGCCCAAATGCATGTGATTTACTGCATTACATAAAAGAATTAAGTTGTTGACTGCAGTGATTCTCACACGTCTTTTCCCATACTTGGCTATACTTCCCATTTTAGTGACGCTACCTTTTGTCTCTTTTTTTATGTCCCTTTACTTTTGTTGTTCTTTATTGCTTTGAGAATGGCTCACAAGAGTCTGTCTTGAATACTTTAGATTTTGGGTCACTGCTTCTTTTTAAACATGGCTCTTTATTTGTTAATTTTTAAATGTTACACTTGGTCTACTGTGGCTTTTGTCTTTCCTTGTATTGACATCTGCGTGTTTGCTTACAACCATTCTGTTTGCCTTCTTTACTGTGAAATGCTGTCATTCCTGTACCACCTGTGCTGCCAAGTTTAATTCAAAAAATATTTTGTGAAGGATCACAGCTGTGCTTCCTGATTGTGGGCACAATAATGTGACAATTTAAAATCAAATATATTCTTCACGTGGAATATCAATTACACAAGGCCACTTTAACTGTTATTACAGTGTATTTAAAAGTCTCCTCTCATCGTCCATGACCAAAAATTGTTCCACTTAGAGATCATTGATTTGTTCATTTATCCAAGCATTTTTGTACCTCATTGCACACTTTCTTTTACCTCTCCTTTGTCATTGTTTTGCCTAATCAGTACACTGACATGATTTAGAAATCAGAAGCCAATCACACCTTGATTTTAGAGATCAACCATAATTTGATTTTGGTTAAGGAGCCAATACTAAAAATTCACTCTCTCTACCCAAAGAAATCTCTCTATGGTGTGTTGTTCAACAATGGTGTAATCCCACAGCGGAGTCTCCTTGTTCATTTGACTTTGGCTTCAACTAGACTAACTGCTGAGTGTTGAGCTATGCATGTTCGAATTACCCATAAGCTGTCATGAATATGTTGCAGTGCGTCAGCTTCTATCCATTGCAGTCACCGCATAAGTTTCAAATTGCCTTTACTTTTTGATTTACCCTTATTTATTCTTATTTATCACTAAGGTTGGATAGAAATCGCACTACGGCGCACTGTTTAATAATGGTGTAAAACTGCAACAGAATGACCATTTTCATTTGATCTTGTCTTCAACTAGAAGACTAACAGCAGAGCGCTGCACTGTGCGTATTCAGTTTACCCATAAGCCAGTGCGAACATACTGTACTGTATTGCGTCAGCTTCATTTGTTGCGATTACCATATCACTTTCAAATTGACTTTACCAACAGAACTAAACAGATAAAAATTTACAAGGAAAAGAAACACAAAAACATTGAAATCATGCTTCCAACAAATATCTGAAGAGCTGATGATGTTTTTTGTATTCCAGAGAAAATGGTCACTCTAACCAAACAAACCCACGCATTCACACTTCCAAAGTCGGTTGTCCTGATGATGTCATGAAGTTGTATTGAATCCTAGAAGGCAGTTGAAAAATGCCATAAATGAAATCAAACAAAAATCAGATGTTAAAAATTTTACAAAACGGCACAAAAAAATGTTGCTTTAATAAGCTGACATACTTGATTGTCCCCACACCCAGCCTAGGTGGTTGTCTAATCATTATACTCAAAACAGCACAGGAGAAGATAGCTACTTGATTGTTCTAAAAACTCTTGAGACTGATAATTCAAAATGACTCAGCCTAAAACAGCAACTCCACACTATACCATTCTTTGCAACACTGGAAGCTTTTCTCTTAACCTTTAAAAGTGATTCTGCTTTTACGAGAGGTAAAGAACTGTTACATGGGATTCTCAAAATTGGGTGAATACAACACTGGTCTAATGCTTTTTATTAATGAAGCTGACACCTGAATTCTGTATCTTTTAAGACTCTTTCTCAATAATGATTTGTGCAAATACAGTATGTGTTTCAAATCACTTTGCTTATAGGGATGTGATTGAGCAGAAAAGCTTACAGCCACAGTGGAGCAGCGTCAGTTTATACAACTAGCCCAATACACTGAAAATAAAACAATTTCTAAACATAAATATTACCTGTCCATGTGAAATGTATTTCTAGGCTCTTTGTTCTGTATGAAAAGGAGGACCAGCACAGAAAAAAGAAAATACAACACCTATTGTCATATACACTGTGACAGGCGGCCGGGTCCCATACCCGTCCGGGATGCCCCTGCTGCATATGTTCCGGAGGAGCAACCATGGGCAGCTCAATACCTCCCCTGGGGTGCTTGGTGGCAGCCTCCCTGGCCGACGGTGATTCCCCAACCTCCCACAGGGCTCCATGCGAGATGGAGTCCTCCACAGCCTGGTTGGGAGCTGGGGTGGCTGCTAGGGGGTGCTGCCTGGATTCAACAGCCCGGCTGGACGAGTCTTCAGCCCCACCAGGGAGTGCAAGCACCTAGAACACGTCTGGGTGGGCTATAAAAGGGACCAGCCACCACCACTCGAGGGCCAGAATCGGGAGGAAGAGGACAAGGTTGCCTGGGAGAAGTGGTGGTGCCAGAGGAAGGATTGGTTTGTGTGATCCTGTGCTTGAAGTGCCTTCGGACCCTTGTATTGCTTGTGGGGTTCATGGGGAAGACATGTCCCACAGGTGAAGAAAAATAAAAGTCTTAGTGATTTTACACGTGCCGCCATGTGAATCTGTGCTGGATCGGGAGCCTATATAGCACCTTATTCACAACACTCATTAAGTTTTACAATTTATTACTAATATACTCCATATAAGAAGAAATGTTTTAAACAAAGATTGTCCATCCATTTGTTGTATTTCTCTGGATCCATTACTGACCTTTAGAGGGGCTGAGCTTAACCTGGCCACTTTATTAAAGCACATTCATAAACTCACACACACAAGCACACATAGACACAGACTCACACTCTTATTGATACTGAGTCAACTTAAAATAAAGGATTAACCCACCCTGCCCATCTTTGAGATGTGGTAGGTCAACAGTTTTCCTGCAGAAATATTTCACAAACACAAAGAGAAACACAAAACATGGAGGCTCCTTTGGGCTTCTTACAGCTGTAAGGCAGCAACTTAAACCAATATATAACCATACTGCCCATAAATACAGACTTCTCTTCCATCCACATGTCATATAATCACGGGGAGGAAGAAGAGGAGGAAGAGCCCTTCTCATCAGCACTGGCTCAAAGCACAAGACAAATGTAAATCTGACATCAGCTCACTAGATACTCACAACTAGGATAGGTCTGAGAGATACATACTACAAACTGACAAAAAAAACATATATACTGTGGTACTTTACTGTAAGCCAATCCTTTCAATTAGTTACGCTTTTCTAGAATATGCAATATAATAAAGATACTGGCACTACATTACAATGCAGAAGCTGTGTTGGGAATCATTAAGGATCGTGTTACTATCTGTCTCTGAATCATGAGGAAGTGTGGAAAATGCACATTTCTCAATTCTATAAATACTATCAGAGCCTGAAATAAAATGATCGCGGATGATGACACCCTTAAAGGGCTAGAGAAAAGATTGAAATTTGTGCAGAGAATGGAGGGAAGCATAACGATCTTTTGTAATAAAATTTAATTTCCATGTATAAGGCCACTCTGTATTTTCAAAGGAGAGTCTTGCTCAGTCTTGGCTTCCTCCTCAGCACCAGCTACTATGCACTTCAATGTATCTTAAACTGTCCACAGGTGAGTACTTACTACACAAAGTCAAGTTTCTCATCATTTTGATGTTTTTGTCAGCTGCATCATTTAGTTGTCCCACTGTTTGCTGCTGTGTCTTGGTTTATGAAAAATGCACAAAAATGTTTAGTCATGGTGTCAGCAATCAATAGATGTTGCATTTAGAACATATTGAAATAACTGAGCTATACTGCACCTGCAAAGCAAACTAAAACTGGTTTGTGTGTCAAATTATTTATTCAATTAAAAGCAAAGAAAATGTCACTTTAATTCTGGAATCAAATAATCTAGCAGTTATAAAGGCTTGTGACATTTTCTTTAATTTAATATGCTCTTCTTGGCAACTTTCCATTTATCATCAAGGAATCATTGTGTGCTTTTGTGACTGTAAATGGTGTTAAACTTAGTAATCTTTATCTGACTTATATGTTCAGTTGTAAATTAATGTTTTTATTTTTATATTTTCTACATTGACTGCGCTGGACCAAAAAATCAGCTTTCCAAACATTCTACCTCAGTACACTGCAGTTTGTGTTAAGGCGCTATCTCATTTTGTGCTTTGGCACTATCTGGTGGCAAGACTGAGAATTACATATGAAAATGTTCTCTATACTTATCAAACCACAAGAGAACAACTGTTACATCAGGTAGAAACTTGTGTATTCAGTTTGGTGTACATGTGAATAGACTCTGTGATATACAACCATCCCGTTCAGGTTTAGTTCCATCTTACACCCAGATTTGGCTCCACTCAGTACAATGGGCTGATTGCATGGTTTCATTCCTGTATAGAAAACTACTGCCCAGTCCATTATCCATTGTGATTACCCATTTTAGATATAGTAAATATTGCTGGCTATGTTGATTAGTGCATGTAAGTTAAGAATTTCACTGCATTCTGTATATGTGACAACAATGACTCTTTAAAGCTATCATGACACTCAATATACAGGTGGTTACATTTATGTTTATTTATTGGAGGTTTTGGTCCATGTAATTACAAGCTACTGGGCTACAATGGATTTTAAACTTTTGCCATTGGCACACTGATAAGTCAAAATGGTTACTTAAGGTCACACAGTGAATCAATAGTTGGGATTGAACTAGTAGGCTTGCAGATTACGTAGAGCATCATTGCTTTACAGAATTTTGTACCTAAGACCTTTACAAAGTTCTTTCTCTCTCTCTCTATCTGTCTATCAGCCTATCTATACATAAATAGATAGATAGATAGATAGATAGATAGATAGATAGATAGATAGATAGATAGATAGA
>JANRMT010027041.1:78374119-78411189 GCA_026402145.1 Polypterus bichir lapradei
ACACACACATATACAGTCATATGAAAAAGTTTGGGAACCCCTTTAATTTTTTGGATTTTTGTTCTTCATTGGCTGAGCTTTAAAAGTAGCATTCCTTTTAATATATGACATGCCTTATGAAAACAGTAGTATTTCAGCAATGACATTAAGTTTATTGGATTAACAGAAAATATGCAATATGCATCATAACAGAATTTGACAGGTGCATAAATTTGGACAACCCAACAGAGATATTACATCAATACTTAGTTGATGCCCCTTTTGCAAATATAACAGCTTTTAGATGCCTTCTCTAGCCTTTGATGTGTGTCTGGATTCTGGATGGATGGCATTTTTGACCATTCTTCCATAAAAAATCTCTCCAGTTCAGTTAAAGTTGATTACTGCCGAGCATGGACAGACTGCTTCAAATCATCCCATAGATTTTCGATGATATTCAAGTCAGAGGACTGTGACGGCCATTCCAGAACATTGTACTTCTTCCTCTGCATGAATGCCTTTGTAGATTTCGAACTGTGTTTTGGGTCATTGTCTTGTTGGAATATCCAACCCCTGCATAACTTTGACTTTGTGACTGATGCTTAAACATTATTTGTTGATATTGGGTTGAATTCATCCGACCCTCGACTTTAAGAAGGGCCCCAGTCCCTGAACTATCCACACAGCCCCACAGCATGATGGAACCTCCAACAAATTTGACAATAGGTAGCAGGTGTTTTTCTTGGAATGCGGTTTTCTTCTTCCGCCATGCAAAGTGCTTTTTGTTATGACCAAATAACTCAATTTTTGTCTCATCAGTCAAAAGCACTTTGTTCCAAAATGAAACTGGCTTGTCTAAATGAGCATTTGCATACAACAAGCGACTCTGTTTGCGGCTTGAGTGCAGAAAGGGCTTCTTTCTCATCACCCTGCCATACAGATGTTCTTTGTGCAAATTGCGCTGAATTGTCAATGTCAATTTATTTATATAGCACATTTAAAACAACATAGTAATGCTGCGGCCAAAGTGCTTTACAATAATAGAATAAAAGAAAAATAAAAAATAAAAAAAAACAAAAACAATAAAACATAAATAGTAATAAAATATATGAACATAAAATAAGATAGATAATAAATAGAAATAATGTTATATGATCACAAAGAGGAAAACCATCAGTATTACTGAAGGTCACTGAATGCAAGTGAAAAGAAGTGAGTTTTTAATCTTGTTTTGAACTGTTCAATTGTAGACGACTCCTTAATATGATGAGGTAGAGAGTTCCACAGGCGAGGGGCAGCAGCTGCAAAGGCCCTGTCCCCCTTGGTTTTACATTTGGTACGAGGGACAACAAGAGACAACTGACCAACAGATCTAAGCACTCTGGATGGCTGGTGTAAAACACACAATTCAGATAAATAGGCTGGAGCAAGCCCATGTAAAGATTTAAAAACTAGCAGCAAGATTTTAAAATCAATTCGAAAACTGACAGGCAGCCAGTGTAAAGAAGCTAAAATAGGAGAAACAGAGTCATACTTTCTTGCCCCAACCAGAAAGCGAGCGGCAGCATTTTGGACCAGCTGTAACCTGTGTATCAGAGATTTGTTAATCCCAGAATACAGCGAATTGCAATAATCGAGGCGAGAAAAAATAAAAGCATGAGTAGCTTTCTCAAGATCTTTAGAAGATAAAAAAGGCTTTATCTTACCTAATAGACGAAGTTGGAAAAAGCAACTCTTGACTACAGAATTTACTTGTTTCTCAAAAGAGAGGTTACTATCAAAGGTAACACCAAGATTGCGGACTTGAGGTTCGGAAAAGGCAGAGAAAGAGCCGAGAAGTCCAAGACCAATTTGGGCTTTAGCTGGTGGACCCACTATAAGCACCTCCATTTTATTATGATTCAGATCAAGAAAATTATTGGCCATCCAGGATCTTAGTTCAGACAGACAGTTGTGGAGTTGATTTGTTGCAGAATTGCAGACGGGAAAATAAACCTGAGTATCATCAGCATAGCAGTGAAAAGAAATGTTACATTTCCTAAAAATAGCTCCAGTAGGGTAAAGGTATATAGAGAATAAAATAGGACCCAAAATGGATCCCTGAGGAACACCATATTTAAGAGGAACAGTAGATGAAAAAGAGGAATTTAAAGTGACTGAAAAGTGTCTACCAGTTAAATATGACCTGAACCAGTTAAGAGCAGCCCCTTTAATCCCAACAAGATGTTCGAGCTGCATCAGCAATATTTCATGGTCAATGGTGTCAATGGCAGCGGACAGGTCAAGGAGGACAAGGACTGCCGCATCACCCGAGTCAGTAATAAGAGAGATGTCGTTGAACACTTTCAGGAGTGCCGTTTCAACACCATGATAACGCCTAAAACCAGATTGGTAGGTCTCAAATAAATTATTGGAGTTAAAGTGATCGACCAATTGATTATAAATAATTTTTTCTAGAATTTTAGCCAGAAATGGGAGCTGTGAAATTGGACGAAGGTTGGTTAAAACTCCAGGATCTAATCCTGCCTTTTTTAGATGGGGACGGACTGCAGCATGTTTAAAAAATGAGGGCACAACACCCGAACTAATAGAATCATATATAATGGCTAGTAAAGATGGGTCTAACCCATCAAAGGCTTCCACTAAGAGACGTGATGGTACAATATGGAGGGGGCTGGAGGCTGGTTTAAGGGGGTCAATAGTTCTTTTTAGCATTGAAAGCGAGACTTGATCAAAGGAATCTAGAACAATGTCATGATTAACAGTAGGAAGTTCACAGCCAGTCTGAACAATGCCACGGCGGATAGTATCAATTTTGCTGACAAAGAATGATAGAAACTGCTCACATGAAAGAACAGTGCTATTTAATCCCATCATAGAATGAGGGTGAATGGCCGCATTAATTGAATTAAATAAAACCCTAGGATTGTTTGAATGGCGGGATACTAAATCGGCAAAGAAGTCATGTTTCGATTTCTTAACTTCAGTCTGGAAATTGAAAAGAGAAGTCCTGAAAATCTGTTTAGAGATAGTCAGTCCATCTTTTTTCCAACGCCGTTCAGCAGTTCAACAGGCGCGGCGCAGTGATCGCGTAGTTTCATTTAGCCAGGGAGCAGGTCTTACCTTATTACTGAGTATCTTGGGCGGAGCAATTGCGCCTAAAACCGCTTCACAGGAGGAATTAAATTTTACGACAGAGTCATCGATATCATTATTTTGGTCATGCATATAAAGACTAAAGAAAATGTTTTTAAAATCAGATATAATGGAAGAATTTAAAAAGCGCGAGCAGCGTGGTGGACGGCTATTAGTCGGGAGATCAACAGTAATATGCAGATCCATCATTACAGAAAAGTGATCAGTGAAAGAAACATCACATAAATCAATACTATTCACTGAAATATCACGAGTAAGAACGAGATCAAGGGTGTGACCGAGAGAGTGTGTTGACGTATTAATATGCTGTATAAAATCAAATGAGTCCAATAGTGATAAAAAGTCTTTGACCAAAGGTTTCGATTGACAACAAACGTGAATGTTGAAATCACCAACAATAAATATTTTGTGATGGGAGAGGGCGATATCAGCCAGGAGATCAGAGAATTCAGAAATGAAAGTATCATTAATTACAGGAGGTCTATAAACCACGGCAAACAACAAAGAAGGGGAGCCGCACACTTCAAACAGTAGAAGTTCAAAGTTGCTAAACGGACCCCTTGTAAGGCTCCGACACAAGAACATACTTTTAAAAACAGTGGCAATGCCCACCCCCCCCCACGAGTTTAAAAATGAATAACCTGATGGAACCAAGCCAGTAAAACATGAAGAGTCACCATTTAAAATCCAAGTCTCAGTGATGAAGAAGAAATTCAGATTATTTGATGTAATAAAGTCTTGCAGCATAAAAGTTTTATTGGACACTGATCTCACGTTCAGGAGAGCAGCCTTGATAGAAGTAGAAGAGCTCGTTGCAGGATGAGCACGGGTGAGTGTGCGAAGATTAGCAGCGTTTACTGCCCGATTGCACACCGAGGAAAAGTGTTACTGTCTTGAAATGGACAAATTAAATCCAGTGTCCAGCGACCATGAATCAGTGATGGATTCCTCAGCAGGAGAAGATGGGTCATAGACAACTCGCAGGCATCGGGAAACAAAGCTCTGGGACCGGAGTCGGCGTTGTTTAACAGCAATTCCAGCTCTTTTCCCACGACGGCGGCGAGTGCGTTTGCGTCTCCGAGGAGCATTCAATTGACTGATACAAGTGAACACCGGCGTCCAGGTGAAGAAGTCAGGAGATGAATAAAACAAATGTGGAGGTTCACAAAAATTGTAGAACGATATACAGATACACCATCTGCAGCAAGATGTTCTTGCAGGTCTTTGGAGGTGATCTGTGGGTTTTCTGTAAACATTCTCACAATCCTGCGCATATGCCGCTCCTGTTTTTTTCTTGGCCTGCCAGACCTGGGTTTAACAGCAACTGTACCTGGCCTTCCATTTCGTGTTTACATTCCTTACAGTTGAAACTGACAGTTTAAACCTCTGAGATAGCTTTTTGTAACCTTCCCCTAAACCATGATACTGAACAATCTTTGTTTTCAGATCTTTTGAGAGTTTCTTTGAGGATCCCATGCTGTCACTCTTCAGAGAAGAGTCAAAGGGAAGCACAACTTGCAAATGACCACCTTAAATACCTTTTCTCATGATTGGACACACCTGTCTATTAAGTTCAAGGCTTAACGAGCTAATCCAACCAATTTGGTGTTGCAAGTAATCAGCATTGAGCAGTTACATGCATTCAAATCAGCAAAAGGGGACCCACATTTTTGCACAGCCAGTTTTTCACATTTGATTTAGTTACATACAACTAAATACTGCTTCACTAAAAATCTTTGTTCAGAAAACACCCCAGTACTCAGATGTTCCTAGGAAATGAAAGACATAACACTGTTACCTTTTTTGTTGAAAGTTGAGTAAATTAGTATGCAGGCTGAGAGGGGTTCCCAAACTTTTTCATATGACAGTGGATTTCATTAATTTTGACCAGATCACAAACTTCACTTGAAAAAATGCAGCTCAAACTTCAGGGAACCTCTGCCATGCTTCACTGCTTGCGAAAGACGTCTTTCCATGTAGGGCTCTTCTGCTCGTCTACAAACAACATCAGCACCTGTTTGATCTAAACAATTCACATTTTGAATCATCACTACAAAGAAATTACTACCATTGTTCATTATGTTGTGCATAATGGAGTCTCTTGGCTTTACTTCTACTTTTGAGGAATGGCTTTTTGTCAGAAACTCTTCCACAAAGACTTATTATAATGCATTTCCAAACTCCAGAGGAATTTACATGGGTTCCAGTGATTCCGTGAGTTTAGATTTGATAGCAGTCTGATGGATGTCTGATTTTGAAAGGAAGACAGTTTGATTTATTATCTGCTGCCATGAAACATCTAAGAGACCTTTGAGAGACCTTTCTGATGTAGGGTGATCTTCTTGTGTCTTGTTGGAATGATCACTATTGCCATAGAATAAGAATTCACACAGTTTGATTCTTTCTACACCTTCTCCTAGTTCAGTTAATCAGTTTGGTTCATTCAACTCATCAGCTCATCAAAAGCCCCATCAAATCTATACAGAAGTGAATATACTAAGTTAATACTTCTCATAGCTTGTTGAAAACTACTGTTATGAAACTTGGTAGTTATGGCTTTCAGTGACACAAGTTGTTTATTAGAAAGGAGGTACATGAACAGAAGACTGTGATGTATCTGGTGATGAGATATTTAATGCTTTACACATAAAGAAGAAGAGTTGTGAATCTATAGAGGGATGAACGCTAATGGTATAAAAAGCAGTGCACAGCACTTTCTTGCACAAAGCTTGCCGGAGGAGGAGTGGAGGCAGAAGATGGAGAGAAAGAGAGAGAAGAAGAGAAACTGCTGTACTGTGCTACTGTATGTTTATTGGTGAATTTGTAATGTGCTGTGCACTGGGGAACAAAATATAGGATTCCACACCAGAAAATACAATGTATGTATTGCTGAACTTGTGCCTGGTGTCTGTCTGTGCCAAGTTTGGGAAGCTGGTGTGCCCCATGGTGGCCACAATATATACGTACATCTTTAATTAAAGTACCATCTTTGCACTTTCGCTTGTAGTGCATTTTTTACTGTTTAAAGTCAGATGAATCCTGAAAAAAAACTTTAATAAGCCTAAAATAATTCAGTCTAATTTTAGTCATTTTTGGTGAGGCAAGGCTGTCAAATATACATTATAGCAGGGAAACCTGTCTTAGATTACATGACTGTGCATGCAAATCTCATGACTAATGAGAACGCAAATGCTGTGTTACTGATTTTCTTGATACTTACCTTTATACCAAAACAAACACAATTTTGTATTCCTGCAAAGTACTATAAGGAGAAGGAAACAACTTGAATCTACTGTATGTATCAAAGATCTGGCATATCTTAAGAACACTAAAACATATGTTTTCAAAACCAGAGGACCCTATTTTGAACATCAGCCTTCCTTGATTAGATGTTAAATCCAACAATAAATAAATCTTTCTATTATAAAAAAAAAAATTTGCGACAAGACGAGACTTTTTCCCGGGGAGGAGATGTGATCTTTTGAAGAGAGACAGAGACACTTTTACTTCCCACGAGACTGACAAGTCCTGTGATACACATGCAGAGCAGGTTTAGAGATAAATCAAGTAGGAAAATTCGAAATTCTCAAAAAATGAGAGTAAAGATCGCATTAGCACAAACAAACTGAAAATATTAAAATATTACACAGGGAAATAACGGAACAGCAAAAAGAGATTGAATATTCAGATGCTGTACAGGCTTTTAAACGTTTGAAGCGCTGCACGAAATGCAGATCATGTGGCACACAGCAGCAGCAAGCCAACAGCTTCTCGAGCAAAGAGGAGGTGAAAAAAACACCTGTTGTTTCCCAATGTATCACCATTTAACACTAAAATTACCAGAGCCTGTGAAAAAACTTGTAGATCCATCCCACCTTAAATCACTTCGCACCTCTCTATCAGCGTCTTTTGTCCTGTAAATGTGTCGATAAGCAGCAAGCAGCCTGCTATCACATCAACCACTGCTGCACAGTTTTCTCAGCTCAAGTCTGTTTACCTGCGTGTCAGTTGCTTGGAATTGTATAGAGTGAGAAGTCAAGCAAAATCACACCTTTTATAAATACTATATCGTTATTTGGAACACATGCATTTCATGTGTGTTCCGTGTCTACAACAATCTATGTAAACACATCATTAAAACAGAAACCTTTTTCATGTTTTAGTAATAATTGACAAAATGTAGACATGAAGTGTATAATGTGTGAAGCCTGAGGTCTAAATATCAAATAAACACTTTTACAAAAGGTACAAATATAACAGAACAAATTGGGTTTTGGAGGAGCGTTCGCATCTCCTTGGGGTGCCTTCAGCCACCCTCTTCACAACGGCGCCTACTGCTGGCAGGGGGGTGTAAGGGGTAGATGAGCAAATTGCAGATCACACATGAGGGCAGTAGCAGCACGCCGACAGCTGCTGGAGCAAAGAGGAGTTAAAAAAAAATTATTTGTTTCCCATTGTATCACCGTTTAAGAGGGGTTTTGGAGAAGTGGCCGCTGGCAAGGGGGGGAAGGAGTTGGCGAGCGTAGTGAAAAGGGGGCAAATCCCCCTAGTAAATAAAAACAAACAACTCATATCTCAGTTACATGGCATCCAACATCAGAGAATATTCAAGGACATCAAAAGTGAAAATGAAGGTGTTGCACTTGATTTTTTTTAAGCCAATGCAGGCACAAACCAAATATTACAGAAATACGGTAAGCTATGGGAGTTTAAAGTCTCTGAGCAATTTGGAGACTAGAAATGTACAGGTAGTGCTCTAGATTTATATCAGGCTGAAAGCTGTTTGGTCTGAGAAGCTGCAGAACCCTTCATTTTACAGATGTTTTTCTTTATAAGCATTATTTAACAATTACTACTAATACATCTTTTGTTAACCATTTTTTGTTATATATGAAAGCCTGTACATGACATAATAAACCACTTCATCAAATGGAAGGAAGCTCCTCAGGGCTGGTTCCCATTCATCTACTACACTAAAAGATGTTCTTAATTCTGTGCCTCACTTAATTGCTTCAAATGGTAGCATTAGCAGCCATGCACAACTTTGTTGTTTTAATATCTGCGTCTCACAGCACAAATGATTGCTTTATTACTGTATCCTGGGGTGATTCAATATCAAGATCAAGTTGCTATGTTCTTTTACTTTGTCCTTGTACCCACCCAAACAAGGGCACTCTAGACAGCTGCATGAACCTTTTGTGTCTGGGCCAGCTCAGTGCTCCTTTGACCCTTATCTGGAGATATGTCTTAGCCATTTGCCCATATTGCCTGTATATAGTGGACAATATCCTCTTGTTGTTTTTGTTGCCAAAAAATAAAAAAACTTATTTTACTTCTCAGATATGTATTTTATTATCTTGAAATTATGGTATCTGTCTATATTGTGTTTTGCCTCCCCATTTAATTTTAAACTTCCAGATGTAAGGATCAAGGTCTTCTTTAATGAGTCTTTTTTTTGATGGGTGTAATATATTTTAGCTTACCTTCCGTAAAGAAAACTCATATGGGTGTCAGAGGGGAACATGTTTTGTACAATAGGTGTTTTTCTTTTTTCTTTTAGGCAAAAAAACATGTAGATAATACATTTAAAAAGCCAATAGATGAAGGGGCAATAGGCACCCTTTGTTGAGAGCAAGACTTCTGTTGGAAAACAAGCATTCAGTGAACAGATTGTTTCAGTGGGACAGTTAGAAGATTAGTTGTTGTGATAGCCCAGCGTCCAACTTGGAATTCGTATCACCAAAGGTTGCATCCTCCACAGAAGCTCTGAGGGCGTGGTTTCAAATCATATACTGACACTGTGTGACCCTGAACAACTCACTTAACCTGCCTGTGCTCCAAATGGAAAACCAAAGGTAATGTAAGCAATTGTATCATAAATGTTAAGTCTCCTTGGATAAAAGCATCAGCCAAATAAGTAAATGTAAATGATATGTTTTAACGGACTTCTAGAGTGTGGACTGTGTGCTCTTTTTTTTTTAAAGGTTTTCGCTCCTGATATTTTTAGACTCTTGCCTTTTACCTTCTTGGCGGATTTTGCATTATCTGATGTAATACAAATTACTGTTGTTTTCCTTGAAATTGCTGCCTTGTCTTCCATTGTGTGTTTATTCACTGGTCCATTTAAAGAAACCTGTGTGCTATTATCTTTAAATTTGGAATGCTTCCAGACTCTTAATAAAACTGGGTGGCATAGTTGGATATTTTAACTGTGCTTAGGTTAGATTAACTATAGTGTGACCTAGACACCTGTCACTTGTGCAGCAGAATATAACCAGACCCGAATCTCACACACTATAATAATGGCACCACAGTTCAGAAGCATCAATATCTTTCATTCTTCATATGTCTCTTGTTCAGCTATTTGCTCATATTTTGCTACTAGAAAACCTATTAATTAAGCTTTTTGAATTTTGTTATCAGTCTACTTTTTCTGCTTGTCTTTGGTGGTTTGTATCTCCTCCAAAAGCTGAAAAAATATTGGTAGAGAGCTATTTTGCGAAACTTTACAAAAGCAAGCTAGCAAAAATTTCAGACTCTCTTGTCTGAACACAGGTTATGTAGGCTTCTGGATATCTGATTTTTTGTTGGGTTAGCAATGGTTCATGAATCCAGCACACAGACAACAATCACACACTGGATTTGGGCTCAATGTGGAGTTTGCTTGTTTCCTCCCCACCAGTGTCCAGTGTTGTTCAGTGAGGCCACAACCCCCTAAGAAACTAAATTACATTAAGCAGGTGGTGAACATGTTACCTTATGAGTCTTTTGGGACTTCCTTTGTAGCTGACATACAGTATATGGAGGTTTCTGAAATTGGCAGCAAGGACAAGAAAATGAGGTTGGTATTTAAAATCTGGCAGTATCAGCTTCTATACAACTTTCTGTAAAATATTATTTTGGAGAAAGTTGAATTATTAGTAATTAATATAGTTTATTTATGAGAATGTCCTAAACTCACTCCACAATACACTTGTTGAAGTTAGCCTTTCAGAAGGGTGGCAGTGAAATACGCAGGACCCAGGATTGAGTTGTGGCTGACTCATCAATTGTTTTGCAAATTACTGTGTTATATCAGCCTGCAGATAACTGGTCCGATGAAAATTTCATATGCTTGTAAAAAAAAGTACCTGTTACTAGAAAGCTATAACCTAAGATTGATTAGACAGCTAGGCAGGGTCATCTTACCAGCATCATAGCCCCCCTGGGCAAAGTAGTGCACTGGGCCCCTGTTTTGATAGCAAAGCAGAAACATACACAGGCATCAGAAACATCATAGGCCCCTATGCTCCTGGGGCCCCAGCCAGTGCCCATTGTGTCCATATGTTACAACGGCCCAGCAGCTTGGGGAAAGACGACACCTTGCAGTATATTTTAAGGCAATTAACAATGACATTAATATTAGACATCCATTTTGCCATTAAAATTATCTTACCCAATACCATATCCATCAAAACGTCTGGAAACGTTTTAGAGTCTTCTTGATCTGTACATGGCTTTGTAATTTCTCTAGACTCTGGTGACTCTTTGTATGAAGAAATGCTTTTCTGGTTGTGCCTTGAACTAATTCACCTTTAATTCCTACTAAGGGTCTTCAAGTAACATATTTACTATGTAATTAAAATACTTCATATCACCTTAATTAACACCCTTTATAAGTGTGAAGACCTAGAGCAGTTTATCAGCATGCAACTCTATGTGCTTACTCACATTAAACTGCATTTTGCAAATATTTGATTAGTTTTGAGTAATATATGTGTATTTTCATATTGATTTTGCTACATCATAGTTCTATGCTCTTCATAGTTTGATATGCTGTCAGAAGTTTATATTTTTTTTTCTCTCCAGGAGTCAATGCAATGTACAAAAAGTAACTTCTCTAGGAAAAGTCAATGGATTACCACTTTATCTACAGAAAATTTCCTGTCCCCCAAAACCAGCCCTCATATACAGATGGAACTGCATCCTCCTGACTGGAGTAAATTTGTTTTAAGAAGATGGACAGATGCTTTTTGCTTCATGTTTTAACTGTAATTCAGCTGATTTTGCATGATGTAGCCTGGGAGATTGAGGAGCTGAAATGTAAAGCAGAACAGGTTTGTCCGTTTCCTCTTGGTTCTACAAACAGCACTAATTGGGCTATGTATAATGCTATATTAGGGAGAAACTACTTTGCTGCCTGTGTAAAAATATGTACTATAAATGTATAACATGCTTTGTAAAAATCATGTTTTTAAGGGTAACACATATTATTGTATAGCCATACAGCTTCATGTGTTTAGACCATACAACTTGCTTCTAAATGTATTTACCTTCAGCTGAGAATCATACTTGATCTGCTACATACGTAGGACCAGAATCACTATAGCTAGAAAAAGACAAAGAGATAACCTGCTAAATTGCTTCATCTGAAGCAGTGAAATATTTATTAATTACACCTATCTAAAAGTAAGATGGTTTTGGAATGCTTGGATTCATTGGATTATACAGTAGACTTAACAAGGCATCCAAAGCCTAGCACAAGAACACTGACATGTGCCAGGTCAAATGTGTAACACAGTTGCTGCATATCAGCCTTTTACTAAATCTCTACCTCAAATAGTGTGTTCCAAGCCATCTCAAAGATTATTGATGGGACTGAGGACTGGATAAGCTAATGCATTAATCTAAGAAACCAAAGAACCACTTCTGGACAAGTGGCATAGGTTATTATACTGTTGAAATAGCCCAGTTGTAGGACATGAAAATAGTTCACACACCATGACACACCATCATCACTGGCAGACATGATTTATGTTTATGATTTATTTTGTTTTGCCGTTAATTGATTCTTTTGTAAATGTGAATCAGTAGAGCTGGCAATATGGCCTGTAAAATTGACAGAGTGATTTTAACTTTGGACAGTAACAGTGAACGCCAAAACGGAGGATCATGGCCGGTTAAGGAATAAGGGACCATAAGGTGAAACACATACTGGGCTAAAGTTTGTTTCTGTGAAATGAAGTCTATGAGTCCTCTAAGATTAAAACACTAAATGAAATCATTGTTGAAATTCTAAGCACAATTTTAGAAGCCAGGAACAGCAGCACTGCTATAACACACATGCCAGATGTTTTCAAGCTTGTATCCACAATCTTGGATAACCAGGAAGTGCACACTTGTGACCATTATACTGTTCAGATTTCCCATGCCGCATACTCCAAGTCATCAATGCACAGCAACACTAATGATCCACCAAATAGCAGCACCTAAGCCAACAAACATGACACCACAGGAAGCGCAAAAATACTTTAAATTTAAATTGAAAGCAAATTTAACTGCCAGAGCTAAATTCAGAGACGATCAAAACCCCAAATGGGAAGACAAAGAAAATGAAGTACAGTAAAACACAACCAGGGAACAATAAAAACAAACTTTGATTATACCATATATCAAAAATATATTTTCTTCACATAATTTCAGCTAGACCCACTTTAAAAAGAGTTTGAGGTTTGGATAGTCAGTTTTTAAGGCCTGAAGATAGCAATTACATTATCTGCTGTTGTTCTGTCCCACATGCTGTTAGCTGTTGCTGTTATTTGTCAAACTGGGCTCCCCCTTTGTCTTGTCATTTATTAACACAACTATCAGTTATGTCTCACACTCACAGTGGTGTTATAAATGTCCATGAAACTCACATAAAGCATGTTATTCCCTTAATGAACATTTCAACACAATGCACCCCATGTATCTCACGTAGGTGCCCCTTTATCTCTTGTTTCGGTCATGTCTGAAATGGATCTTTAAGGTATAAAAACCTCTGGGTCTGGTTAGTTGCGGTACGCAGCAATTTGAACTTCTGTCTACGCACTTCTCTTTGTCACGATCCGACTATGGAAATCACTCACCTTAAGCTTTATTGTTTAATGTATACTGTCTGACACATATTGCTTTGTAAATCATTATTTATTGTCTTTGGTTGTACACCTGTAAATACCTGTATGTTTCCTTTGTATATATTTCAATTTACAACGAGGTACATCCAGTAAAAGCCTTCAAGAAAGTTCACTCTTGTCGTTTTTATGTGGATGTGCTTAGCTTTCTGCGGCTGCACTGCACAAATGGTGCGGAGTGAGGCAGGATAACTGTTATTTATCTACTGTGTTGTTCCTTTAGCATTTGTGAAATTTCACACATAAGCAAAAATCTAAAATTTATGAACATTTTTATTTTGTAGATCAGAAAAAATAAAACAAAACCTCTCATGAACTTAAACAGGTAAAATTTTTTAAAACAAAATAAATTGCAAAATTAAATAAAAATAATTTCAAGTATTAAAATAATAGCTCCAATTATTAAAGCTGCCAGTGGACAAAACACTCTAGTCTTTTCCAGTCATTGAGCTGCACACCTTTAACAAGTTTGTACCACTCTCTGTGGTAACACACACCTATCATTCTTCTTTTTATCCCCGTGATTCCAGTGCATCCCTCACACCTCATGCTTGCAAACATATTTCATCCTTAGGTATATTACCACCCCTGGCTAAAATCTACTTCCAATATACAAAACCATTTCATTGTTGGAAGCTGCAGTTTATTTCCACAAGAACACCAAAGAAAGAGCAGATAGTATAATTAAAGTTATATGAAATCTAACGTCCACATTTAAAAAGCATTATATTTGAGCACCAACACTTCTAAAGTTAGAACTGGAGCTTTTCAACTTCAATAATTACAATTTTGGACAGACAAATAATTAACAATGTAAATGTCCATCAAAGCCATAATGTCTCTCATACTGCAATCCGAAGGTATCTTAGTTTCTACATCATCATGTTCTTCAGGATGACATGTTTTGGGATCACCTTGTTATAAAACAGCATCATTATCAACTATTAAAGTAAATTATACAGCCAACATATAATACTCATTATTATTTATCACTTATACTGAACTTATACCAATAATATACTACTGGTGCTCTTAATAAACAAGCAAATAAATCACCAGAAATTACTTAACCTCAGTTTATAAATCATTTATTCTTTTAAATCTTTAACTTTTGAATCTTGCATGTTTTTATTAAAACGTATCTCATGAAAACAATAATAAATCTGAGTAAGTGATTGAACCAACTGAATGCATCCAGACTGTCTCTGTCACTTTAATTATTGTAATGACTATGATTAAAAGTCTTTCTCTGGAAAATCTAGCAGTTGGTTCCATCGGTACCTGAATGGAGTTTATACTAAAAGTAGATGCTCAATAAATACCTTAAAAAACAAAAAAGAATGTTTTTTAAAAGCAAGGCTGTTATATTTCTGATATTTCCAGGTTTGCCATTAATAGAAAAAAAAATAAAACTGTTCAAACTCCAAATGCAGACACCATCACAGAAAAGGGTATCAGTTGCCTAACTAATTAAAACAAAAGAAACCAAATATAAAGAAAAAAAAACTGAGAGGGGTAAATAGGTGACAGACCTTTAAAATGTGAATATTGGAGTTTTCATAAAAGAAATGTCTAAACTGCCCTTTTTAATATGAAAGTACTTTATACAGTAAAGTAAACCTATAATGGAATGTTTAAGTTCTTAGAGATATATTTTCAGATTATTCCTAAAATGACAGCAATACAAGTCTCATACATATACACAGAGCTCTAGCTGAAATGAGACAGTAAGCATAGACACACATAAATTCATGATATGGAGCCATAACTCCTGAAGACAACTAAGTTGAATCAGAAAAAAAAGAAGAAGGTTGAACAAGAAGCTTTCGGGGAGGAGGGGTAGTTTGGGTTGAAGCAGCTTGAAGTCTCCTCTGCTGCAACCCAGGATGGTAAAGATCACGAAGAATCACTCCAGATGCTGTCAGCATAAACAAAGCATGCATCCTCCGGAATGTGACGCTTTTTGCTGCTGGCTTCTCTCCATCTTCTGGGAACAGTAGCCTTGTAAGGAAGTCTCCAGTAGTTATCAGGATTCTGGCAGCTGAGTCAGGGTGGGCTGCCTCAGTGAGTGAGAGCATCCAAGTCACACTGGCTACTTCACTTATTAGACATAAGATGTACCGATTTAATTTTTGCCTTTTATGGTAACCATTACCCCCAAACACCCCCAACCCCATTTCCACAAATCCCTGTAGTTATGGCACTAAATCCCTAGGAATTTATACAGTCACCTCTCCTCTAGCTGTCTATCCAGGTTAACAGAATCATTTGTAGGAAAAGCACAGGCACAGTGACCATTTAGTCAACAGCACACACTTCATAAATTTGGGAAAATAACTTTGGCTGAACTCCTCATTCATGAAAAAAAGCAGCAAATTGGTGTCAGTGAAGAAGCAGCTTAGAAGAGACACTTCAAATCTTTCTCTGTCCTTTAACAGTTTATGCTTGGTTGCCCGTCTGACACAAATTACGTAAAGATCAGCCTGTCACTCTGACCTTTCTCCACTTCCTACTGAAAGCAATCTGTTGGAATTTATTGGTGACGTTTACACTTGGCTGCTTTGGCTTTTTTATTGCTTATAAAATAGAATTGCTCGTAATTGTTTGACAAAATGAAATTGTTTCTGCAAAACTCACTATGGCAAAGGGCACAGAAAGATGAAGTGTCTGTGAAAAAACACAGATTTCTGCAAGACTCATAAAGTTCGTTATATATTTTTGTTTTAAGAGTTACCATGTGGTGTGTGGTTAGTTGTGGAAATGTAATTTTCCATATAATAGAAACATAGACTAAGGGAGTTAGACGAACGTCATCTATATAAATGGATTTCTGTTACACATTTACAAGACTTGGCCAGTCTGAACTGGCAAAAGACTGTGGGTTTGGGTGTTTAGCTGGTGCCAGTGTTCATGTGTTCATTCATCTTCTGAACTCCCCTTTTCCAGTATACGACTGTGCAGGAACAGGAGCAAGGCACAGAGCAGACAGCTAACTTGCACAAAGGCACACTTTCGCTCACAGCAGGCCATTGCAGAGTAGCCAACAAGCCAAACAGAATGTCAATACTGCCAGTGTGCTATCTGTGTAATCAGACTCTCAGTTCCAATTGCAGGCTGGGGTGCCATCTGTGTAAATTGTAAAGTTTACATCTTCTGAAACTGTTTGCACATGTTTTTACAAGCCAACCCAAAGATATGCAGTGCTCATAATAAAACAGACATACAGTACATCACAGAGAGAAATAAATGGTGAAAGCTTCAATTGCCTTGAACCAACAGCCACTTATTGTTAGCAATAAAATGTAGAAGCACCCCCTTTGTTTTATTTGTGGAGTTTCTTTTTATTTTTGTGGCCCTAGTTAAAATCACTACAGCCTTTTGTAATAGTTAGCTTTGTACTATTTAGTTATTTCCTGTAGAGTGTGGACTCATTTTTGAGTTTTTTTTACGCTGAGAAGAATGAAGAATGAAACAGATGTAGATCCTCGGCAGAGCACTGAGGTAAATGTCTCATTATTGAACATACACATTTTGCTTATTTGCAGCTTTCCATATACAGATAAAGTATACCTTTTTCAGCTGAGGCAAGCCCCTGGTTAGACCACTTAACCTTTAAAACCTTTAGTGCTGATATACTTACTCCCTCATGAAAACAGAGATCTGAATATATAAAGGATAAGGGACATGCCACCCTCAGCACTGAAAATATCACACTCTACCCATCCAGTGAAAGCAGCCTGCTCTGGGAAGCACTTCCAGCCCGAAGTAGTCTAAGTAAGTAAAACAGCTTCATGCTTCTTGTGTTGTAAAAATCTTATTATTTAGCCAAGACAAATAAGCTTTATATTGTGTCTTTCAAAGGAGAATATTTTGAGATTGAGCAAAGATTTGTTTTTATTTTTATTACTGTTTCATTGCTAGATTAAATGACTTGCTCAGGGTCACAGTGAGTCTGTGCCAAGGACTGACTTAGATATTTTATGTACTTTTTGCTGTGAAATACTGCTTGAGTTCTACATGTTTTTAAGATGTTTAAAATCTGACATATAATAATACACACAGCTTTTTATTTTGCCATTGGTCGATATTGAAAGAAAGAGAAGTACATCATCAGTTTCACTTTGGTGCAGATGATCCAGGATTTCCTGAAAGCCAAGCATTTTTTTGTTATGAGAATACTATGTTTATCTGAGTTCTGATTGGGTGACAGGATTACATTTATGCCAGTAACCAAACAGCACATGTAAGGGGGGGGAGGGATGATGTCTGGTGCCAAGACTTGTCAAATCAGAGACACAAACACTTCCAGAAAAGGTCTACACTAAACAAGTTAATGTATACAAATGCCAGAGAGTACGTGTGATCCAGGTTTTCTACTACAAACAAGGCACAGCAGAAAACCCAGGGAAGAGAAGTAAAAAAAAAAAAAGCAAATGTGAGCTCCTCTATGAGAACAAAAATAGTTTTTCAAATCATACACAGACACAGTTTATCCCACAGAGAGCAATGGGCTATGTTATCTTAGGAACTGTCAGCTTCTAGTGAAAAAGAATTGTGAGTTCCTGTGAACCTACAAGCAAAGCCTTCTACAGCTTAACATGCTTAGTTATGTCTCACATGGTGGTAAGTGGCAAGATAAAGCATCAATTATATTATGTACTAGCAAAATGCCCGCGTTTCGCAGCGGAGAAGTGTGTTAAAGAAGTTATTAAAAAGAAAAGGAAACATTTTAAAAATAATGTAACATTTGCTTTCTATTCGTTTGCATAAGCACAGTCCTTCACCAGCAATTATTTAATGTTAGCTCAGACCCGGCACTTAAAAGTTTCTGTCGCACTTTTGCTGAGTTTGTGCCAAACACTATTCTATCCCTGACCATCTCATTTTCGTTTGCATAAGCACAGTCCTTCACCAGCAATTTTAACTTAGTTACAAAAGTCTCGTTTATATCCCGCATCCTCTCATTAAACTTGTATCTCGCGAATATCGTATTCGTCTTAGGCATGACAAACGCCAGCGGCAGCGTGTCTATGAACTTAATTTAAAGTTAAGCTTTACACCTTGCTTTCCTATTCGTTTGCATAAGCACAGTCATTCACCAGCAATCTTAACACCGTTACAAAGTGATCCAAAGTCTCGTTTATACCTCGTGTCTTCTCAATAAACTTGTATCTCGCGAATATTGTATTCGTCGTAGGCATGACAAACGCCAGTGGCAGCGTGCCTATAAACTTAATTTAAACTTACGGTTTACACCGTGCTTTGTTTCCGCATTAGCTGCACTTATGAATATGCTTGTATGCGTTACTCGCTTCATATTCTTTTGCTGCCTTCTCAATTACATAATAAGTTTTTTGTTCAGCGCTCTTTGGAGCTCTTCCTTGTTCTCTACGTACTGCATTCACAGTCAGTTCACGTGAGCCGCTCTCTTGTGTGATCTTGCGATGTCCACGGCTATTTAATGTTAGCTAAGACCCGGCACTTAAAAGTTTCTCTCACACTTTCGCTGAGTTTGTGCCAAACACCACCCTGACCATCTCATCTTCGTTTGCATAAGCACAGTCCTTCACCCGCGAATATTTACCTTATATGGGCAGGCACTCAATTACGTGGGAGGCGTGATGATGCGGGACGCAACTCCGACTGACACGGTGACCGAGCTGCAGGCTATGGCCGTATATATGGTCGAAAGTAGGTTCCAGTTATGACCGTTACACGTAGAATTTCGAAATGAAACCTGCCTAACTTTTGTAAGTAAGCTGTAAGGAATGAGCCTGCCAAATTTCAGCCTTCCACCTAACCAGGAAGTTGGAGAATTAGTGATGAGTCAGTGAGTCAGTCAGTCAGTCAGTGAGGGCTTTGCCTTTTATTAGTATAGATCACATATCACAATGATTGCAAGTGCAGGAGAAGAATGCCCAAATTTTGTGACTTGGGACTTTTGCATCATGAGTTTTGTGGGATTGCCTTTTTCACATAAGTCACCGATGTGCTAATTGATTGTATAATTGACTTAATTAACTCTTCATCAGATACTGTTGTCTTCTCAGATTCTGTAAAGACTGCAGATGTCACACCATTTATCAAGAAAAATATTATTGACTCCTCCATCTTTGACAACATTAGACCTATTTTTAACCTGTGGTTCTTTAAGTAAAATTCTTGAAAAAACATTTTTTCAGCAATTAAATGACCATTTGAATAAATTATATTCTTGAAAGTTTCAGCCAGGCTTTAGAACAAATCATAGTACATAAACTGCATTGGTTAAAGTAGTAAATAACTTGCAGGTTAATGCTGACACAGGCAACATATCTGTTCTTGTTCTCTTACATCTAAGTGCAGCATTTGACACTACAGACCACAGTATTCTCATAATTCGCTTTAGACAATGTGGTAAGTGTCTTAACTGGTTTGTCTTAGATAAAAAATAGAAAATAATTTGTTGGTTATAATGATTGTAGTTCAGGGATCAATGATATTGTACCCGCTGTACCATAAGGATCTATACTGGTCCCACTGTTATTTTCAATTTATATGCTCCCGTTAGGCCATATTATATCAAAAAACAAGGTGAACTACAACCAATATGTAGATGACAAACAGCTTTACTTAACTATAGCATCTGATGACCCTGAACCTCTGACCCCTCAGACCCAATGTATTACTTGTACTTCTAAATGGATGAGTAGTAATTTCCTCAAAGTAAATAAAGAAAAAAACAAAAATCTTAGTTGCTGGTAAAAAATGAAAATAGTGAGGGTCTTAGAAATAAAATTGATTCCTTAAGAATTATAAGCCAGGCTGAGAAATTCATTCATTCTTTTGCTTTTAGCTTTATGTTGAGCATACACTGTGCAATTTTGGAATGTTTTTCTGAGTCTGGACTCCAATTTCAGCTTCATTGGTCATCGTTTCACATGTAGTACAAGAGTGGTTGTGATGCCAAATTGCATCTTACGATTTGGTTGTAGTACAATCAGCAGAAAGAATTCTGTCATATCAGAAATTTCACTTGGCTCTTTTGTAGTGTGAGCAGTCTCACAACCCAATTTTCTGATGTAAAGTTTCATTGTGCATAGGCTGCAATACATTGCACATTTGGTATTGCCGTTATCATGCTCATTTTAACATTTTTGATTTAAAAAATCTAAATATCATAAAGCAATACACATACATCCAAATGGCCAATGACAAAAAACATCTTAGGAAACCTTTACTGGAAGATCCCAAAATAAACACACACACACAAGCACACACTGGTAAATAACAGCCTACGTTCCTCTAATTCTCTCAGTAACATAGGCAGACCATATTGTCCAAACAGCAATCATCCGCATGACCAGTTATGTGTTTTTCTTTTCCTTGTATTTTCAGTGCACAGTACAACAAGAGTCAGCAATGCAGTTCTTTTCTTTCTTGACATTTTGAGAAGCCTGTAGCCATCATATTTTTTGAATGGGCAAAGCTATCCATCGGGGCCATGTACACATAGCACACATGTTATGGCATGTCAATTGGACCAAATGTGTTCATACAGTTTGAGCACATAAACGACTGGCAGTGTGAGTAGTCACTTGTTCACGATTTCTAAAAATTGCAGAGTGTATACCCAACATAAGAAAGACATCAATTAGTTGCAGTTACTTCAGAATGTAGCTGCAAGAATCTTAACCAGAAAAAGAAAGTCTGAGAATATCTCAAGAGTTTTACCATCATTACATTGGTTACCTACATCATCTAAAACTGATTTTAAAATACTATTAATTGAATATAAAGCTCTGAATGAATCGTGTTCCTTTCAATATTTTGTAGTGCATTCGCAGTTACAACATTCTCAGTTGTAAACTGAGATCTTCTAATAGTGGTTTGCTTATTATTCCAAGAGCACAGTATAAAACAAGTTTTGATGCAGTCTTTTGCTGTTATGGACCAAAAATCTGGAGTGCTTTACCAATAGAGTTACATTAGGTTAATACTGTGGAACACTTTTTTAAAAATTCCTAAAAACCTACCTTTTTGATTTGGCTTTTTCATAGCTGCATTTTAGTTCAACTTCCAATATATTTTATATGAAATATACTACTGAGATTTGCAGTCATAAATAATCTTAACACTTCTCTGCTTTCATTTCTGTTTTTTCTAAAATGCCACTACCACTTAATCAAAGTATTGTGCAGCATGCCTGTGATGTTGGAATAAAAGTGGATATTCCAACTGTTGATGCGACCCATTGCATCTAATCTTCTAGGATGAAGCCAACAAGCAATAAGAAACTACAAGTACATTTAGATGGGGCTTGGTGATCTTTTGGACTTGGAAACCCTGCAATTTTTGAGTTTTTCTCTAACTTCACACCCCTGGAGTTTTTTTTTCTGTCCTCCCTGGCCAACTGACCATATAGCATTGGACTTATCATTTGAGACATACAAATAATTCCATATATAAAGACTCTACTTCTTCTATTACTTGTATATTTGTGTTATGTAAGTGCATATTGATTAATTCCAATGCCGGTATTTTTGGTATGTCGTTTATTCATTCTTATACTTTTTTATTTAAAATTTGTTTTGTTTTTCTTGATATCTTGTTAAACACTTTGAGCTACATTTCTTGTACGAAATTGTGTTACAGAATTAAATGTTGTTGTTGCTATTAAGAAAGTTCAATTACTTTCTACATATTGTCATTTACTTGTATGCTGTTTTAAATTAAGTCCTGTCTAATATTCACAAGTTTAATAAATCTGCCTTGGTATCTTCAACAGGAGATTTAGATGGGATTGCTGTCCACAGAAAAGCACCAAGGGAAAATAGGATTTTAGCTGTTATAAATGGGGCATTATATCTAAGCATAACATTAATATTACTTGAAGGTTATTTTTTTTTTTTTTAAGAAAGACTAGGGGGCTTTGCCCCCTGCTTGTTCGCTCGCCAACTCCCCTGCCTGCGCAACGCGCCTTCAATTTTGCGTCTATGCCACTCGCGCATGTGGATTTGACTGTCACCAAACAACAAAACTTTTCATTCTCTCAGATACGCCTCTTCATTGGCAAGAAACGCTACTTTTCCCTGATGGCAACATGAATTAGACGATCTACAAGTCTCTGACTTAAAATTTAAAGCCAAACAATTTTTACATACTTGTGTCATATCACCTATGTCCATATATTCGATCTCTTTTCACTTTTACCTTTTCGTCAATATCGCATTCAATTTTGATTCTGTGTTTAGAATTACATTGTGACAATGCAACGTGTAACTGCCCGTGAGTGAATATCATTTATTTCTCTCTACACGAACTGTGTCTGACAATAACATTCACAAAAAATGAGAAATAATTGAACCTTGTGCGTGGTTGTAAATGTTTTAGATGTGGGCAGGACTGTTCCAAATCTCTTTGCATAAAGTATTGTTTCGCAGGGTTTGAAATTTTTCTCTTGCGAGATTTCACTTTCACCAAACAACCAATCTTTTAATTCTCGCGGATACACCTCTTCATTGGGAAGAAACACTACTTTCCTCTGATAGCAACATGAAGTAGACGATCTACAAGTCTCCGACTTAAAGTTTAAATCCCAAAAATATATTCAACCTCTTTTCGCTGTTCCATTATTTCACCGAGTAATAATTTCCGTTTGTTAGCACTAATGCTTTACTATCATTTTTTTGAGACTTGTACTTCCATTAGCTCTAACCTGCTCTGCATGTGAATCGCGCCAACGTTTTTGAATTCTTTAGGACATTCTACTTTGTCATCTACTCTTTGTCTTTTATTCTGGTCCCCGGCATGGTTAAATCTCTTGGCACAAAGTCTTGTCTCGCGGGACATGAAAGTGTCTCTCTAAGAAAGTCACGTCTCGTCTCTCTTCCCAAGATTTTTTTATTATAATAGAAAGATTAAAAGTTTAGGTATTAACTCCTGTTCAAGACAATCATCCACTTAGTTTAATACGGAGTATAAAGAAACCCAAGTCTGCTTTGAAAGCATTGCATACAGAGCACGAATCCATCCTGGATTTAGCCCTTCCAAACATGTTTTAGATATTGCCAGGCCAAATATGAAGATGTATAATATGTTTGTCATTACATTGTTTATTATAATTGCTGAAGCTAAATTGGAGTTCAAAATCTACAGTGTCCATCATTGAACACATATCAAGAGGAAACCGAATGTTATTTAAACCTTTAGGGCATAGTAAAATGTTTTTTCACCTTTTGTTTTGCTGCTGTACCACATTTGCCAGGTAATTTGATTGCTATGATAAAGAGAACATACTGTAAGTTCCCACTCTCTATGCATCTGGTGCATTGCCAGTCTGGCCTTGGATATACATAGTCTAGCTGCTACCACCTGTTTTGTTGAAACAGTGTGGTCAGGGACAATTACCCTTTTCTAAACAAACAGTTTGGCTCACTTCGCTAAGCTAATACTGGTCAACTCTAAATGGTCCTGTTCATTTCACTTCACACACTATACTGACTGTAGAAAAACCTTTATTTCAGTTCCTCATCAGCAATCAATCATGTTATGAAATCTTATTAACACAGTGCACATGAGGATGATATTTTCTGAATAAACCAATATAATCCTAATCCATGCTAATAATGCTAAAATGATCTGAAAAGCTTCTTGCATCCTTAAACAATTTGGGATCAGCAACACCAATTGTTCTGACTTGGTGGGGTCAAACTACCAATTTGCTCTCCAGTACCATGGCCAGCTGTTATCTCTCACTAGGCTGTTTTTGTTTTTTTACCTGTAGTCATTGGTTGTACACACTGTAAACTGTAAACAGTGTTTCTCATCTTGCACACACAGTTCAGTTGTCCTGTTCAGGGTCATCAATTTTGTTGTCCGTTCCTCTCACCAGGCATATTATTTATTTGCACCTCATACCAGATGTAGACATACAGTACTAGGTATTCACTAAGTGTGAGATTAGAAACACCAAGAACATTTTACAAGGTGCACACAAATGGTCTATTTTGCCCACTCAAAGTAGACAACAAACCTCACACACACATATGCTCCATTTAGGATTATGTTTCATGTTATCTGTGTTTGCTAAGCTACCAATTTGGGAGATTTTATAAATTTCATCTTTGCAAAATGAGACTTTGATAATAAAATGGTTGACAATAATCTTTCTTAAACAAGTACTTAAAGAATTAAAGAATTGTATGAAAATGTAGACAAAATGGAGAAGATGATCAGGTACAGCATTAGAAATTTAGAATGAGTCAAACTGCAAATGAGAGGAGCTGGCACTGACTGTGGAATTGGTCATGGTGAATGTAGCTGGTGATCATCCTTTTGGCAGAATGTTATGTTAACGTAAGCTATTTGATTAATTTATTTTTTGTCATATAATCAGGGTTTTTTTTTTTATGGATGGGACCCAGGAACTGAGATGTAGTCATGTCCAGCTTTCCATTTGAAGACCAATTACTGTAGTGTTAACGGCAGACAAGCACTTGCAGATCAGTTTCAGACATCAGTGACTGTCGTAGCCAAACAATACCAAGATTTTCCACTTCCTTCTAAAAGGCTGGTGTAGTATTTAAATAGGATTAGGGTGGCCTGGTAGTAGGAGGCAGAAAATAGTGTCTGTCTGTGGAGGCGCCATCTTGAAGATGAAAGGAATTAGGGAGCCCAGCATACAGAGGCACAGATCAAGCAGAATCTGTGAAGCTTTTGAACAATTTGGGTGCAACATGTGCCTGTTGCTATATATGTGTCACATAGTGTTCCTGTGATTGGCCAATCAAATAGGGTGCACATATATAGAAACAAGCACTGACTAGGCAGTTTGCAGTTGTCAGACTTTCTCATTATTGTATAGTGGTGTATCTGCATTAAGGGCCAGCATGTCAATGCCTCGTTGGATGTTGGGCAATGTTATAGGTTTTTCCTTGGGGGGATAGGTGTGTGCATTTGCGCTCTGAACTTTCCAGTTTAGCAGTGGGACTTGGTTATAGCCCCTTATTCTCAACATCAGCTTTTTTTTGTTTTAACTGTGTAGTTGTGATTCCTTTTTGAGCTATTCCCAGCCAATGGTATGCAGGGCAAGCCAGCCAAGAGGCATGAAATGTCCAGTATCATTTTCTTTACCTAGCAGTTAAATCTCTGCATTTTGTTAGATGACAACAACGTTGGATGGCATTACAATGATTCAAGACAGACCAGACACCAGAACCCCATTTTTAAGTGAGTTTGCATATAATGTGAAAAAGAACTTACTATTGGTCTCATGTCTGCCTGTCTGTCTGCATAAAACAAATAACACCCAGTTGACCAATGTTTGTTAAAACATGGCAACTTATTCTTCAAGGAAATTTGTCAAGAAAGTTCAATTTGCAAAGACATATCTGGAATTGAACATGCTATACCTATTACTGAAACATTAAAAACCTCCGGAAAAGCATTAACACATTTTCAAACTCATTTATCTTAAAAGGAGAAACCTTCTGTAGGCTTTAATTATATATTAGTTTACTGTTTCAAATTAGCTTGAGAAAGGTTTCATCTTATGTATTTGGTATATTTTGTTCTTTTACATGGATGATAGCTGCTTCTTTTGGTTAAACTGATCCCCAGTACAGCTTAGTGAATTGCTGATAGAGCTGTATGTGGCTAGTGGCTTGTGCTGGATGACACCTGTACAGACAGCAGCTGCAAATTCAGTGACCCACAGAAACTCCAACTTCTATTTCATGCTGCTTGTAGTCACAGAAAGGTCAATTAAAGGAATACTCCCCCCAGAAATAATATTTTTAATATCTTACTTACCATGTGTACTTAGCAGTTTTCATGCAGAATGGAGAGAAAAAAGTTTATCACATAATACTGAAGAAGGCAACAGCGAGCAGTGGTGTACAACAGCAATGGTGTGAAAAATGTTGATGAAAAAAAGACAGAAAAACACCTCACATAACTCATGCCACAAAACGCACATGTCCTTCATCCATTTGTATGCTCAATGCTTACGAGAAAGAAGCACTGAGGCTCACTTGAGAATTGAATGAATGAACTGATTTTATATCTGGGATTTTATATTTTAACACTTGGAAGATTTATTTATGAAGATTTTAACCTGCAAGTGAACACTGGTTTTATGGACTGGCTCTTTATTTAATTAAGTACTTGCACTACAATTTTATAAGGACACTGCCTGTTTAGGTTAATAAACTGCATTATGCACTTTTTTGCACCAATCTTGTTATTTTGTGCCCTTATTTCACTAGTCCATCTTAGTCATGATTACCAATTTCCCAGGTTCAAGAAGATGCCAAGGCTCCAGGCAACCTGTGGCATCACAGACTTACATTAAAAAGATGACACCGATGGAGCCCTATCTTTGGGTCGCAGGAAGGGGTGGGATCAGATGTAGGCATGGCGACAAGTGTACCGTGAAGCAGGGTGAGGTGAGGGTGAGGGTAGATGTCAGGCTCTTGACATACTGTATAATGAGACCCTGTATTCTAGTACAGCAGGTGACAGTATTTATGCAATACAGTGTTGAACAACAATATCATTACTAGCAAACGAAACAAATAAACAATATTATTACAAGCAAATAAGATAAAAAATATGCCTACCTTCCTTATATGGCAACAGTTGGACATCTGGTTACACCCCATCCCTCTGTTTCACAACTAGAGGTAATTGGATTAACCAATCTACATGTGAAATTGAGGCATCAGTCAAAATAGTTTTTAAACAATTCATTTATCGAAATTTGCAGTTAATATCACAGATACTTTCAAAATGAATTATTTCCTTTCACTAATTCCATGGCAGAGGCAATTTTTTGTCACATAAAGTTACAGTAATCCCTATTCCGATCCTCAGCTCTAACCCAGGTCTCATGCCCCTGGCTGTTTTTCAGGCCCTTCTACCAGACAGGTTAACACTGTGTAGATAATGTTAAGGGTGTCAACTCTGGGGTTCTAAAATATCACCTTCAGCCAGCTTCATTCTTTAAAGTTTCTTTATTTTTAAACAATACAGACCCTGACTTATGACCACAAAGACTCAATACATCTGATTCTCATTAACCTAATTATATTATTTTCATTTACCAGCAATGCTTGGTCCTAACATCTGACAACCTACACAAGCCTTTTACAGGTGGTCTTTCAAATCCCAGGATGCAATGCACTGAGCTTCAAAGAGACTCTCTTTATGCAGAATATCCTTGCTTCTTTATTTTCATCAGGTGCAACTTTGTTAGTATTGTTTTCCTTTCAGAAAGTTTGTTGTTTCTCATATTTTTATCTTTATTCCAACATCCATCCATCATCCAACCAGCTATATCCCAACCACAGGGTCTGCCAGAGCTAATCCCAGCCAACACAGGGCGCAAGACAGGAAACAAACCACCACAGGGCACACACACACCAAGCACACACAAGGGACAATTTAGGATCATCAATTCACCTTACCCGCATGTCTTAGGACTGTGGGAGGAAACTGGAGCACCCGGAGGAAACCCACGTAGACACAGGGAGAGCATGCAAACTCCACGAAGGGAGGACCCGGGAAGTGAACCAGGGTCTCCTAACTGCAAGGCAGCAGCGCTACCCACTGCACCACCGTGCCGCCCTTATTCCAACATTTTGAAAAAATATTTTGAATGTAATGTATTTTCTTTCTGTTTTTTCCTCTATTTTGAAAGCACAGTGCACTGCCCTAATGAGTGGTTTTAGAAGGATCATTTATGTCCCCTGTTATGAATTCTGGCATACTTAACTGCACCAGATGAGAAACAAAATTACTCCAAGCCTGGATTTCTGCATAATCACTAATTTGGTCAGCATTATTGTGCTGTATTGTTCTGTTTATATATTACTTTATTGAGTTTACATATTTTATAAATGATATACTCACTTCTTAAATGCAAAGTCAATTTTACATTAATTGATCTAATTTCCGTAGTACACTGCAAGTTTTCCTTAGCGTCATTTATCAAGAATTGTGAATTTAATGCATACATGGATGTGAAAATATACTGTAAACCAGTTCATACTCCGTTTAAACTACCAGAATACAAACAAAATGTTATACAGGTAAACTCTGACAAAGGGTAAAACAGCAATCATCCCCCATTTTATGATAGGTGAGTTTCATAAAAGGGACAGACTGGCCATGTGTTTGGGCGCACATTACAGTTTGGGCCATCGCGGCATTAACACTAGAATCGGCCATGGTCTCACCGATCGTTTATACTCCTTTAATATTGAAATCATTTTTAGTTTATCATTTTACTAAGCGCGCTTAGGACCACAAATATGTGTGCAGTAGTCGGATGAATTGAAAATTGGGTGTTAGGTGTTAATGCGAGACTTCTTAATGTTGCTTTAATAAGTAAAAGGTCAAACTGGAAATAACAGATAAAGAGAAGGACAGAAACTAACCGCAATTCTACACGTCAGCTTTATGCACTTAATACGGGCTTGTTGTTTTTGTTAAATGCTTTTAATATTTTGATTAAATCCATTAAAATTTTTCATGCAGTATTTAAATGATCCTTGTCGTTTATGCCTTTTGATGGTGTCTTGATATATTTATAAATTTGTAACTTAAGTCAAATGTCAAACATAAGGCATGTCAGGAAGTGTAATGACAGCCTGGCAGACACAGGTACTGTACGTATTGTACAATAATGAACCGCTGCGCCGAAATCAATTAATTCATCATTACCTTAAGAAGGACGGTACCAAAAACGCAATAAAAGCAATCAATGGATGATCTGGTTTGCCTCGGCTTCACCTATTGAGACATGGGATGGGCAGCAGCACTTCAAAAGTCAGAGGCGCCGAGAAAGAGGCGGATCGGCTGGGCTGTGATCTCTGTTTTTCACTTTATCCCCAGTTCCCTCCCATCCCCGCTTTGGCACCTCCTTCCCAAGCGGCAGTGTGCAAACGCCCTATTAAATTGGGACGTGCGCAAGTCGGAGCCACTTTGGTAAGGTGTCGCCAGGAGTTTGCCGATTGTTCAGGTAAGTGCGGACTCTCCTCTTGTGCAACGTAGACCACAGTGTAGCAATCCAAAGTGAAGTTGCGGTTTGTCTTACATTGCATACACAGGACTGTTGAAGACATTCGACGTGCACTGAGGCGTTGTGTATTTGGGAGTAACAGATCCTTGTCCTCCGGTTAGGTATGGTCGTCACTCTTGCGCAGTTCAGCTCTGCTGGAGATCTTTAACGGTCTGGAGCGAACGGGTTCATTGCGCTGTACACAGCATGTTGTTCACAGATGGGACAGTGGGCTGGTGTCCAAGGACCTGGATTTTAAATCCCCCCATCACTTTTTCACATGAGACGTGCCTCTGACACCTTCTCGCGGTGATTCTGTTGAAAGGCTGGATGTAAAGTTTTGCAGCATAGCACTACAGGCCACCTTTTTTTTTTTTTTTTTAACAACTTCTCATTACTTGTGCATGTCTTTACTTGTATTAGGCATGCATTTGTTGGTGGGGAGTTCTTTAAGATATAAGAACTGATATTTAGGCAGTAAATGCTTTTCAGGTGCAGTAGGTGTGATTTGGGAGTAGCATCCTGTTTGTATGGGGGCACCAAATGCATTTCATGTGTTACATATGAGCCTTCTAGGGACTCCTGTCTAGCTGTCACATTGACCACAGTAGCGTTTTGCAGTGGATGTAAGATCTTTGAATAAGGGGCCTTATATTGCTAGGTGGCAAAATCTTTTCCATCTTCCCAGTTAGTAACTCAAGAGTTAAACAAATTCAGAAAGTATTTTTCAACTGTCCATATTTTTTTACTAAAGGCTTAGCTTGTGGCTAGAGTTGAAAATGGGGACATAGAAGCAGCAACACAAAAGTGTAACTTTATGTCTAATAATGTTAGCTGCATTTCAAGTGACTACTATTATCAGCTATTACTCTGACCATCTTAGCGTCTGAAGAAAAAGGAGGTGTGTCCTGGAGCTGAAAGAGAATTATTAGAGTGTTATATTACAAAGAGGCAGTAACTGGAAGATTAAGGGGTACATTATTGAAGATTAGAAATATTGCTGTCCTGACATTGCACCTATTATATTTGCTTGTCTGGATACATACATGATTTTATTTCTGAAATTCCTCTTTGAAGATCGCTTGCATATGTTTTCAAGCCTTTTCTTCACTGGCTGATGTCAGCTATCCAGTTGTGAAGAGCTGCTCATCCCTGCAAATGTTTCCTGGGAGGCCTGCTAGGAAAACTGCATCATGTTTACATTCCATCCAGGCGCCTGGAGCTGCATTTACTGCAAGTGGAAAGTTTGCCAGAAGTGGAGTGACTTCCTGACCTATCTGGCTGAGCAGGGCGTCCACATTTGCCTTTGTTCCTGTGCTTACAGAAGGCTGAATCACTTCCTAGATAATACTGGCCAACTACATGCTTGCTTAAAGACAGATAGGAAATGCCTGCTCAGTACAAGCCCACTTCACTAAAACAGAAAACCATCCGTGTACAGACTAACTGGACTGAAGGAGCAATGGATTTTTTTTTGTGTGGCAGGACAAGCCCTGAAACAGATCAATGTTTATGAATAAGACTGGACTTAATGACTGATTGGATTTGTCTGATAGAAAAGCTCCTGAAAAGATCACAATCTAGTGCTATGTCCCATAAGTAAAGAGCTCAGAGAGTGATTAAGCAAATTAATCTTGAGCACATGCTAGTGTCATGAAGCCAGTTGAAAAGTTTCAGTCAGTCAGTCATTATCCAACCCGCTATATCCTAACACAGGGTCACGGGGGTCTGCTGGAGCCAATCCCAGCCAAGGCAGGAACAAATCCCCGGGCAGGGCACCAGCCCACCGCAGGGTACACACACACACACCCACGCACCAAGCACACACTAGGTACAATTTAGAATCGCCAGTGCACCTAACCTGCATGTCTTTGGACTGTGGGAGGAAACCGGAGCACCCGAACAAGGGGAGAACATGCAAACTCCAAGTTGTGTCATATGTAGGGAGTGGTTTGGTGGACGTGAGTCTTGAAATTGATTACAAATTAATGTCATTCAGCCAACTGAAGGCTGTAGTGGGTTTGAGTGATAACCTTTGGAATGAGTGCAGTGGACTAGAATTAGGTCAGTGTGCTGGGAACAGTGCCATTTTAAGCCAGATTGTTTAAGGTGCTTGAATGTGCCTCAGCTTTAAAATAAAAAAAAGAAAAATTAATTTAAAGTTTTGGCACCAGTGTGATATTCAGCATATGAATTTGTTCACGGATCTGAGTGATTGCCCAATTGTTGAGTGGTGCTGCACATGTCCACAGCTGGTTTCAATACAGAAGAATGTCTGGGCATGGTTTTATTGTAGTACATGTTGTGCTTGGCCTGATTCATCACGGCAAAAATACAGTTTGAACTCACGATAAGATAAGTTAAAAAGCACCACCCTCTAATGGTAATAAAAAGTAGATGCCTCAGGAAAGAAAATGGTTGCTTTTAGTTAGGAGGGGATGTGTTTCCTAATGATTTTTAAATGTCCTAACCATGTTATTAAAATGTGGAAAAGTGAAAGACTAGCTGATTTACTTATACATATAGTCTGTCATTGATTCTTAGTGCTTTAAGTTCCAAAAAAGAGCATCTGATATTTTAGGCTTCAGATTTTTATCGAAACAGCATATTGTTTAGGGATTCTACAGGCTCTTAACTATTTGCTAACAATAGGTGGTCCAGTGTTTTTTGAACAAATAAGGCATCCCATAATCCCTGCACCCTTGCTAATGAGCTCTCCTACTGAGAGCCCCAGCAAAATGTTTGTTGCTGATTTTTAGGATGCAATTAAAACCTTCTTAAATATGCCAGCAGTGAGCCCTCCTTTCGCCTGTTCTCTCTCTCCCTTGACTGTTGAAACGATTGAGTCAGTGATGAACAGGGCAGCAGCTTTGATTATGTGAATCTTTTTTTTTTGTCTGTCTTCTTTCACTGTAAACATTTTAGGTGGTAACTGATAGAAAACAGGTACAGTAAGTCCTACAACTGTAATGTAAGAGATTCTCTTCTTCATGCTCCACAGAAACCCCCTCAGACTGGTCACATTTGCAGTGGCCATGAAAACAGAATATTAACTGAGTGAAACTTAATAATAATAATAAATTGTATTTATATAGTGCCTTTCCCATGCTTAAGGCGCTTAGTTCATGCATAGCAAGGCAAATATGAAATAAATGGATAGCACTGTGGCATTTCAAGTCCAGTGTCCTGGCCTTGAATTCCATGGCTGACTGTTGAATATGTGGAGTTTGCACATTCCCAAACTGATTCCAAAGAATGTTTAGACTCTAACTACAACTGTTAGGCCACACTGCAAATCACAAGTAGCTCTTATTTTATATAGTGCCTTTCCATAGAAGATACAATTCCAAGGTACTACACTGAGTTCCTTCTAAATAGACTAAGATTTGTTATGGGCCATATGCTAAGAAGCTTTTGCTCAATAGTCCAGGTCATGTTTCATTTACCATGCAAAGTTTAATTTATATAGCCAAAAACATACAGATACAGTACACTTTTTGCCTCTACGTTTCTTGAAGTGAGTAGCTCAGAGTCACTTAGTCATTTGATGTTGGTGATGGAAGTACTTGTCCACACTCCATATTGTGGTTGCATTTCTTAGTCTCCATTTACAGTTGTGCTTGAAAGTTTGTGAACCTCATTTTCTATATTTCTGCATAAATATGACCTAAAACATCATCAGATTTTCACTCAAGTCCTAAAAGTAGATAAAGAGAAACCAGTTAAACAAATGAAAAAAAAATATTATATTTGGTCATTTATTTATTAAGGAAAATGATCGAATATTACATATTTGTGAGTGGCAAAAGTATGTGAACCTCTAGGATTAGCAGTTAGTTTGAAGGTGAAATCAGAGTCAGGTGTTTTCAATCAATGGGATGACAATCAGGTGTGAGTGGGCACCCTGTGTTATTTAAAGAACAGGGATCTATCAAAGTCTGCTCTTCACAAGACATGTTTGTGGAAGTGTATCATGGCACGAACAAAGGAGATTTCTGAGGACCTCAGAAAAAGAGTTGTTAATGCTAATCAGGCTGGAAAAGGTTACAAAACCATCTCTAAAGAGTTTGGACTCCACCAATCCACAGTCAGACAGATTGTGTAAAAATGGAGGAAATTCAAGACCATTGTTACCCTCCCCAGGAGTGGTCGACCAACAAAGATCACTCCAAGAGCAAGGCGTGTAATAGTTGGCAAAGTCACAAAGGACCCCAGGGTAATGTCTAAGCAACTGAAGGCCTCTATCACATTGGCTAATGTTCATGTTCATGAGTCCACCCTCAGGAGAACACTGAACAACAATGGTGTGCATGGCAGGTTTGCAAGGAGAAAGCCACTGCTCTCCAAAAAAACATTGCTGCTCATCTGCAGTTTGCTAAAGATCATGTGGACAAACCAGAAGGCTATTGAAGAATGTTTTGTGGACAGATGAGACCAAAATAGAATGTTTTGGTTTAAATGAAAAGTGTTATGTTTGGAGAAAGGAAAACACTGTATTCCAGCATAAGAACCTTATCCCATCTGTGAAACATGGTGGTGGTAGTTTCATGGTTTGGGCCTGTTTTGCTGCATCTGGGCCAGGACGGCTTGCCTTCATTGTTGGAACAATGAATTCTGAATTATATCAGAGAATTCTAAAGGAAAATGTCAGGACATCTGTCCATGAACTGAATCTCAAGAGAAGGTGGGTCATGCAGCAAGACAATGACCCTAAGCACACAAGTCATTCTACCAAAGAATGGTTAAAGAAGAATAAAGTTAATGTTTTGGAATGGCCAAGTCAAAGTCCTGACCTTAATCCAATCGAAATGTTGTGGAAGGACCTGAAGCGAGCAGTTAATGTGAGGAAACCCACCAACATCCCAGAGTTGAAGCTGTTCTATACAGAGGAATGGGCTAAAATTCCTCCAAGCCGGTGTGCAGGAATGATCAAAAGTTACCGGAAATGTTTAGTTGCAGTTATTGCTGCAAAGGGGAGTCACACCAGATACTGAAAGCAAAGGTTCATATACTTTTGCCTTTCACAAATATGTAATATTCGATCATTTTCCTTAATAAATAAATGACCAAGTGTAATATTTTTATATCATTTGTTTAACTGGTTTCTCTTTATCTACTTTTAGGAATTAAGTGAAAATCTGATGATGTTTTAGGTCATATTTATGCAGAAATATAGAAAATTCTAAAGGGTTCACAAACTTTCAAGCACAACTCTATCCTCTATCTTTATTTTATAATGACGTGTTGCCTTCTCCTATCCCAGCAGAATGACAGGAAAAGGGAGGACCCGTGACTGTAATACACACTGCTGCTCAACCTCATATGCTCCCTACCCATTAGCTGAGGAAGGAAAAGCACAAGACATTTTCTAATAGGGGCTTCCCAGACCTGGGCTCAGCCATTCAAGGTCAAAAGGCAAAGAAAGGCCTACTGACACTTTGTGAAAAGAAGCTAGAATCATAAGTCAGTCTGTTCTCATTGACTCCACGGCACCCTTTTAGATGCCTACAATACAATAAGTTATAAGCAAATACACACAAGTCCGGCTGATTGAATCATTTTGGCCTTATTTACTCCCTGCACTCATAACCACTTATAATATAAATATGACCTCTCAGGAAGAAATACTCACTGGAGTTTGTTAAATACTGACAGAGTAGTAGATGTTTCACTATTCAATGTTAAGGGCAACCAAGTCTAGTTAGTCTAAAATGGCATGACTGAGAAACCCTGTGCTTGTTTTTAATGACTCTGTTATTAAGTTCAGAACTACTATAGGAACTGTTTAAGTATTCTCCATGATCCTTCACTTTTCCTGTTCCTAGTGTGTAGATAGACACCCTTTCAGATGAAAGTTAATGTTTGGAGCTATTGATATGACTGGCACACTTCTTGTCTGTTATGTGTCTGAAATGAAGAATTTTGGTTCCTTTTCTTCTGTGACAGGATGCCTTTCGGAGGAGGAAACAAATGTGGTGTGTGCCAGAAGACTGTCTACTTTGCCGAGGAAGTGCAGTGTGATGGAAAAAGCTTTCACAAGTCATGCTTCTTGTGCAGTGAGTCCAAGCTTTGACAATAAGAACAGTACTTTATCGCCCTCTCAGGGAAATATGTGAAGTGCAGTTTGTTTTGACTTTTTTTACCTTAAACTTTTATTCCATTCATCTGGTGAGGCTGAACCATTAGATTTTCTCTGTGGCGCCAGCAAGTGTCGGACAGAAATCAACCAGACTAACTGTAACTCGTTTCCTCATGTCTGGAGCTTTAAGAGTTGCTTCACTGAGATATATCAAAAGTGTGACATGTTAATGATCGAGCAGTGAACCTTAAACTATTTATTCACCTATTTTTATTATGTTATGTTTTCTGACCTAGGGCCTATCTTGACACCACTGTGTGCAAGGTGGGAACCAAATCTTATGTGCACCAGCTAATCTTGGGGCACACTTAATGCATGTAGCCATACTTAACCTATATAGGGTCTGTTTATAGATGTCAGTTAATCTGCCACACATGTCATTGGAATTTGAAAGGAAATATGAAATATGCAGAAGAAAATGCATCCAGACATTGTGAGAACATGCAGATTCGGCACAGATGGTGCTCAGACCTGTGATTTAAGTCCAGGATTCTGGAGTAGTAAAGTAGCAGCACTGACCTCTGTGCTACCTTGATGCCCAAATTTTTAACTAGCCATATTTAATAAAAATGCATACAAGTAATTCATCATGCTATAGCAGGTATTCACATTCACACTCAGCACTGTGTTGTTTTCTTAAATCAAACATGCAGCAATATACTGTATGACTTACCAGCATGTTGCTATGAATAGGGTGCTGTTTTAGTGTATTTTCAAACATTCTCTTCCTGATTAATGCATAACCACAGGCACAAAATGACAACTGCTCTTCTTGAAAGCCCCATTTACAGTAATACTCCCGACAAAAAAGTATGGAACTGCCAGCCTGATTTGACAGTAGCTTATACTAGGATGGTGCTTACCATCTTCCTGATTTGAGTTAAGTTAGCTAGGTGAAAACAAGTGCAATCTGTTTATATTTTTGTTTATAATTAATAATGGTTGTATATATTTTTATTATTTTACTATATTCATTAAAATCAGTTCTACATCATTTTATGTAGTGCTTGTTCCAGACTCCAAGATTTCTAAAATATACACAAAAATGTTTTATTAAACAAAACACGATAGGGGTTAAAACAGGGAGAACACAAAGCATTATGTAAATAACCATTTAATAAATGCATCATTTGAGCCAGGCAATTTAAGGGCTGGCATTATCATCTATAAATCTTGGAGGTACCTATCCATGTCCCCATTTCACCTCCTGTTCTGTTTATCCTTTTCAGTCTCTTTATTTTAGTCCAGCTCACATCCTTATTTCAGGATTAGTGAGGCAATGGCAAGGAGTGGCTGTTAGACCTCATTCAGCTTTGGGTTTACATATGTTGTAATTACAGTACTTTAAATCACTCTCATAGTTAGAAGATACCTTCAAAACAAAGTCAAGATGCCCTCTGGTAATACTGTATCCCTGTTTAAAGAAGCAATAACTGAAGTGTGTTGTCCTTAACTGATGTCAGCAGAAACTCCCTACTCCTTACTGGTCTTACTTGCTGCCTTCTGTTTAGCATTCTGGAGTAAAATGGCCCATTCCCTAGCAGTTCTCCACACATTCTCTGTTAAAGCTGGAAGAATCCCTTCAGATTGGCATAGATGAAGATTACTGTTCCCCTCGTGTCTCCTGTCTGCCTGCACAGACTTATTTTTCTCACTGCCATATCTCTTCTGGGTAATACTTTGTCAGATGAGTATTTTTATATCCATCTTTAAGGTCACTTGAAATGCTGGAGCTTATCCTGAAAGCAATGGGCACAATGCAAGAAACAGCCCTTGATGGAGAACCAGTCCATCACAAGACACACTTAGTCATGCATTTGCA